>WBNO01003063.1:0-66309 GCA_013400575.1 Peucedramus taeniatus | reverse complement strand
GGACTTGCGCTGAGTTGGAGCAGCGATAGCCGCAGGCCACAGGCGCGCCCCCAGCGCGGCCCGAGGGAGGCGGCTGTGCCCGCGGCTGTCGCTGGGACCCGCGGCTGCCCTGAGGGATTGGAAAAGGTGGCGGTGGGGATAAAAGGCTCGACCCACGCGCGCCAGTAGCTGCCGCCCTCGGGAGACCCCAGCCCTGCTCAGGTTTAGAATCACCTCTCTGCCCCGCGCCCCCCGTTTGTGTGCGGGTGCTGTGGCGGGGGGGCAGACAGTTCCCAGGCTGAGCGATGAACAGTCCCGTTACCGCCCGCGCTTTGATACCGGTCGTAGGTCAGCTTCAAGCTGATCCGAGAAAAACCTCACAACTTTTCCTCTGTGTGCAGAACTTTTTCAATTCGAAATACTCCTATATCCCCCATGCTAACGAACTGCCAGAAGTCTGTATGTCAATGTAAAAACTGTCTCCAAGGAGAACCAGTACATAAAAGGTTCCTATGAAAGGGTTTTAAAATCCCAAATATAGTAGGCGTTAAAAACTATGTAAACATTTGTTGGGCATTTGGACACAATTTTTCTGCTGTTAGGTGACTTTATATGGCGTGTTTTTCCTCCCATGCAAGTTGTTTTAAGCTGATTTCACATTCAAATAGATGCATTCTGCTTGCTTGCAACTACTAACATTATTCAAGGAAGAAGCTGGAAAAGAGTTAAATGATTACAGCAGGAGAGTCGAAGCTGCTTCCCCCCAAATATTTGAAATTACATTATTTTTTCCTACAATTTTACTCTCAAATACCGATGAAGTGTAAAGCATAAAATCTTCAGAGATACATGGTGGCACAAATGAAACGCTATTGTAAAACTTATGGCGTTCTCAGCCCTCGCTCCAAACTTAAATATTCTTCATACATGTTTAATATAATCCACTAGCAGATTTGTAAAGTAATTGCTTGTGTAAATCACCCAGGAACACATTTCTCCCTCAAGTTCTTTTGTAGGATTGTCTGATAAAACACTTTATGAATAGAAAAGCAGTAATTCACATACAAGAGGTGAACTTGTCATGTTGAAAATGGAAGTTTGCATGATTAGGCACACACAGTAGGATCCCCGACACAGGGAAAGGGGAACTCAGTGATTACGTGTGGTATTGCCTCTATACCCATCCACAGAAAATTAGTTCAGAGCAGCAGAGATATATACCGAATGCGAAGGAAGGTAATACCAAAATTTAAAGTTTGTTACAAAGTATGCCTCATACTTGGTAGCACCTCACTCATACGTGCACAGACCGCCTTCCCTGACTTCATAAATTTGCTTTCTCACAAGCTGCAAATGCCATGGCTGAACCAGTCAAAGATACAAGCCCCTTCCACAAACTTTAGTGAACACAGAACTCTGAAAAGCAAGTATTTTTGTCACATCAATTCAAACGTGTTTTTTTCAACAGTTTTGATTTTATTTTTTTTACTGAGCATGTCAGCCCCAAATTCACTGTTCACTTGGTATATGTCTTGCATAGGAAGGGTTAAAATAGGCAGGTAACTTGGCTAAGCATCTTACAAGCAGGGCTTGAGTGGAAAATATTTAAACAAGAGTTATTTCCCTTTACTTCTCTTCTCTAGTGAGACTTATTAATGTATTTTTTTTTTAAACCAGTAAATGATGCCCCCTGCACCTTAAATCCCAGCCAGTTCTTAAATGTGGCTGTAGCTTTCCCAAGTTTTATTCACATTATGACAGACAAACTGTGAAGATCGATAAGAACAAAAGCGCAGATGTCAACATGTGTAAAAACATGATAACAAACACACCTTTTTTCACCTGTAGAGTAGTATTATAGAAATGTGTTTTTAAAGGACATAAGTATTTCTGTGCACGCACTTTTAAAATGAAACCACAAAGCCATTCATAAACACAGATGAGAAGGACACAACATGTCTTCATAGTTTCAAGTAGACAACTCTAATGAAATACTCTATCTCTCAGAAAAATTTTGTTACCATATCTTTATTATAAATGCTTTCATGATACATTCTGTATTTCGAGTTAAAATAAAGCAGATCAAGAAAATGTCAATATGAATCTGTTTATATTCACCGCAAAGAACTGTAGAGAACTTAACAAAGGCAAAAAAAAAATTATAGACATTTTTCAGGCAAATTATTTATTTATGAAATAATTTACAAAGAAAATTTTTACCTCATGGCTTAGATACATTGCATATGCTTATGATTGACACAATATGTTCAGGCTCAAAGGCAAGGCCCATATAGACTTCCCCCCCCACCTTTTTTTTTTTTTTTATTTTATTCCTAGCAGAAATATTTTAAAAAAGCCAACTAATTCATGAAGTCATACAATAATTGTTTGACAGTTGTTTCCAATATAGGAAAATAAGTTATGTATATTGTTTTCATTCAAATATTTGTTGATTTGTTGTTAGAATGCTTTGACATTGACATGCCACAAATTGCATTAGGAGAAATATTGTAGATTTATTTTCATTTATTATCTTCTGCTGTCAAACTTTTCCAAAACCACTTAAAAGAAGTTTTATTTCACTTTGTTCAAAACTTGTAGTCTGCATGAAAGTAGGCTGTTTTTGAAATAACAAGTTCAGCTTTCTCTAATAGATAAGAACTGAGGAAATGAAGGAAAAGCAGCAAAGCAAGAAGATGCAGAAAGTGCTGCTTTCACTGAGAGGCATGAACAAAGTAACTTCTAAATAATCCTCCGGGTTTTTTTACAGTCAGGCACATTCTCCATTGAGGGAGAATACAGAGGCCAGTCACAGTTGCTTCTTGAAGGAAAACAGTATAACAGTCATTGTTTATCAAGATGACATAACATGCCATTTTTGCCTTTATTGTTTAATGCAGTTTCTCTTGTAGTTTACTCAGCGTAGATACAAAGAGGGATTAACAGTAAAGCATAAGCATACTTGTTTTACAATTTCAGCCTTTTAGTGCATAACTTACTGAAAGTACTAGGGCCTATAATCACAATGATTTTACCTGATGGAACATGCATTTCAGAAATATAATCCAACTGTTTACCCTAACACGTCATAAATTGCAATTCTTTACAAAAACCTCAGAGATTGACATCTGTTGCTCTTAAATGCCTGCTGCTTTAGCACACATCATCAAGAAAGTATTTCTGTATTATTCTCCCTCTTGTTGGTAGTATATTACTTGAATTCTAAAGACAGTTCTCTTATACTGTCTTCAATAATGAACATTTTGAGAAGCACTTAGTTATGTGTCTGAGGCACTCCAGTACGAGATTCTTGGGATCATAAACACGGAAACTTGCAGGATTTCTGCAGACCCACTTCTCTTCTTTGCACAAGAGAAAGAAGAGAATTTTGTCACATGAAATCGTCGGGAAACTTTTGTTCCCTGTCTTACACCCTGCACAGAGTCAAGTTTCTAAACTTCAAATTGTGTGCCAAAGGCTAAAAACTACCACTGATTTTCAAAGAAATGGGACTGGGGACCCTAGCAATGTGGTTGAAACGTCTCTGAAAAGAGATTATGCGTTGTGATAGACAGGGCAGCGCTGAGAACAGCCAATGAAACAGCATGCAACTGAAGAGCTAATACCATGGCATCATCCCAGATTCAACAGATGTTTTCTAGGGGGATTGGATATCTGGTAATGGGAAATGGAACCTTTCTTTTCTATGTCACTGGTTTTAACACAGGCCAGTAGCAATGGAAAGTCAATAATAAGCGATGCTTGTTTGGTAGCTTTCTCCACTGCGGGGTAGAAAAATCTCCTCCTGACTGCAGCACACCATGGCTAGCTGGTGCTTCCCTGCAGCCCGGTGGCACTGCTGCCAAAAAGGCCTAGCATGGAAGTGCCTGGAAACCCTTTCCCCTTGGAGCAGTCTCCCAGGGAGGAATGAGGATCACAGACCGGGCACAGACTACTCCTGCTAATGGTATGTCTGCAGATAGTTAAATAACTCTGGCAGCCACAAAAGATAATTTATCACTTTACACTATCATAAAATCTACTAGAAAATTAAAAATGCTATAACACCAGGCTCCCTAAAATCATTTACATGCAGGAATCCACATAATTGTATAGATTTTGATCTTAAAAATGCTATGTAAAAGGCATTCATCCAAAGCTCTGAAAAGCCTCACGTGCACATACAATATATATGAAGTAATACATAATGAGTGTCTCCCAACAGATATCAATAAAAGAAGTGGCAGCATTTCTTCCCACATCTCAGCTGCAAGATCAGCAAATCAAAACAACCTGAGCCCCCTGTCTTGTCATCACCCACTGCCAGACAGAGCCACTACCTTTGCCTCCCTCAATTCCATATTCATCCTCCCTCCAACATTTCCAGCATTTCTGGGAAGGTTAATCTGGATTGGTTAAAAGTGTGCTAAAGTCAATGGGAAAAAAAAAAAAAAAAGCTGTAAGTGAGTTTAGTAGTTTTTACATTCGGTCCTATATGTAAGTATTTTTCAATCTTATTCCTAAGGTTTGTTGCTATATAATTGCAATGTTCTGAACATAGTAATGTTAAAACTCTCTACAGTGTCTCCAAATATAAAGCAACAGTTCTGTGCAATTGAAGTATCTGGCTCAAAAGGAATTTTCTTTCACTTGATTTCTTGTAAATACTTTTTTCTTTTCCATTTGTGACTTCTAACCATATTCAAATCTTTATTTTAATGTGACAGACTACAAACAACATGCTTTTATTGCAAAAAAAAAAAATTATTCATATTGCTACTGATGCAAGGTCTCAGATTTAGTTTAGGGAAAGAAAATATCTTGCAGATATGTATATTTCACTTTGTAAAAAAGTGCACTTTCCATTCCATTATAAACCTCAAATGCATAGCCACAATATATGGCCCAGGAGGTGAAGTAATAGCACTTGGAAATCTCAGACACACAGTGCATTGGTAAAATTACCAAGATGCTGTCACTATTTTCCAATTACAAATGGAGGGAAAGTCACTCAAGGTAAACATGGCAATGTGACAAGTGGTCTTTAGCGGTCTCTCTCAGTTTCCTATGAAACATCTGAGCGCACACTAGAACACACAAATAGCTACATTCAACCACACTAATTTATCTAACTTTCAGAGTGCTCAGTCCTTTATGTAGGGAAGGGCTTGACCTTAATCTGGCCTTACCCTCTGTATCGCGAGCCTGTCCATCTTGCAAAGATCTGATGAACCACTGCCTTCTAGGGGATTTTTATAGCAAAAAGGAAAAAAGATCAGCATATTCACAGAACCATCACAGAATCACAGAATCACAGAATGTCCAAGGCTGGGAGGGACCTCTGGAGGTCATCAGGTCTGATCCCCCTGATCAAGAAGGGCCAGCTACAGCCAGTTGCTCAGGATCCAATTCTTCCTTTTGGAGATTTCAGGATTCTCCCATAGTCTACATGACTGCTATAACTTGTTCCTGGTCTGAGACTACTCAAAGGAGCTTTCTGATCTGAGTGAGAAGCGCACCCTGACCCGCTTTCTGTCTGACCTCTGCATAAGAATTAATATCCATCCACAACTCTTTTAATGGTTAGTCTTTGGAAACAGGTAACCTAACAAGAATGCCACCTTGATTAACACTAAGGCTTGTTGACACCAAGATTAATATATACCACATCCTCTAGTTGTGAAATGGCAGTCCCAGTGCATTTGTTGAAAAACATGAAACAACAGTAGGCATCCTTTAAACTTATTCAGGAGTTTGCTTCATTTTCCTCAGTGGTTATCAGTCTTGAAAGAGTTTTCCTGTGAAAAGTGATTCCTTTAGGGAAGAGCACAACCTACACAGGCAGCAGCAGCCTTAGCTCACTTGGTTCAGCTCTCTCACATAGAAACCTCATTTCTGTTCATACCTCTCACTCTTCAGGAGTTGGATCATGTGCCTGTATACAAGGTTTTATTAAGCACAGCATGAATCAGGCAAAAATAATGCTGATGGATCAGGATTCATTTACACTTGGGATCTTGATGTGGTGAAGTGCAGATCATGACCCAGAAAACATGTGTGTCCTTGTCTACTTCAATGCCTGGACAAACTGATCCCACAGAGGGCAAAAAAAGTAGTCTTTGCAACTTCAATTTTTTTTTTCTCCTTTCTGACTCCACTGCTTTTAGTTCCTTTCATTGCTCACATAAACCAGACAGTTACCCTCTGACATACTAAAATATTTATGTGCTAAAACTTCTTATTTAACAATGGCCAGAGATACCCTTAATAAGCTGGTGAAAAACTTGGGTAGTTCATGCAATTTTCCTGCATATGGTATGTTTTTTCCCAGTCAGGGTATGCATCAATGGAACAAAAAAAAAAAAAAAAAAAAAAAAAAATTTTTTTTCACAAAAAGGAGAAAAAAAAAAAAAAAAAAAAAAAAAAAAAAAAAAAAAAAAAAAAAAAAAAAAAAAAAAAAACTAAGCCAAAACAAATAAATATTTCAAACCAAGTAACTCATCTCTGACCAATCCCTTCCCTCTTAGTTCTTTAGCATTGCAAAACACACTGATATTATTGACATTAATATACTAATTGAAATAAGGATCATTAGCTATTTTTAAATAAAGGAAATAAAGCTATGCACTACATTATGACTAATATATGAAAGAGTCACTCATACAGTAACTTGTAAATAGAACATTTGTGATTAATAGCTTTATATTTGTGGGAAAAGGCATCCTTTTGAAAGACTAATGCATATGATATGGGCAGAAATTAATCTGCACTATTCAAAAACTAGAGCAGTAAAAACAAATACAGAGAATTTGTAAGTTATATCTAAGAAAGAGCTATGTGACCTTCATGAGCCTTTAGTCACAGAAGCCAGAATGGCACATAGGAAGCATCCCTGGAGGTAATTGTACTGGTCTGGTGCCCTATTTTTCCTTGCCAGGAGATAGAGACAGCCCAACTAGCAATCCAGAGATACAGCGAGTAAGCTGCACACTGTGATGTGAATTCAGATGAGTAAATTTATTGCACTGAGAAATTAATTCTTTTTTGAGGAATGCAGGTGATATAATACACAGAGTGAATCCAGACCAGCAGTGGGGTGTGCATTCTCAATAATAGACACAGAGAAGAGAGAGTGACACTTTGGAAAGTCTAGAAAAAACACTGATTTGGGAATTTTGCACATCACTGTTTGATTTGACTTGCACATGCTTTGCTGAGGGTGTGAATCAAAAGAAGGGACCCAAATATGAAAACAGAAGTACTGGCTTAAAACAAGCTACGAAGTATAGCTTTTATGGAGATGTGTGTACCTAGGCTGCTAATTATGACAAGCAGCCCAGTGAGGCTGTCAGGCAGAGAAAAGTAAACAAAAGGAGTATCAGAGAAAGGAGCACCTCTCCCATAGCAAACTTCATGTATTGTTGAGATTCTTGAAGAGAATAAGAACCCATATAAGGACAAAGTCTTTTTTTCCTTCCCTTCATAGTGGCATTCTTGTAGATAAGCAAGTGTTAGAAGAAAAAAAGGCTACTTGGTAAGGGCTCATGCATAGCAAATTTGTTTTCCCCCTTCCCCATCAACTGTAATTACAACCATTCAGACAAAGCTGGTTTTCCCAGTAGGACTGGCTGAAAATGCACTTCATTTACATGGCCTAATTGGGCTTTTTTGGCCAAGGTTGTTCTATACACTGACACTAGGACTCAGTACTTAACATTGAAAAGTTCATTCTTGTGGTTTGAAGTTAAGGATTTCATTACTTTGAAGTTAGAAAATCCAGAATGAAGGTGTCTCCTTTAACACTGGTGCTTCAGTGGTGTGTACATGCATAAGAATAATATTCGTAATTATATTGGCCTCAAACAGCAAAGAGTCTGCAAATTAAACAGACAGTCATTTTATTTCCTTCTTTCTTTATGAAAAAAATAATTGAGATGTATATGCTATTGCATGAAATATTGGTTATATGGTCTTGTGCCTTCAGAAATCAGTGCAGTGAACAGCTGATTTGTGAAGATCTACTACAGAAACAGTTTAAGAAAAATCAGCTTCTTCTATATTCTACAATTTAAATTAAGTAAGACTTGATTATTTTTATTGTTTATTATTTTGTTTGTAACTATTTTGTCTCACTCAGCAAGACACACAGTTCATGAATATGTATCTTATAACCTTTTCTAAGCCAAGTGCACAAGGTTTAGTTTCAGGGCCTTCCATATTGTACATGTCCTCTACAATCAAGAAAGGTTTTGCACAGTCATCAGTGCAAACTCAAGCCATGTCTAAAAAGAAAATTACCATAAATATTTCACCAGGCTTTGGTGTAGACAAGATTCCAGCAGCTGAACCTGTTTTTCCACATATTTAATTGCCACAGTAATTAGAACATAAGGGTTCAAATCCACAAATACATTTGGGTGCCTAATTCTCATTAATTTCAATTGAGAGGTAGCACTTACACCTCTTTATGGATGTAGAAGACACAGAAACCTCAAGAATCTTATCTGTTCTAAAATGCCCAGACAAATATTGCTATCAGCTTCTTCAGAGAAGCAGAATTTTTATTTTAATTTCTGATGAAGGTACACCTGAAGCACAGAAAATTGCATGATAACAATGGAGGCTGTACTTGTCTCTCACCTCCTTTCTACCCATCCAGCCATTTTGAACGACAGAAGTTCCCAGATCATGGGATGCTTTAAGACACTCAAAAAATAAAGATTTTTCTCTGTTGACTGCTGGAAAATGAAGCTGGCAGTTTATGCTCTTTTATGATCTGATAAAACCTCATGAAGCTAGTGGGACGAGCATGGCTCTATACCCCTACTTAATCTCCAGACGTAAAGAGAAACTGTGATCACACCTCCAGATGTGAACCCCTAAGAATGAAGTTTCTGAACCTGTAACTGTCAAGTCTGGGATGGTGCACAAAGGCTGGACCCACTGTACTGCACTGTTCTGCTCATCCAAAGTCACATATCCATATCCCTTTATTCATGCTGTGCCAAAATTCCTGCAACTGCACTGTAAGCCACAAAAGGGAGCTGACCCAGTAGAAAATTACCTTGTCTCTTTAACTGCCAGTTGAAAAATGCAGTATCTGGGACAGGGAAAAGGGTGGGATTTCCTTCTTTTTAGGGACTTTGTCAGGAAACAACAGCTAACCTTTGGAAGCATGTGTCCAGAGCCACCTGTGTGGGCAATAGAGTGATGACTCCCATCAGCTGCCATGGGAAGGAGTTTCTCTCTTTTCATCCCTAACTTCTCTGAAGAAGCCCAGCCTCTTAGTTTAAGCAACTGGGTTTGTTACTTGTGTGATATGAATACACACCCAGAGTTACATGATTAATCACAATCTCCCCACCTTTCTTTTTTAAACTTCAGTCTGAGCTTTGCCTACATATGTCGTGTAACCATAATGATACTTGCTAAATAAATGTTAGAAATAGGGAAGTGTATCTCCAAAAAAAGAGCTTAAAGCCAGAAGACGCCATTACAAGCTTTGTTTTCTCTTTCTGCATAATTCTGGCCACAGAACACTCAGTACTGGCTGTGCCAGGCTATAACTGCTGTGTGAGGATAGTATATCTTTCTGAAGATGTCTGTCTTGATTTAAACACTTCCGATGTTGAAGGATTCACTGCACTCCTAGGTAAGTTGTTCCAGTGTTTAAATACCATCACTCTTTAAAATGTCCCTGACCCGATTTAGTATAACTTCAGCTTCCAGTTCTACTTTGTTGTGTTTTATTTTATTTTACTTTATTCAGTTTAGTTTATTCAAATGAGACCCTCTCCTCCATGTATGGACTTATAGACTATAGTTTCCTTCTCTCCCTTAAAGCAAGCAAATGAAGTTTCCTTCATGCCTTATCCTGGATCATTTCAGTATATTTTTCTATGTCTTTCATCATTCATTTAAATAATTTTTGAAGTACAGATACTACACCTGGTCAAAGATTAGACTTACTGTGTCCACTTTCAAACTTAAGTGCTTTTCTTACTTCATGTCCACTTTTAGTGCGAATACTTATTTCATTAGTATTTGAGATTCACATATAACTAATATAAATACAAAATATCTGTCCAAGCAAGACCCCAGAGATTGCCTTTCTCTTTAAATTTAAGTTTATTTGTCAATACATGATGTTTCAAAATCATTTTTCACTCTTTGTAGAAAACTGGTTTCTGCTTTAGGATTTTTTTTCCTTTTTTTTCTTTCTTCCTTTGAAAAATTATTTGAAAATTACTGAAATAAGCACACCATATTTCATTTTCAGACTTCTCATCACAAGAGCCACACTCTAGTATAATTTACTAGAGGCCCTAAAAATAAAAGATTTCTTTTCAAATGGTAAGAAAGAATCAGTCATTAGTTGTAGTTTCTGTCACAAGCCTGGGCAGCAATATCACTAAATAGTACAGAGTCACTTTTTTATACTGACTATTATTACTTGGGCTTTAATGAGAAAATTCTGCCTGTTGAGAGACCAAGTCATAATCTTTCAAATGAAACCAAGCTAATAACTACTCCCATGACTAGACAAATCTGCAGGCACTAACTAAGTTAGTGGCTATTATGCTTCACACTTAATCTTGAATATGATAGATAGGGAGTGGAACTAAGGGGAATATTGAACAGCAGAAGAAACTGTTTCTCTAATGTGATAACTAACTTGTGACAGCACATTGGACATCTTTTTTTGTATTCAAACCAAAGCAAGTTGAAGTAATGTAGTCCTTTTGAAAATGCCAAATGTAAGATTTGCACAGCTTTTGTCACCATGAGAACTTCTAAGTCCAGACACCTGCATCAAGCAGGTTCCCAGAGGGAACCCAAGTGAGGAAGAAGGAAGTCAGCCAGTGCATTGCCATGCTGCAGCAAGAGCAGGTCTGCAGCAGCTTGGGGCACTCAGGGATGATCCCTCTTTGGTGGAGACAGCACCTATTCCTGTCACACAGGGATATGAGGTGCTTCACAGACTGAGCACCTATTTGTGCACCAGTGCCAGCAGATTGCCACCTTGTTGGTCAGTGTTTGTGGATTGCCACTCTGCTAGAGGTCCTACAGCTGACCAAGCTGCCAGGAGGAGAGCGACCCAGCCGTTCCCACTGCTTATAGACCAGCTCCTTTCAACATCTGATTTCCAACAGAAATGTGCCACAGCACAAAACTTCAGCTGTGGTTGGCACAAAACCCACAAACATGTCTCTGTGCCCCCAGGTTTCATCCCTAGCCTGTGCCATCCTTACAGCATCTGTAAGCAAGTCAGTCTCAGACCTATGCTCAACAACAGGGGCTTGTATGGTGCTGACTGAATGCATGTTTTTAGTTCTTTGTGGTTTTCTAGAGAATATAGAAGTTAGTTTTGTTCCAATTTGAAAGCAGATCAAAGATACTCAGTATCTCCATTTCTCTTGAGGATGAGGTTCCTGGAATGGCTGAGCATTGAGGAGATGCAAGTGCCTGCTGTGGAGCACAGCAGCCCAAAAAGTATTTGTGTACACAAATGTGAATGGAGAGCAGATCACAAAGGACAAGATGGATAACAAACAGGACACAGACGCCTGGTCACCGAAGAGCGTGACATGCTGGCACAATGGCACCTTCAGGGGCACATTCCTTTCCATCCTTTTCTGCCTTTATTTGTTGTCTGGGCAAACTTTTTTAAAGTTTCTTAAGAAACTTTAAAAAAAATGAACTGTTTGAATGTCAAATATAAATTGTGACTTATTTTAAACAATGTGTGTGTTTTAACCAGCTCTTTGACATTAAAAAGCATATTTTGTCTCGCAACCTGCTTAAAGCAAAACAAAAAACTAAGCTACAGCTCCTTACAAACAATGAAAGCAATAAATACAGTAAATTACTGTTTTATGTGAGACAATATACTAATGTTAACTGAAGAAATGGAAATAGAAAACAAACTCCCTCTGGGAACAATTCTCACACCCCTGTTTTAGAAGGAAGCAGAGTTTACTCATAAATAATTTAATGCATTTACTCCTGCTAGACTGGACTGACAGGTCTTCCATATACTGAAGCTTTGCTTCTCTGATAATTGCAAACTTTTTGAACTGAGAAAGTTGTCAGCTACAAAAGTCTGTACAGTCACTGTTGGACTATCCAGGAACATAAAGATGTACTCTATAATATAGACAGTATTACTGAATTTAGCCATCATGCCAATCACCATTTAATAACAATATTCCTTCAGACCAACTTCTGTTTATGAGCATGTAAATAATCTCTTCTTCAATATAACAATCCCTTAGCAACTTTAACAGTTGCCTGCATAAACAAGCAATAGAAAGGAAAAGACACATTATTACTTGGGCTTATTTAATGCAGTTCAGCCACTAGAATAAAAAAGAAAACAAGGCAGCTGAGTCTGTAAGCACAGCATGATCTGTGCTTGCAGACTCAGCTGTACAGCAGTACAAAAGAACCAGAACCAAAAAAAGAACTGCTTGAAGTGTGTCCCCTGTTACCTGCCTCAGAAAGTAACCTCACAAAATACTGGACTTTTTTATTAGATTGGTTAACACTTCCTTTTCATTTCTAATTTTAATGTCATGTTTTTACCTACTTTATTCACAGTGCAGCCATATCTTCTCTCAATTCACAGAAACAGATTCAGAGTTCGTCAAACCTATTTTCAGCACTAAGAGAACAGAGCTATTGTAATTAGTGGCTTCTTCTAACTCTCATCCTTTTGACTTAATCTTTCTTTATTAATCACTCAAATACATCTTCATATGCATACTAAGAACCATCTATCCCTAACTTCAACTTTTATGTGGCTTTTCTTTTCGCAGATGACTCTCAGGCATCACAGCTGCCTGCAGATTTCTTAAGACTCGAGTGGAAGAGAACTCAGAAGCTGGTTGCTTTACTCGGAGACAAACAGTAAGAATTTTGGCACTGATTCTTCCCAAAGATTATTATTCACAGTTGCTTATTCCCTGAATGGTCAGGGCCAATCTTGGAGACCATAGGCACAGATCTGTCAGCATTTCAGAGCCTGCTCTAATCTAATTTGTGGTTCTGCAAGACTGCTATTTAGACTGGTCACTAAGTAGCTGCAAGCCTTGCTCCAGTCTGGGGAGGCAAGACCATCAGGAGTGTTGAGAAAGAGCTGAGTAACCATAGCATGAGGGGAGGCCACCATGCCCGACACAGCTCCAGCACTAATCCTTCCTGTGCAGCTCCCCAAACCACTCCCACCAGTGCAGGAGTTACCACTCTTCTTTTGCTACTCACTGCAACCCGAGGAGCTGGAGGAAGATCTGATGCTGCTGTTGCTGGTCTAGCCCTCCCACAAATTCCAGCAGGGAAAGACAGTGAAAATTATCTGGGAATGAGCTGAATCAGCTTCTTTTGTGTCGGTGCCATGGCCGCACCCGCTGTGTGGCCAGTCCCACCCAGCACTCATCAGCTTCTGAGCAGGAATTGGTGAAGGCTTGTGTGTTTCTGGACTTCCCCCCACGCTGGGAGAGCGATAACCTGGACCTGGGAGTAAAAGGACTAAATTTAGGCCCCTGCCTTGGGTTTTTCATAAGCAAAAATTGGATCTCACCGTCTCCATGGGATACTGGAATGAGTTTCTAAAGGCCTTCACAAGAGATAGAGTTGTGATGTGTGGATTCTTTGTTCAGGATTTACAGGAAACTGGTGTTGGTGCAGGAGGGCCCAGACTTGCAAAATCCTTGGTCAGTAGTCATGTGCTACATTCCTTTGAAGACAGAGAGAAAAGCACAAACCTCAGCACCATCATCTCAGTATCTGCCTCTGCAAAGAGCAGCAGCAGCCCAGCAGCTGGCAGCCCCCACCTTTCCCATGTATAAATGAGCGAGGTTTGAACATGCTCCTGAGCCGTGCCACAGCCAGGACCCCAAAAAGTCTGGGGCACACACACTTGAGCACGATCACACATCTTAAAACATATTTAAGTAAGAAGAGCAAAAGTCGATAAATTGCTTCTGGACACTCATCTCAAGCGTGTGATGCCAGCTCAGCAGCTGTCACCATTTTCAAGTTGCAGTGTCTTTATCTCTGGTGCCCCACCCCAACAGGATTTGCACACAACCTTTCAGAGGGGAGGAACAGATACTTGCACTCAGGAGCGCTCAGGGTTGGAAGGCCTATGCAGCACCCAACGTCAAAGAAAATAGCAACAGCATGTTGAATAACTGGTTTGATGTGTATGCTTCACATAGGTTATTTTCAGTGGGTCATCACCCTCCTATTGTACACTTGTTTCCTAGAAGTGCCCTGAAACAGGCACATTTAAGGTGTTCTGCTGATATGAACATTCCTACATTTATCAAATACAGAACATTGGTGCCACTAGTTTTTTTAGCTTGTGTCTGATTTAACTGAATAGTCAGACTTGAACTAGATAGAGAATTGGTTAGACTTACTCTCATTTATGTTTGTTTTTTGTAGGATCTATGAGATACAAAGAGTTGCTACAGAGACAAGAGCAAGACACTGAGAGACTTTTCATCTCACAAAAAGAAATAGCTGATCAGGGTTTCACAGAGGGCACTGTGATGTGCCTGTCTGATATGCATGACCTTGTGTTAAAGAGACTTCTGAAAGTGTTCGTACTGCTATTTACTGGGTATCAAATTATGTATATGTGCTTATTAAGAGAATAACATGTGAGTTTGCCTATAATCATTGTAGCTAATATTGTTATGCCTCAAACAAAGAGTATATGGAAATCTTTCTCAATACATTTTCCTTGTGTTTGTTTATGTGAATGTACTTCCTGTATAATTATGGGCATTTTCATCACTGGAGTACATATGGGCTAAAATTTACAGATAAGCTTAGTCTCATCAGTTTTGCTGAACTACTGGAAGTTCAGCCAGTCTTTTTTCATATAAAGGAAAGAAAAACATTTTAAAGGCAAAAAAAACCAATCATGCAACTTCAAGAGGTAACAATCAGGGCTTAAAACTCAAAAACTCTAGAGGTGCCCACTCAAAATCAAAGAACAACTTGACTTGATTTCAAACTTTTAGTTCCACCAAGACTCGTAAGGTCTGGGACAGTCCATCTAATAAATGCCTGAATCATACTTATATATTAGGGTGTTTTAATTATTACATTTCAGAGTTGCCACAGGAATAAAAATATTCTCTATTACCAGTTTTTGCAGTTAGAGGCACAAAAGCAAAAATCACATATAAATGTTAAACTTAGAAATATTCAGATTTGTGCATCCAGGGTGAAATATTCCTGGAATTTAAGAACAGCATTAAATAAGTGATTATCTAATATACAACAGCAATACAGGCTTAAGTATTTTTTCTGATTTAATTCTTGCTTCATCTCCAACAGCTGTGGTTTAGTAAGGCATCCAACCCTGATAAAAGTAATTCCTGTGATAGAAGCTATACCACAACACTTGGCACTTTATTCTAATGTTAAAAACATGTTCCATATTTCTCATGGAATTTGTTTAGCTTCTCCTTCCAGCCATTAGATCGTGTTATGTCTGCTAGTCTGAGAAACCCTTTATTATCAAATTTTGTTCTCATATATATAAATATATATATATATATTTATATCAAATCAAATTCTTTGTGTCCTCCCATATATCTTAATACTCTAGGAACCCTGAACTCTTCTTCTCTCTGCTAAATCATGAGCGGCAAGCAGAACTGGGCACAGTAATTCTAGTACAGTGGTAATTTAACTTTGGCAAACAAAGGTTTCCAAAATGACTTTTTGTCTACAACATCACTATTACAACTCATATTAGGCTGACTATCCAACTCAACCATCTAAGACTATTTCAGACCATGACCTCAATTCTTTATGGATTACTTTCCTTGTTCTTGTGTTCACAACATTGAGTTTTCCCATCCTGAAACATTTTGGTTCACCACAACTAGCTTACTAGGTCATTCTGTACCAACAGCCTCTATTCTGTGTTATTTATCTTTCTTTCAGTCTCTGCACCATCTGAAATGTGTAACTTCTATATCCTGCTCAAGAAATTGCTAAAAGCATTATAAGCAGTAGGTCAAACTAACTTATGGTTGCAAAAACTCAGGAGTTCTCTGATTTTTTAGTACAGTATTAGGTTTATTTTAGCCTGCTCTTTTTTCCCCAGTGTTTCCTAGCCAACTCTTTAAAAGTTGTTATTATATACATGTTATTTGGACTTGCTGATTTTAAAATGACTAATTCTGGTAGCTCTGTTTATCATCACTCTTCCTCACTCTTAAAGTGGAAAGTTTCAATTAATATATAGTACAATAACATTTTTTTCCCTCAAACATAAACCATACACACTTATTTAGCACTTTTGCTCTTTCTCCAGTGGTCAAATTTTTAGTAATCAATCAACACTGTCATTTTGATTCTGTTTGCCTTCAATATTCCTAACATATTCTTCTTGTTACCTTTTAACTGTTCCAACCCATTTTCTTCTGAGTTATTTTGCTCTCCACTTCAAATTTGTATACTTCTTAACTTATTGTCACTGCTGTTGTCTTTTTATTTCTTTGTGTAGACAGATAGACAGTTTTAGATAGATAGATACTGAAAAAAAAATATGGAAGAGTATTTGTTATAATCTTTACAGAAGACTGAATTTCTCTTTAAGCCAAACTGGTTTTTTTAATCCTCTAGACTTCCTTTTTGACTTGGAGCGTGGTGGAACCACTAGTAGAGTCAACCAGTAGAACAACTTCTGGAATAGTAGATCAACTTCTACTGCTTCATCTGAATTATTATTTGTGTTCTTCTGTTTACTTCCTCCCCCATCCCACCTTCACACAGAGAGGATTGTTTTCTATGTAGAAACACGCATGGCAGCACGGAGAAGCCAGCAGGGAAGCACTAATGAAACAGAGGTATGATGCAGAACATGTAATTAGATTTGAATTTGTAGTGTAGTATAGCAGCAAAAGAGTGTGGCTGACGGAAGTATCAAATATGCAAGAAGACTTATAGTGTAACATTATTTCCCTATAGCTCTGGTCTGACCATGGGCAAATTATTATATTCAGTCTTGGGCACCTCCTTAGTAATTTAGAAGGAATTCAGAGAAGAATGACAGAGTGATTACATGCTGATCAAATAAGACTGAGGCTATGGACACGTGAAAAGAGCTCAAGGCTTGAGCCTGAAGCAAGTTGTATCATTTCATTTCCATAGAAAGAAGCTAAGCATGATTATATGTACACAACACAATCTAAATACATAACTCTGGATTATATATCTACAGAAAGTTACATTTAAAAATTTGTGTTAAAAGAATGTTCAGATTGCAAAATCAAACATTCAAGTGGTAGGAAATGCCAGTACAATTTTAGCTTGGTGCCTTTGTGAATATTCATGATGGTACAGCCTGTAGCTGTATGATCTGTCAACAGTGTATTTTTTCATACTCACATCCTGGCTCATGTTTACCTCTGCCTGTCTGATCTCTGTTTTGGTCTTCTGCCTGCCACAGCACCTGCCTCCCCTATCTCTTATCCTCTCCTCCATCTACTGCCTGACACTTCTGTTTGTCCATAACCCTTGCTCCATGCTCCTTAAGCTTCTTTTTTGGCTCTTCCTTTTTCTAGTCTTCTCTTAGCACTTCCCACCATCCTCATCTCTCACTATTAGTCAGGCCATGCCTCTTTACCTCCTACAAATGTCAAAGCAAAGGGAATGCTGAGAACACACAAGAGCCCAATTTCCTGCTCTCATGCATGATATTCAGGCCCACAAATGGATGAACAGCTGGGACAAAAAGTATAGAGGCTTTTTCTACCTTTTCAGCTCTCTTAAAGTAAGCTCAGCCATTCAAGAGGAGGCAAGGTTTTGTAACCAAGAGCTCTGTTGTTGTTGAGCTTGCTGAATTAAGGTAGACATTTTGAAGAATGTAATCAGCATAAGAAGGGTCCTGTAAACCTGTGTAAGTAGTGGATTTATTTTCCCCTTGAAATTGCATAGTTTGACAGGGTTGTCAGGGGGTGACTGAAACTGAAAGTCAAGTGTGTGCTGCAAGGCATGTGTCTGTTACAGCTTCTCAAGATAAAAGAATATATTTTTTTCTCTCTTTTCCCCCTTAATCCCAGTTTTAGGGAAGGATGAATTTTGCTGTTCTATACTCTCCAAAAAAATAAGCTCAAGACATTCATATAGAGACTAAAAATTCTGTCCAAAGGTTGACATATCAGCATGGAGCAAGACTAAGAAGAAGGAATGGCAGCCGTAACTGTAGATGGGTCTAACAGCCCTACTGTGCCATGGAGAGAAAAACTGGCGACACAGTGGCTTGGGGGAAAACATAACACCCTACAAATATCTGGCAACTACAATGGAAAGGATGGACAGAAGTTATTTAGGATTCCCTGAGTGGAAGTTAAAGCATGAAACAGTGGTATGAAATAAGCTTATACGGGAACAAATGCAAACCCTTTAAATTTTTTTCTGAGCAAAAATATGAAGTGTAGCATGGGGAATATGAAGTGTAGCACAGAGGAGCTGGACTGGATGATTTAGTAAAACTTTTCCATCTCTTTTTTCTTAACTAATGGCAGAAAATTTACCAATGACCAATAAGAAAAAAAATCCTGCACACTGTTCATCTGGTCCTTCTCTGTCTCTTTATGTGAAGACTCTGCTCTCTTTATCTGAAGAGAGAATGTATCAAGGAGATGAAGAAACATCCTTAGTCAGTAAAAGAATTACAGACCTTAATGGTTTAGCTGTGGGCAAAAGGCAGACAGGCTTCTTCCTTTATCTAAAAAAAGGAATATTTAATGGAAATTCATATGCAAAAAGATTTTAAAAAGTCAAGACAATACCTTTACTGCTGTGTAATTTATACAGTCACTTGAGAGGTGACTGTATTAATGGGTGCATTAGAAATGGACAGGATTACAGTTTACAGCTTTTATATTGTTTCTGCACTTCGTAGAGAAATATATTATAAATTTTCAGTGATGATTTAAGGATTTAACTTCTAGTCTTTTAGGTGAAAGAGCATTTAGTTCTCCACACCTACATTCTTTTGGATGGGTAGGGACAGCATGAAAAGGATCTCCTAAAAATTAATAACTTGCAGTCTGCTCAAATTTTCCATTTCTATCTCTCCTCCCTTCTCAGTTCTCTGAGAGACCCTTATTTTAAGATATTAAATAACCTTAGAGTGAAACAGCTTACATGTTCTTAAAGGAAATAATTTTGTGATAGCAAGTTCTTCGATACCAGCAGCTTCAGGTAGAGACAAATTCCTTTTGGGGATTACATGCATTTGTAAATATTACCTGATGTAACTCTTACAAAAGACTATACTCAATTATCTGATAAGGTACATGATAAAACTTCTTATGACCTAGAGCCACAAGACTAAAGCCTCGGTCAGAGACAGGGTGGATGTGGGACTCAGGGAGTAGTTTATGGGTGAGAGATGGCAACTCTTTCCTAAGTGGCCCAGGACTGAAGTAACTGAGTCCAGCATGTTGTCCAAAGGTGATTTCCTGGCATCAATCACAGCTCACTTCCTTCCACAAAGGGGACTAAGGTTACTTAGGAGGCCCCCTGGTAGTAAAGCCACAGTGAAGAAAGCCAGAAAGTCCCAGCATGGAGTCATACCTGAAAGTGTGAACACTGTAGTGGGAGGGGCTGGTCTCCTCTCTCTGGTGACCAGTGGTGGGACACGAGGAAATGGAGTGAAGCTGAGTCAGGGGAAGTTCAGACTAGACATTAAGAGAAGGTCACCAAGAGGCTGATCTTTCACTGGAACAGGCTGTCCAGGAAGGTGGACATGGCACCAAGCCTGAGAGATGCTTCAAGGAGCATCTGGACAATGCTCTTAGTCATATAGTTTAGTTTTAGGTAGTCCTGTGAGCAGCAGAGAGTTGAACTTGATCCTTATTGGTCCCTTATTTCAATTCTACATATTCTATGATTCTATTTATATACATTGGGTATTATAGGTTGGGCAGCCAATTACAAGACAATAATAGTAATCTACTGTCACAGTTGAATAGGAGTTATATTTACAAATCTTTTTGTCTGAGACATTTGACACTACCACAGACATATAAACAGTAATTAGGAAATAATAAATAATCTTGTTCCAACTTAGAGGTGGGCAAAATAGCTCTAGGGCTTCACAGACCTTTTGTCTCACTTTCCAGTAACTTTCAGCCTCAATAGTGGACATAGTTGTGGGAGCTAGTGGTATTTCTCAGTTCTGTGTTGTGCAATTGTTGCAGGCAGAGTGGGAACTTCAGAGAGAGTTTATTAAAGAAGGCCTCACATAGAGTTAAGAGGTGCAGAAAGGACCCCCTTAATTTCTCAGCTCCTTCTCAGAGAAGAGCCAGTGTGTGGCTGGGTCCAATTTTAGCCCCAGACTTTGTCAATGAATTACATGTAAAGGATTATACAAGTGTAATGAAACATCTATACAACTTTGTCCTGCAGAATTAAGAATGGCAAACCAGATATATTTTTATAAATATATATGGTTTATTATGATAATGATTAGAAAAAAAGATCTTAATCAGAATTATTTACTACAGAGTATAGGAACTATAACAACTATTATAATATAGTGCAATATGAAGCAACATTGGAGAAATTATATTAAAAGCAATTGTATTAAAGCAATTTTATTATAGCTAGCAAACCCAATTATTAAGTAGAGATTGATGTTGTACTCACTCACACCAATGACACTGGACAAGTATCTTTTACCCAGCCTCAAGGAATAACCTTGCTGGGCACCCCCAGTCAAGGGATGGATCTTCACACATCTACCCCAACAAGGGATACATCAGAAGACCCTGGTGTTAAAATTTGGGACTGGGCTTTTATATATGACTATCATATCATTTCCAGGCCAGCTGTGTCAGCTCAGCAGTTTTAGATAAGTTATCAGTAGTATCACCTGCTTGGTCCTTTATCCGGGTATTTTACCAGGCCTACCCTATCTTATCTCACTATCAGGATGTTTAACTTTAGGATTGATGAGTCAGACTGGTTTCAGCATTGTTCAACACCAAAAGCAGCATGACACCCCCTCTTCATTTACCACTGATAGCTTTGCAAATCAGGCACTGTTGAGTTGTTCTCCCCGTTCTAGGCAGAGCATCCTGCTGCAGCAACATACCCCTTTGACCTGCCCTGTGTATCACCAGTGGCAAATATACCATAGGACTGTTCTTGTCTGAGTTCAGATCATGTCCAGGTTTTTTGCTGAACAAATGAACCTTTGAGAATTTTGGCTTAAAGATTTTTACTGTCTCAAATTCCATATCATTCTGTTTTCTCTAACTTAAGAGCTTTCCTTTCTGTATTATTTAAATATGCAGCTATACATGATAAAATATTTTACTTGTAACTGGTTGCCTATTTGCCAAAAGTATTTCTTAAATCTACCTTCTCCCACAAAGTGTCTCATCTCTGATCTACATAAAAGGTGTGTCATGTTAGTTCAGATTTGTTAAAAAAACAAACCTGCACAGCTATAGGATTAACACATATTCAGAACACCACATCCATAGTTTGTATTTAACGTCTATCACAGAAGTTGCATATTTAGAAACTTATAACTTTCTGTTATCATCTACATTGAGCTAACTAAATGTGATCCTAAAATGATAGTTGCAAAAGCCTGGATCCTGAAGCTCACAAGTTATCCTCATTGAGGCAAAAGCAAATGATAGAAAAGGATTTTGGAAAGAATAAAGTAGAATATTGACTAGTGAATGGTGCCTTTATATTTACTTTCTCCTGGAGTCTAGGATGTACAAGTGAAAAGCCAGGGGCCACTTTCACAGAAGGATTTGTTTGTCATTGGAAAGGAGCAGGTTTGTTTCATGTATGAAGAGGAGAAAGCTTGTAGCTCCCTATTCCACTGACCCTTTAAATGGATGGTTGATATTACCCATTCCCACACTGCAGGGTCTGGAGTGACTGATACTGGCCAGCAACCACGGCATGCTCTTACAATCTGTAGCTTTTGTAAAATACCATAGGTGTGCAGAGACAGAACCAAGGCTTTTGCAAGGGCAAATTCCCTGAAAAACAGGAGAGATAAAGGTGGGTGGGAATGGGTGGAGAGTTGATGTGTCTCCAGTTCCAGTCAGTGCTACTGTAGGAGTAAGCACTGGAACTCCTAGCAGTTCCCTCACTTCTTACAAGTCTCCCAGTGAAACTGAGTCTTCCTGAGATGTTTTGATAGGCACCAGGATCTGAAGAGGTGGGCGGGAAACTGCTCAGGGTTCTGCTCTCAGCTCTGTTGGGGAGGATTTCTCAATAAGAGGACAGATAATAGTAGCTGTATTAATACACGAGGGAGAAAAGTAGACCTGCTACATAGTGCAATCTTTTGACATCAACAAATAAATCATAATACAAAGACAGCAAGCCCCAAAGGTCTTTTATTCAGGTGTTGTAAGTTTAAAACAAAAAAAAAGTCATTTATCTCAGGTAGACTCTGTTTAAATAAAAGGTTCTTGGAAGACAATCAGCAAGTATATTTAACATTAATGGGATTGGGAAGAATAATTTATGTACATTAGAAAAAAGGAAGCCTAAAAAATCATAAGACCTGAACACAAGCCAATTCAAAATTATTTAGGATCTTGTACAAGTTACAACAGTACATTTCGTGACTTGTAGCCTAATATCAAATATCTTGAGGAGTCTACAAAATCAAAGACCAGACACTGCTCAGCATGTTAGATCTATGGTGAATATGAATCAGTTCCACTTTCTTTTCAGCCCTGACCACCATTCCCATGCCAATTGATTGAAGTTGAACTATACAAATTAAATGCAAAATGAGAATGCAGTAAATAGTATGCACTCAAAAACATGTAACTTCAAAAATGAACATTAAATCTCTTCTCTTCCCCATTTTAGTCCCTCAGCTACTTCTGCTCTGCCAGGTATCATGTCCTATTATATCTTTTCTCAGACCACAAGACAGTAGACTTGGACTTTATTTATCTGTCAGAAACAGGCACATCTATAGTCTAAAATTCCCAATAAAGCTAAATTTGGATTCGAGTCCTGTTGCAGAATGCCACCCTCCTCAACAAACAGTGCACTTAGTAGTAATGCAGCTTTGTCATTTTTTCTTTTTTCTCAGAGAAATTTGCTGTTATAAGGTACATTAGATTATTAAGCCCTGACTTTAGAATAATAAATAAAAAGCACTCTGCAACTGGCAAAGTTCAATCAGACACATTTATAACAGTCAGAGTAATCATCCTGTGAATCAGATTTTTCAAGGGATGTGTTAAATTTTCCATAATTAGGGATCTTTAAGTCAAGACTCAATATCTTATTAAGAGGAATATCTCAATTCTAGCATAAATCCTTAAGGCTAATGCAGAAATAAGTTGGCTAGAGCTGCATGGTCTAACTTATGCAGGTAAGCAGATATAGTGATTTTGTGTGAACTTATAATCTATGAAAAGGAATAGTTAGGGTTAAAAATATTAGCATTACAGCTATTTAAGTAGTCAAAGTTACACATGAGAGTCCAGAGTTAGATTATTTAAGCACTTAATTTTTAAGGATACTAAGAATTGAATATGTTTTGATGGACTCTGTGGACAATATCCTATAGCAAACAGAAATCAAAAAAGGGAGTTATTCTACATCAGTCTCTGAAAAGCAAGCAAACACCACCAACAAAAAAAAAGCCAACAAACCAACAAAGAGAAAATAAATTAAACAAGATTATAAATGCAGGGGAATTATAAGCTCCAAATGCTGAGGAAGCATTTGTTCACAAAGGAAAGAAAAATCAACTTCATTTGCAGGAATGTAGGGGGGATACTTTTATATTACAATTTAATTTTTCTTCAGAGATTTGGTCCACTAGAAAATTGACTTGGCACTTTTTTCATCACTTTCAGCCATTTATAAAATAGTATTTTCTTAATGAAGATGATCTATTAAGAGACAAAGGCAGGAGAAAATTTAGAACAAAGTGTTTTACTGAAGGTAAAGTAGGAAGTAAGAGTCCATGGAGAGTCCCATAAATGGGGAACTTTCGGGCAGAAATTTCAAAGGCAGTCATTGTTGGCCCAATGTTGTCTTCTCTAAAATCAGTGGAAAAACAGGGTTCTTTTTCTGAAATAATGTACTCTAATGGAAGCAAAGCTAGTCCAGGGAGAAGTGTTTATGGTAATTAAACCTTTTGTGTTGATTATCCAAAAACTTTTTAAGTTTAATGGTGTAGTATTAGATGACTATCATCATTCCCAAAGCCTTTCTTTGTGATAATTATTTGTCCTGGTTTCGGCTGCCTGCTGGATTAAACCACAATGTTATTACAAGCCCCTACCCTTCCCTTCAACAGGGAGGAATTTTCTTCATCTGTATCTTGTATATTCACTTGGAATCAGGGTGCATAATCTTAGCCAGGTAGCTGGAAGAAGCATGAGACACCAGAGCCTCCACTGGTTTTGTTGTACAGAAAATATTTTTAGCTAAAAACGCTGAATTGAGCGCTTTAACACACATTTTGGCATCTCCTATCACTCTTGTCACCTTTTGAATTCCAGAAAGAAACATTATTACTTGAAGGAACCCCCTTTAATGGAAATTAATTTCCATTGTGATAATGCTGTTTAATTCCTTCACTGATGTCAGCCTGCCCTACCATTGTGTCTCAGCACTCGAGCCAAGTGAGCCCTCCCCCAGACAGAGCCACCTGGGCTGGCCAAAGCACCAGGGCTCACACACCCTACTCCAGGTATCAGCTGCTGGAGGATCCCTGCACAGCAGCAGATTGGGCATCTTCAGTCTTCTTACCACACCAGCACATTAAAAATCATGCACTAGGAGGGAAGTACTGTTCTTATTCCCTTTTTACAAGCAGAGAAAGATGATAATAATTTGCAGAAGTGCTCATAACTATTATTATTTATTATTTTTACTGTGATAGCATCTATGAACAGTCTGTGGCAGAGCTGTAAACAGAATCTAGCTCTTGTGAGCTTACCAGTCAAGTGCCAAAACCACAAGTCCTTCCTTCCTCCCACACTGCATGTATTTGTAAAGAATTATGCTTTAAAAAAAAAAAAATTGTAACTGCTACAGCAGTGTTAACCCCCTTACTCGCCCTCCCCAAAAATATTCTGGTATTCAGTCTATGAAATTAGTTTTTAAGGGGATTTTCTTTTTATTTTTTCCCTGTAGATCAATTTAATGTTTTCTCCTTTGAAAAGCCTACGAATGGAGGAAAATAATTACCACAACACACATGCACATTCCTAGCAATTACTCATATGCTCATATTCACACATTCATGTGCACATAGTCACAAAATTCAACTTGTAGAAAACATTGATTTCCATGGTACTCTCAGTTGGTGACTGATCAAACACTGAAAGCATTTACCCTAACACTCTACAAATACAAGCAAGAGGAAGTGAGAAACAAAAAGGAACGAGCAAAGTTTCGAGCAATGGAGTCAAAGAAAAAGGTCTGTGTACAGCTTCTTTTACCATGACCACAACAAAATGTAAGTCTTTAAATTTTTATTCCTATAGAAGCACGTATTGGTGTGGATCCTGCTTTCAAATGTCACAGTGGGGAAAAAGGGCAGGAAAAGGGCTAAGTGAGCCAGGATAGGAGGAGCCCTTCAGAGTCTTAAAATATATAAATAACTTTTCTGTTGAATGTTCTCTGATTAAACAAAGCCATTATTATTAGCTTTTAAAAACTGTAAGTCTGAAATATATGCAGCAACTTGCCAAGTAACAATGCTGAGACACTTGTTTCCTATTCTTCTCACTCTCATCCTAGTTTTCTTCTCTTCTCTATCCTTATTATTCTCATTCTTAACTTTGGGCACCATAATGATTAACCCACTGGAGCCCAGGTTCATGACTTGTCTTTCAGAGGCTACTGCAACATGAAGTGCCTGTAACTAGCAATAATAGAAGTCTCCAGACAGCCCTGAGCACGGTGCTTATTACCATGAGTAGTCTCATTGAAGTCAATGACACTGCTTTATTCCAGAAGTAGTTACAGTGCAGTTAATGGCACTCTTCATAGCGTAAACACCACACCCTATGAAAGTGTTTCAAACATCAGGACTTTATAAGCTATTCTGGCCAGGTAATCTGTCTTTATTTGTCATGCTAAGCATCACATATGATTATGACATGATGTATTACAAATTAGAAATGCAGGAACTTCAGCTGTTAGATGTAGGTTTTTTCACTTTTGTAGTTGTCTCGCTCTTTATAGAAATATGGCAGTTATGTTAGTGCTAGAACTCTAAATGCATTTTTTTCTAACTTATCTATGTGCCCCTAAATCTTATGCACATTGTTCAATTGGGCCGTAGTTCAGATGTAAGAATTTACAAAGATTTATCTGTCTTTGGAATCAAGGGGTAAAAAAAAAAAAAAAGACATTCTTAAAAAAAAGAGTAACTCTCAGCAGGGTTTTGTTTGTGCATGTAGATTTGAAGATCACACTGGAGCTGCAGTTATGTCCTAAGTGACCTCGGTCACTTTGTGTTTTTCTCAATCATTATGTGCTTCCCCAATTTTGTTATTGTTGTTGTTTTTTATTTTATTTTTGAGGGAGAAGAAGTTGAGTTTCAGTAGGATTGAGTGTTTGGCAAAGCAGCATGCTTGTTTGGGAAGGACTATCTTGCACAGTTATGACTGATTTACAATCAGGTGTGGTGGTCAAAAAGATTAAGGGAGAAGGCAGCAACTCTGCCCTTCAGCAATTTCAGTGAAAATTGAACTACCCTGTATGCTGGGAGAGAATTTCTTAGGGAAGCATGACATGGCATAGCATTAGCCAGATTGGAGAGCCACCAACATGGGTCTTCCTTTGAAAGGAGTTGAAGTTCTAGAGGAATGGAGAACATTGTGTGCATGTGTATGTGTGTCTGTGTGTTTGAAGCTGGAAGTGCTTCAGCCTACATGTATTCAGCCTAAATGTATACATTCCTATTTAGGAATATCTTTTTAGGTGCTTATATATTCCATAATTCTGCAATGAGAAGAAAAGCAAAATGGATATAGTGGAAGGTGAAATGGTGATGGGAGGTAAAATTGCAGGGGGTGGGTAAGAGTGCCCAGAGGACAAGATAAATACACTAGATTATTCAGGTGGCTTAAGCTTTCTCCTTGTAATAAAGCTTAAAAAGAAAAAGTTGCACAAAATGATTATGCATTTTCTGATAGAAAAATTTGTCTTTCATTAAAATAAAACAAAAAGTAACTCAACCCAAGTAGATCCAGTGATATAAACAAAGCAAACCAGAAAAAGTGTCTTTTAAACTGGTTTAGGGTTGCTTAGAGGTATTTTGTTTCCTTTCTGAGGAACAGGTGTGGCAAATCCTAAGTTTCTGAAAAGCAGGGAATGCATATACAGATCTCTCAGTTTAAATTTTTGAAACCTGGGGAATTCAAGTTTTTATATGCCTCTATCTGTACTTCTCTCAAGCACTTACTCAGCTGCATGAAAAGATCATCACATCAACAATTTTTGAAAAGAAGTTATTTACAGTGCCTTCATCCTTCTGCAGATGACTCAGTCTAACACTTTTCTTTGACTTACCAGTCTGTAAACCCACAGACCACACATATCACCCATCTAGCTGATGATGATCTCAGTACCCTACCACCAGTAGTGTACACATGCCAGTGCAGAAATGAGGCACACAGGCTCTTCCCAGGTGCATCAGTATCTCTCCCCTTTGATGGTGAATGCAGGAGTCACTGACAGGGATCCACACACACCCCCAGAGAGACCCAGCTGCTCCCCAGGCAGCTCTTACAGCCCCTGTCCTGCTGCACTGCTCCATCCTGTCCTCCTATCTCTGCCCATACACCTCCTATGTGAGAAGCAGAACAGGCCCTGGGGATTCCCCAGCAATGTGCAACTTCCAGAGGGCACAATTAGGCTGCAGGGCCATGTAATTTAACTCTTTGCTTTCCAGTTTTCCAAAGTCTGAATTTTGCTATGTCTGTGCTGTGAAGTGAGATAGAAGGCATTTTTTTAATTAATAAAGCACTGTTTGCCTCTCAGTGAGTATGTTAAATATTCCAGATAATGACTTTATAGTTTATATATATTCATCAGTGTTTTCAAGTCATCACTGCAGAGAATGTGCAAAAGCAAGGGATCACATTCATAACTCTGAGGATTTACCCCATGAGACTGATTTTAAGTGCTGCAATAATTTGATTATTGTGTATTTTCAGTGAAAATAGTTCCAGTAACTTTGTGCTTCTTATAAAAGTACTTCTAGTGCGTATATAAATGAAGCAGCTAATCAGAGTTTGAGTGCTAAATACATTTAAGAGAAAAAAAACTACCTCTTTTCAGGTGTAATCTGGAAATAAATCTAAAGACAAAATAGCTGAAGTAAACAGGAATTAAATATTCATGATGGACAGCTGGGGCTCATATTGTATCTCAGAAAAATATATATTTCAGGTAATACAGCCAGTATATTTAATGATCCTTCATGGATCTGTGATGGCATATCTTGCACAAGCTACTGGAAGATCAATTAATAGTTAGGATGAAAGGGCCAAAAATTCACACTACTGTCTTATCACCCTGAGGCTTTGAGTTCAGCAAAGAAACACAAAACTTGCCAGTAAACTTATCATCCAGGGCTTTGCAGCTGGCAGTCTGTGGAAAGCTTGATTTAAAAGCTAAGTCTCAAGGTGTGCTCTCAAGCTCCCAGTATGTTCAAAATAGGACCAGGTTCAGGTTTAGACACGCTGTCAGCAGGCAAAGGACTGGGCCTGCTCCTGAGGATGCCCAGGAGCTTCTTTTGGCACATTTAAATGTTAAGGAGCATAAAAGTTAGGAGGCATGTCTAGCCTTTGAGCCAGCTGGAATACACACTTGTCTCAGCAGCACATTACCTCCACAGCCCACATATGTGCCGTTTCCAATCAGTAAAACAAAAAATTCCTTTCAATCTCCTGTGGCAACACTTCCTGAGACATTTTACTGAGCAAAGTAGATGGTGCATGTAATACTTGATTAGTGACAAACCACTGTCACTTTTTAGGGTGGCAAGGTAAGGGTATGTACAAGGTACCTGAAATGTCAGAAAGTAGGTCCCAAAGTAAAATGATCCTGTGGATGTTTACTTTTGGGAGAGGTGGGCAGTGGAAGGCTGCTGTGCCTTTCTGGCACCAAAGGTAGTGCTCTGCTCAGCTATGCAGCAGAGTAGAAAGCTGTGAGCACTCAAAGCAAACAGATTCCCAAAGTCTGCAATACCTCTGTGTCTGTGAGGAACAGGCAATTTCAAAACAAAAGTTTATCTCTTTTGTTAATACAGACATTGTATCACTGTTGTTAATACCAGGCACTTAGATACTGCAATGAAGTGATAGCTGTTTGAACTCACAAATGCATGTTTACATGCAGTGAAGAGACAGCAAATATATACAAACAGCCTGGACTACTCTTAATGTAGTATACACTTACATTTTGAGAGAAAATGCAGTGATAAATCCCATGGCAGATATTTTTCTGAGCTCATGACTCTCCTTATAATTGTTATGCCCATGTAAAACATTTCAACTAGACCTTTAAACGTGGAAAAGGCACTTAATCTGATGGAAATGGACAGTTGACAGCAGGCAGATTGCATTTGCTTACTGGAGAATGATTCTTTTTTCCAGGCTGTTTTGTCCTTCTGGACAGAGTGCCAAAAATTATAGGTATAAATGGCAGTTTAAACAAAGCTCAGTATAAATTCAGATGCTAATTGTGCAACCAGACTGCATATCAGCACACATGCTGGGAGCACAGGCAGAGGGCTCTTTCCAATCCCTGCATTTGAACCTGGTGGAAAAATCCATCCCTGCTTGAAGGTTTCCTTAAGGAGACACTAATCTGTGTGACTAGGTAATTATGACATTTTGTGTATCTCTAATAAAATCATGTGTCTTTATTTTCAGCTTTAAAAGGAAAGCATTAAAGAGCCCTGGCCACAGAAAGGTTTTTATGAATATGACCCTTTGTCCCAGGTAGGTATTGCATCAGAAAGTACAGTGGCATACTTGTTGCTTAATTTTAGAAGGAAAAAAGGTTTTAAATTTCACAGCAAGAGAAAATATTAATCTTTTTAATAGGGAATAGTTTCTGAAAATAACTGCTAGTAGAAAAAACAGAAGCACCTGGGGATAGTATCTAACATCCCATGTGGATTATTTGTTGAAGATTTTAATTTTTCATACCAACCAACAACCATACTTGTTCCCATAACAAACACATCTCTGTTTTCTTTGAAAAACCTCAGTGTGTCTTTGCTGGTTTTACAGTTTTTCCAGCTTGAAAACAATAAGGAAACTACTTACCTGGCATTTCATTAATTTATGCAAGATACATGTACAGTAAAAAGGATTGGAATATATCTCTTTTCTTAGGTCATTTAGGTAAATTTGTCTCTTAGTAGATATTTTCCCAGATAAAAATTCTAGCAGTAATACCTTGGGATCTCCTAGGATCATATTCTCCTCTTGAAAACATTTGTGGGTGTTAAGGGGAAAAAAAGTGGGGGAGAGGGAGGAAAAAGAAGAAAAAAAAAAGAAAAAAAAAAAGAAAAAAATTGACTGTTTCACTGGATTGAACCTCAAAGGCTTTTTTGATGCAAGGGTTACTTAGACCATGTGAACATGGTTTCCATTTTAAAAAAAAAACTCCTAGATTAAAACATGAACAAACTGTCCATTGAACTTTAATGTTTCTTTGTTGCTTTGATGGTTAGCAGATTTCTGCTTCATAGATTGCCTCCGCCCCATACATTCTAAAAGTGAAATGATACATTGTAATTCGAATGATAATTGTTTTGATGATTTAATTGATAACAGACAGAGGAATAAAATCCCTTTCTCTGCCATGCAGATGATGCAGCTACATTTCTTAGTATACATCTGTGTATAATTAAGGGATGTTGCTCTAAAACTATTTCTTCCTTACCTTTACTGTGAGGTTTTCATGAAGCTCTGTAGGATAATCCCGATTCAGGAAAGGAGAAGTTGCCTCTTGTCATTCAAGGATTCTTTATCTTTACTTTTAGTGATTTAGGTGCCAACTAAAAGTTATCTGCCCACATTGTTTTTAATGACCTCCAGACCAATCACAACACGTCCTTTTTTTTCTTTCCAAGAACCTTTGCAATCTCATCAGTTTATCTTAAAAAAGAAACCTTAACAGCTGTATTTTAGTGCACACAGTGTTTGACCTAGTGTGTATATATTTGTGCAACTTCAATATTATGTGAAAGAAAGCAAAACTATTCAGTAGAATCACTTCTAATCCAATAGTTTTATTGTGCAGTAATACCATATTTTTTAAGAGTTGCACATCGTTGTATAGGCATGTAAATCAAAAGCAAATCGAGGACTGTTCAAACCTGCTCTGCCTATGTTGCACACAGGGAGTTATTCATTCAGTTTATCAGCCATAAAAGTAATTGCAGTACACTCAAAACTGACTGACATCTTTTATAATTTTTAACACTAAAATGTCCTGGTAAAAGAGAACACTGCAATAACAACATCTGATTAGTAGACATTCACTACTGTAAATTACAGTGTTTGCAAAATAAAACAGGGCTGAAAGAGTTATAACTTTATATTAAAAGACATAATTGTAATTTTGCCTCCTTTTCTCCCCTATAACGTCTTAGCAATATTTTAAATAGTATGTCTATTCCCAGTCTTGCAAAAATGTCCACGTGACTGCTTGTGTCCAAAATACTCTATTATTTTTAATTTTAAGATTTAGAATAAAGCAAGACAAAATTGCCATCAATGTGTGGATATTTCTTTCTCATACAGCTAAAATGACTGCTAATTTTTAGGGAATAAACAAATGTTTACAGGAAAGTAAATAGAATATTTGTTTGTCCGTGTATTGTGTTAGAATTCCTTCTAATCAGGATCTCCTTTCTCCACCAGCAGAAGAACAGTTACAAGCAAAATGCTATCTACTGTCAGTAGACTTGCAAAAATAACTTTTAAAAAAGTTGGATGTTACAGTAAAATAAATATTCTATTTTATTTGATTTTGTGAGAACATCATTTGAAAATATTGACCTTTGACATCAGCGATGCTGCTTCAGAAGTTTTTAAAGCAGTTTCCCAGTATCTAAAAGCCAGGATAAATCTTGTGAAACTTCCTGAGTATGTTGTTTTTCTTTGCCATATTATACATAATAGATCTTGATACTTGCATTAGCTCACATGAAAGTCCCAAGGTTCTTGATCATCAGTAGTTATGGACTCCAAGAGACTCTGTGTTGCTGTTTGATGGCTGTTCCAGGAGTCAAAATCATCATCAGAACTAGACAGTGATCTGGGAAGTATGGGCTCAGACAGGCTGGAGGGTACCCTTAGGAGCACATGGGACCCTGCGTGTCCAAGCACGCCGGGTAGATTAATTCCCTACCACGTCTGCCCAGATAAATAGCCCAGAGCGTGATTGAGAAGCCGTCTGTCTTGAGAGGCAGCCAAAGGGAGAGGATCTAAATAGCAGTGCAGCACGCTCCTGCTCAGGGTGCTCAAGAGACTACTCTGCCTGAGCAATTTTACCATACCATAGCTTTTTTATGAATTACTATGTCACTGATATCGGTTTTCACTCTATTTTTTTTAAATTTCATATGGAAAATCAATCAGAAGAGAGGAGGTTTGTGAGAGAACAGCCTACAAGTCAATTCTTATCTTTGATTCCCCTGCTTGGATTCCACATACTTGACCATGGGTCGATAACACTGACCAACTCAGCTCAGGAAAGGGTCCCAAATGTAGAGCAGCAAGGAGTTACATTAATAACCACCACTTAACTTGGTCCTGTTCCCTCAGACCAACTGCATGATTACTGTCAGACATTTTTGCATGCTGCCTGTTGCCATCTATATCTGGTCTATGAATAAACAGAGAACCTCAGTTTCGAGCACTGACAGTCTCTCACTCCTTGACAAACTTGTTTATTTATCACCTCATTAAATGAAAGAAAATGAACAAAATATAAACAAGTCAAGGCTTTAGGGTATCACAAGGGTGGTCATCTATCACTTTATAAAGAAAATGCTGCAGAATGGTATAACAGGCAAAACTCTTCTTAAGTGCAATCTACCTTATTCCTGTTGCTGCTATTATCAATCTAAATTTAGAGAAATACAACAAGATGAAAAAGGAAATTATATAAACAAGGACTTCAACTTTAAAAAGGCACACTCTCCTTCAATAAGTGCACATGCAGTTCAGTATTTCTCTTGGCAAAGTTTAGGCATGTCTCTAGTTAACAAATATATTCTGCTGTCAGCCCTTTTCAAGAATTGTATTTGATGCTGGATGCCAAATAACTCCTTTAACTATTAATAAATAACTCACAGGTATCTTAGCTAGTGTGCGCTTGAGGAATTATGCTAATAATACTTTCTATGCTGGAGACAAGGGAAATTCCCCCCATGAAAGTTCTAATTTTGCTGACATGTTCTCTAAGCTCTGCTTTCAGAATGGGTTCATTCCTACTAAGACAGCCATTTAATCTCATGGAAAATCTGATCACCATCTATCTACTTCTTGCTGATGTTGCTAAGAAAATTCCTGTTGACTCTGGAATGGGAAAGAATATGGATCCATCAGTTTTGTAGTCTGCTCTCGGTGCTTATGTTTCTTTGCCTTCATAGTCTTTGCAATTTGAAAAGAACAGAATAGTCACTACCATGTGAACTAAATTACACTATATATTACATGCTACCTAACTAATAAAATATTTTATAGGTAAAAAAGAGCATTAAGTGATACTGTGATTTTTCATGGGGCTTGCAGAGAAGAAAGGATCTCTAAGGGATACTTAGATAAATTATACCCCAAATCTCAAGGTGTGTCTCTTACTTAGAACATTATTTTTAGTGGAATAATTTTTTTAATCATGTTTATTTGAATCTATTTCAAGCTAGTCCCTTATAAGAGCTGCTTTGTTAATACCACGGAGACCTAAATGCCTGTTATCTCAATCACTTCTCCTAACTCTGAAGTAATTAATCACTATCAAGTAGTACTAGTAAGCCCCTTTTCACATACCATTTCCTTCCTGTATTTAGTTAATCCAACAGAAAATTTGTGGGGTAAATTTCATGCAAAGTGAAAGTTTGGAAAAAGAATCCTTTAACAAGGAAAACTACAAGGAATCAGGAGTTATAAAAGTGTTTTGATTTCAGAACTTACATAAGAAGGGATTGCTTCTTGTCAAATTCACTGCTGTTGTTCACTGTTAATATTTGACAGAGCAAGAAAGAGGAACATGCAAAGACAGTTAATGTAAGAAGGAAAACCCCGAAAATTCAGACAACCCTCTTGTCTCTACTTTTGATTTGAAGATCTGATGAGTAGAAGAAACCTTCTTCTCATTTCAGTCATTATTTCATAATTTTATATTTTCCATATGGTTAATATATTTATTTTTCCTTGTGAATTTTCTCCTAAGATATGTTAGACATCAGTGCCTCAGCTTGCAGTTTTGACTCTGTGGACACATGGGAATTTCAGCCCCCAAATCCAGAAAGTGCTTAACCAGGAAGGGGAAAGTTCTGGATGATTTTGCCTTTCTCTTTCCCATATAACAGCTTGAAAATCTTATTCCTGAGAATTGCTTACTGGAGTCTATTTCATCAGTCTTCTGGAATGGATGATCAGCTGAGCAGACTATTATGCAAACTAGCTCCTTCTCTTCTTTACAGACAATCACATAATGTTAGACAATTCTACCTTACTGCCTTTATATTTATTTAAAGCTTTTCCCTCTACACTTTTTGTTCCATTGATGATGGTTATTTTACCATGTTGCTATTACTTGCAGTAGCATCTTACTTCACATGCTTCCCTGAGAGATCAAACATGTTTCTTATTTCAAAGCTTTGTATTTATTTTACAATAGCTGCAGTTGGTTTTGACTGCCATGGCCAGTTCCACACACCCATTTCGGCACTGCTCTCACCTGGTGTTGCTCTCATCCCTTCCATTTTCCCTTCTTCCTCCACCATTATTACTTGCCATACAATTGCCTTTTCTGAAAGTCAGGTCTTCTGATTTTATCATTGCTAATTCTGCATCAGATTTGCCACCCTGAATCATATAAATGGATGTTGTGTATACTCATAAAAAGAAATCCACCCGTAAACTTTCCCACATATGCATTTCACTAAACCAACGTTAAAAGAGTTTTGTGTTAGCCTCAGCTTTTGAGGTCTGTCATGACTGGTTTTCATCAGAATGTATTCAATGGTAATAAAGTCTGAAAATGGTTATCTTCTTGAATTGTAACTACCACATCTTTCTTTCACAGCTGGCAACAATCTTTTAGCCAATCACAAACATGCAAGGTCATTTCTTCTGTCAGACCGTCTGATTGTTAAATGTCTGCAGTGAGATTGAGCTGCAGTTTTTGAGTGAGGTCTACTTGGAGCCCAATGTTAGGGACATGCTACAGAAGAATCACTGATGTATTCTCATTTTCTGCTGGAACAGCTACAGGGAATCTTCCATGTCTCAGCCTGATTGGAAGGTCATACTAACAGTTATTCAACAAGCAATCAACAAAATTAAATGAGAAGTTTTCTGACTGTTATATCTATCATCACTGATAAGAGAAAAGAGTCCAAGGGATCTTTGCTCACCTTCTCAGTGCTGCATACAGTAATGATCAACTTTGTGATGGACATTGGCAACTGCAGAGTTTTTTCCTCCCTTCTCTTTTCATTTAGACAATGTCTACATCTACCCATATTTGAATTACATCTAATCTTCAGATGTGCTTCTCTAGTTCACTTCTGGGAGTACAGGGGAAACTGGCTTTTGTATTTCATAATGAGGTGATGTAAAATTCCTTTTGTTCCTAACAGCTGAGATCCATATTGATTCATTATGTATCAAGACATTAATGTATCAAGGATCAAAAATCAGGGATTTGTAAATGAGAGGGTAGAGGTACTGTTTCAGTTTTTTCCATAAAGAATGACACAAGTGCTTTCAAAATATATGTAGAGGTATGTAGCAGTGTTAACACAGACACATCTGCAAAAAGGTACTTTATGACAAAACAAATCTTGTCTCACATACAGGACAATCCACCTACTTAGGAGTTACTTTGCCCATTTTTGAATAATTAGCAAAGGTTTGCTCTTGTAATGCTTACATTTTAGTCTGAATCTTGTATAAGTTGTAACTAAGGAAGAGCTGTCCACCTGTTTTGGCAAATCCTCTTTGTTTTACTTTGGGTGTTTTCATCTTGACTTCAGTGGAAGAATAATAATTAAGAGGACTGAAATGTGTGTCATCAGCCCTTCTTCACTCAATGCATTTCCTAAGGAACTCAGAAACTTAAGACAATATACATATAAATGTGTAAATAGCAGCAAAATCTACAAATTTAAAAAGGTAGTATTCTAGAAGGACTTATTGGTCCTCAACCATGACCATAGGCAGGGAAACCCTGCATGCTGCTCAGCACTTCTTCTGGCAACAACACATTATTCCTTTTACAAGATCAGGCACCTGCATAGGTTATGCTCCTGCATGGATGTAGGTGCTAAACATCTGAAGTCTGGTTACTTAAGGAAAGCTTATTTTCCTGAGTTTCTTTTTCCAATCTTAAAGACATGAAACAATGAAGTGGACTGTTCCATAGTGGGGAAAAAGTTATCTCCCTCATGAGCTGTCATGGCAAAGACAGATGTGCTGAACGCCCTTCATTTTGTTGACCCTATGGAATGTGCAAACCTGGGGAAAGATGCTCTGAGAATAGTGGGGAATATACAGAAGGCAGACTATTACAGCAAAAATATTACTGTTAATAACAATAATTATATCTCGTGAAAAGAAGCTTAATGATGGGGTTAGATAGTTCTTTGATGAGATAGTTTTCAGTTAGAGGAAGATGCATGCACCCTGTTTTCACTGGAATTAGAAGAAATAGAAAGAGCATTAAAACCTTGCTCATAGTACTATTTCCAGGTAATTCCCATGATCATTTACTATTGCATATTGCCATGCTTTATCCATCACCTATTTTCATGTGACATCTTCTTTGTCCAGGGCTGTTAGGTCTCTTGCTGCTTCTTCTCCACAGAAGCTCATACAGTCCATAAAGAGGTTTTCATCCCCTCAGGGTCCATGGGTGGTATTTTTCATATCTGATTATGTAATATGTCATTCATCTGGCATAAATAAAATTTAATGACTGAAGACAGGAGCCTGAACAAGCCTATGTGATTGCTCTGATTTTGTGAGCTACGCGATGTAACACTTCACCTTATTCGTGTATGACTTCATCAGCTATTCCTGAGAACTCATTGGCCTTCCAAATGTTAGCATGAGAATAAAATATACTTAATGTTCTCATTCCAAGCCATGTCTTTCTGAATAGGTTTGGTTTTAGCCAGACTTGTGATAGAAACAGCCCTCTGGTGAAGATTGGTTAGCACCACTGGAATGCAGATAACTTGCCCCCTTGGAGAAATAACTCTACCCTGCTTAGACAGTCCATGATAGAGTGAGCTTTGGGATAACTATCTACCTAACACTAAGTTTTATAATAATTGCTGCTTGTAGGGAGGTACTTGCCTTGTTGGAGTAGATCATAGTAGAATGAGGGAAATGCTGAAAATACCAGTGAGTTTGTTCCAGTTGTTCACTGTCAGTGTTGCTTCATTTTCTAGATTGTAACAGTCCAGGAAAGGATAATGCCACACTTGACTTCAAACACTAGCTCATGGGATAATGGATATTGCCTTCAAGAAATGAAATAAATGTCTTTTCATCTGAACTTCACTTTTTTTTTATGTTGTATAACTAAATAAGCTGCTGGCAATATCAAATATTTTTCTTCTTGGGTTTAAACACTTTTAAACTCTTATGGTTCAATGTTTATGCTAATCATTTTGCAATGTTTTTAATCAGTAGAAATAAAATTTATAGTTTTATTTCCATTTTTCAAATATTGAACTTTTCATTAGCCAAAAAAGGAAGACACTTAAATATTTTCTGCCAAAACTTCTCCAACTTTCTGATGGCTTTTTCTTAGTTACTTAATTTTCCTTCAGACTGCAGCATAGATTCACAGTTAGCATTATCTAATGGTGTACCCAAAAGTTAATATCCTCAAGCATTAAATGTTCTCCTTCTTGTAGATTCTCTAATCTTCCAAGAGAATGATTAGACTTAGATTAGACTTTCTAAGTCTAATCTTACAAGAGAAATTTTAACCACTACAGCCTGCGTTGCAAGTGTATTCAAGGGATGCAGTTTATAGACTAATTCATCAAAAAGGCAGTCCTAAGTAATAAATAATAGGAGATTATTAGAATGTATGATCTCAGCCACTTATCTTTTGGATTTACACTTGGAGATTAAAAAAGGAAAGATGTCAAACTGAGTGAGTACTACAAAATATGTGACAATACAAGTGAAATCTTCTTTGCTTCAATATGATTTTAATATAAAAAATAGCTCCTTAGAGGTAAGTCTCTTGAATTATTTTTTCAAGAAAAGTAAATTAATTGAAAGGTAGCCAAAAAAAATCCCATATCATAGCTCAGTTTCATTAAAATGATAATATTAGAAATGTCATACTGTATAACCTTGAAGTTATGAATCTTTCATATGATGGAGAAAGTTTCTTGACATCCAGAAAATAATGTAGTTGGAAGTAAGCTGCTATAGAATTAATTAAGTTCTGGTCAGACATCTAAATGATCATGTGAGGAAGAGCATGAATGAAAGAGGTGGACCAGAAGAATTAGCTCAGTTGTCGCACGCTGAGCTGCATCTGTTAAAGAATATTGGATTTGGAACAGAATGTCATGGGGAAGGGTCTTCTTGTTGAAAGAACATTACAGAGTATAAAAAATATGCATTAGTAAGCTGAATTAGTACAATAGTAAAGAGAGATGGAAAATTCCTGATGAAAATATTTTCTGTCAGAAAATGTCATTTTGTCAAAATGTGTTGCCTTTAGCAAGTTTCTAATCCTACATAAGTTTTGATAGGAAACTTCTTGAACAGCTAAGTTTCTTGACAGTTCACTCCCCAAATCCTTACCAGTTTACCTGGAAGACTGCTTGACAGAAGTATTGTTTCTGAATTTTGCTGTGTTACAGGTTAATTGGTTCCTTGAATTTCTCTTCATGATAACTGAACTACAGGTTAGTACCAGGTAGTTCTCAGCTCCTGTCCCTGGGGTGTTGTGAATGATTCTGGGAGATCTGAATGCCACGGCTGTGGCTCTATCTGGTTTTCTTGTTGCCTCTCTGTGAAGGGCACAGTGTTACTTTTGGGTTCTGATACTGAAGATATTTCAGAGGAATGATCCACTTTTTGTATCATACCAGATCAGCTAGTATTTTTCTAAACAGGAAAATTGTTATGAAGACTCAGACTAATACGGCTGGTAGGAATTTGTGTTTGGTTCAATGGTTGTACAAATCAGCTAGGTTTTGAGTGCTTGCAATCACATTTTAGATTCTTCTCAAATAATGTTGACTATAATGTATTGTTTGTAATGATTACAAACAATATTAATAGTAATTGTAAATATTCTGTAACTTCTGAATTACAAAGTACTGATGAAATTCAACTGCAAGACACTGATTCCTCTTGCTCTGTCTCCACTTTGAGAACAGACAAAATTCACAAGCTTTTCAGACTCAAGCTTAAGAAGAAAAAAAGAAAAATAGAAAAAATTAGGTGTGCAGGCAGGAACTGACATGTTACAGTGTGTGTATCATGAAAGTCCTGGAGTCCTACATTCCATAATAACTGAAAGAAAAGCTGCAGAATCAGATTCAACTGAAGTATCTTTCTCTTGAGCCTGAGTATCTCAATAGACTCTTTTCTAAGATTTAGCATCTATAGATCATCTTCATACAAGTTGATTAGGCCAACAAAACTCTTGGTGAAGTATCTTCAAAGTTTAATTCTTCTGAATTATATTCTACTGTGCAAATGATAAGTAGCATCTAGACAGATAGAAAAATCAAATGCATTTAAAGATTTATATGCAGACCAATGCAGGTTTTAATACAAATAATTTACTAGATTTTTTTTTTCCAATTTGTATACTGTTTGTAATATTGCAATAGTCATGGAATATGACAATCCTCAAAGTGTATTATAGGTTAGCTTAAACAGCATAAACATTTCATAGGAGAGGCAAAGTTGATAAATTACTTCTTTATTAAACAATTTTCCATCAAAATGTACTTTCTATGAAACAAAAGTCTTATACAGATTTATGTCAATATTGGAAAAAAAGTCCAGACAGATATTTAATGCTCTGTGAATAAGAATGGAATAAGTAATTTAAGTTTGGATTTTGGGGGGCTTTGTTTTTTGTTTGAAGTTTTTCGGGGGGTTTTTTTGGGGAGTTGGTTTTGATGCTTTTTTCTTTTTACTCATTTTAAAACTCTATGAATTAGATATTACTTATAATTTTCAGGTCTGTGAAATTCAACTCTTATCTCTTTTTTCAGAAATACCTTTTTTTTTCCTGCTAAATGTGCATCTTTTGCTCCAGACTCTCACTCTTTCAATAGCATAGAAATTTTATTTGCCAGTTGGACATTTCCAGCCTTGAGTTCTCATTGATTTCACTGAGAAGTAAAGATACTCAGTCCTTCACAGGAATAATCATGTGATTCCTGAGTTCAAGGTTTTAATATTCTTTTTACTCTTTAAATCTAAAAGGGAAAAAAGTTACAAAAATTTACAACAATAATGCAAGTTATATAGAGTGACTTTTCAGAGAGAGTAGTCCATTACTTGCCTGGAACTATGGATAGTTTCTGAATGTGGAAAAGACCAATTGCTTTTCCAAAGAACTCAAGGTTTTAAGAATGAGATGGGAATTTTAAAAGCTACTTTTTAGGTGTAATAAAAATAATCTATTATTGATGTAATAATGGTTTAGATAGTGTTCTCAGTGTGGAGATTGTGTTAGCAACTAGCATTTCCAGCATTTCAGTCTGTCTTGATACAGAGTCCTCATTCCCAGCCTGTGTTGCCCTCCTCCTCCAGGATGAGCACTTTTTTAGGGAAAATTGTTGAAAATTGTATTTCCCTCTTCCTTAGGTTTATTTTAGCCTGTTTCCATGATTTTGTTCATGGTGTGAATGTAAAAATTCCTCAGTTAGTCCATTTTTAGATGAAAGAGCTGGTGACAATAAATAGGTTCAATTCTTGGGTGAGCGTTTCCAGTGCAGTCTCAGAGTAGAAATTCTCCTCTCTCTCAATATGATTCCTAAGTCCCAGCAAAGCTCATGTTGCAGTCACAGATTAAAGCTGGAAGAAACTTGTCCTTATTCTGACATCTGTAGTTGAACAAGTGTGCAGTATTCATGCTATGGGTATAGTGCATGTTATACTTTCTTTGAAGGAAGGGGAAGAGCAGATAGAATACAAACCAGGTATAAACATGTTAAGCCACCAAGTGTTTACAACTGTGACTATAAATATATAAACTATAGCCTTTCTGTCAATTAGCCATTTCACTTTTCCACTGAAGAGAACTCTGGTTCATTCAGTGTTGCCCCTTTCTCCAATCCTTTAATTTGTCCCATAGATCTTTTCAAACACTTTCGATTTTTTAAATACATATTTTAAGTTATGAGTACCAGGATTGGACATATTTCAAGCTTCAATAATTCCTGATACATTAGCAATATAGTAATAAGGGAAAGGAAGTACTTTGCCTTATTATAATTAATAATTTAATTAATTACAGCAGAGGTCACTGTCAAAATGAGAAATAAGTTCCTCTGCTCTAGGCTCTACACTGTGCCCAAAAGGAGGATGCTGCTGCAGACTATGTTCTTCTAAGATGAATGCCTTTATATGTTTGCCTGTATGAAAACCCATATTTTTAATTTCTACCCAAGTTAGTGAGTGAACAAAACTGTTCGGTCTCATTCTCATCTCTGCGTTCCAGTTTTATGTCATTTCTGTTCAACACAGTGAAGTATTTCTTGTATATTAGAAAGCACCTTTGACTGTATTTTAACTTTTCTGGATAATCACTTCATATTTGTCCTTCTGCTCTCATTATCAGTTGCTATTAAATCCCTTTTCCCCATTTCACTCTATACATATTGATAAGTTTATGTGCACATACACAGAGACACACAAATATTGTATGCATGAGTATTTTTAAGAATGGCTTTTATTTTCCTTCTAAGCCAAGTTGGCTTATTACCAGAGCAGTTGTCCTTCTTTATTGATTGTGGCTTCTGGACATCTAGTAAAATATTCTTAAACAGTTCCTAATTATTCATATTTTTCTGTTTAAATTCTTTCTCCCAATAGATTTGGCTTTATTTGTTCTCAACTTTGGGAAGCTGACTCTTTTAAAGCTCCAAGTAATTCAGTAGCTGCCATAAAAATTCTGAAACAAAGCCCAAGGAGAGTTCCTGACCTCCTCTTGGTTCGGTTCCAGAAAGAATATGAAAAGGGGGATGATGCACAATCTTGATTAAAATTAATAAGTTTCTGAAAGAAAAAACTAAGTTTTAGAACTCATAGTAAATTTTAATGGTTGGGAATCTTGACAAGCATTGAAAATCCTTGTAGTTGATAATGCTGGACATCTCATGAGCAGTACTACTGAAATGGAAAGTGCTGATGTCCTGGAGAAATGGACTCTGGAATGGTTTTCTGTGACAGTAGTGTCATAGTGACATAGTCCCCTGCTTTTAATCTTTTCACTAGCACACTTCATTATGACTGAGAAATGCCTGTATTATTGTTACCAGAAGAAAGAGATCAGTTTGATTGTTACTCTTCTGCACTGTGGTTCTGTCATGGTTCAGCCAAGCCCCAGGCAGCTGCTCTCCCACTCTCCCACCAGCAGGATTGGAGACAGAACTGAAAGGGTTAGAAACCAGAACACTCATTGGTTGAGATAGAGACAGTTTATTAGGGAAAGCAAAAGCTTAGAACACAAGTCAAGGAAAACAAGGAATAAATTCACTGTTTCCCAGGGGCAGGCAGGTGTTCAGCCATCTCTAGGGGAGCAGGGCCCATCACATGTAATGGTGGCTTGGGAAGACAAACACCATCACACTGTCTCCCCCTTCTTCCTTTTTCTCCCCAGCTTTATATCCTGAGCATGATGTCCTATGGTTTGGAATATCCCTTTGGTCACTTTGGGTCACCTGTCCTGCCTGTGTCTCCTCCCAGCCTGTCAGGTACACTGTATTGGGTTGGTGTGCCCAGGTTTTGGTAGCAGGAGGGCTACAGGGGGTGGCTTCTGTGAGAAGCTGCTGGAAGCTTCCTCCATGTCTGACAGAGCCAATCCCAGCTGGCTCAAAGGTGGATCTGCTGCTGGCCAAACCCGGGCCAACTGGAAATGGTGGTAATGCCTCTGTGAAAACATATTTAAGAAGAAGAAAAAAATGTTATTGTGCAAATCTAATTGTGTCTAGAGAAGAGCAGAGTGCGAATATGTGAGAGAAACAACTCTGCAGACACCAGGGTCAGGGGAGAAGGAGGAGGAGGTGCTCCTGGCAGCAGAGCTGAGATTCCCCTGCAGCCCGTGGTGCAGCAGCTGTGCCCTGCAGCCCATGAAGTTCCATGGGGATGCAGAGATCCACCTGCAGCCTGGGGAGGAGCCCCACCTGTAGCAAGTGGATGCCTGAGAGGAGCCTGTAAACCCATGGGAAACTTGTGCTGGAGCAGGCTCCTGGTAGGAACTGTGAAGCTGTGGGGGACCCACTCTGAAGCAGCCTTTTCCTGAAGAGCTGTCGAAGAGTGACCCACGTTACAGCCATTTCTAGAGGACTGTGGTCTGTGGGATGGACTCACATTGGAGAAGATCATGGAGGGACTCTGTGCTGGAGCAGGGGAAGGACTCCTCTCCCTGAGCAGTGACAGAAACATCATGTGATGAACTGCCTGTGACCCCCATTCCCTGTCTCCCCGTGCCACTCATGGGGAGGAGGTAGAGCTGGGAAGGAGGGAGGAGTGGAGGAAAGCTGTTTTTGAGGTCTTATTTTACTTCTCATTATCCTTCTCTTCTTTATTAGAAATAAATGAAATTATTATCTCTAATTCGAGTCAGTTTTGCCCGTGACAGTGAGTGGTCTGTGTCCTCTCTCTCATGGACCCACTTTTCATTATATTTTCTCTCCCTGTCCAGTTGCACAGGGGAGTGATAGAGAGTCTGTGGTAGGTGTCCCCCATCCAGCCAGTGCCAACCCACTGCAGTCCTTTTGGTGCTGAAACCTAGGAATGAACCGGAGTCTGACCACAATCTCCTCCCCAGTGTGGCAGTACAAAAAACAGAAAAGGCTTTGGTCCTGTGTAAACCCTGCTCAGCAATAACAAAAACATCTCTATAGTGTCAACCCTGTGTCCAGCACAAATCTAAAACACAGCCCCATAGCAGCCACTGTGAAGACAGTTAACTCTGCCTCAGCCAAAACCAGCACAGGTTCTAAGGGAGAATACTGTACTTCAGTTTTAAAACCAGAACTATTTCTCTTCATTTAGAGAAATAGGTCCTGTAGTTTCATTTTCACATATACAACATTAAAAACTCTAAGCATCAGCTATACTGTGTCATGAAATAAAAGTGTTCCTTGAGATGTGGACTGCAGACTTGCTTTGAGAAGAAACATTCTTCATTTTCTCAGCCTGGCACGTCAGTGTCATATTGGATACAAGCATTCTGAAGAAAAATAACCAAATATGTACTTAGAAAAAAGGTAGCCAATGATTATACAAAAATAGGAAGTACGGTCCAATTGTCCACACAGAATCAAATCCACTTATTGTTCTTCCATTGCCTGTTAAGTAATTATTGAAAGAACTTAAAGTTTTTTCTCAAAACAACACATTTTAAAACTAGATAACTGTTACTTGGGAGATTGAACTGAAATTCCACTTAACAAAATACACTGTTTCTATAGGTATTTTTATTAACATAATGTAGTGTTTGGTTGGGCTGTTTCTATTTAAAAGAATTCTTCCCATATATTCAAAGACATTGCTGTGAACTATGGTACAAATGAGAAAGGTCATGCTACCACTGCCAGGTCTTCAGAATTCATAACACTTCTGAGCACTTCACCTGGTAAGAACATTGTGTGGAGAGTCAGCTGATAGCCTACTTGACTTTCTTTGAAAATCCAGCTTCTTTAAAGTTTAGTACAAGTGACCAGGGTGAAACTTACATGCTAGATTACATGAAAACTTTTCCTATGTGTAAAAAAAAATGCTTCTGGTATTGTTTGGCTTTTTATTTTTGCTTCTGTTGTGCTTTTTCTTTTTCACTTTAGATAGAAATGATGGAAAAATATAGATTTCTGTTTAGACCAACTCTTTTATGTAGTTGAACAGTCAGACAAACAAAAAAGTTATTCAGGGTATCCTAAACAGTCCTTTCCTCATCTGTTCCTTCAACTATTTGCAATTGTCCTCACTCTTTATTTTGTAGATTCTTTCTAATCTTCACTACTTCAGAATTATAGGGGTCAGCTTGAGAGTTAGAATTTTTTGTCTCATGTTGTAGAATTTCATTTAGAAAAGCCAAGGGAAACTGCAACAATGTACTCAGGAATTATTGATGATGAAGGGAAAACTAAAATTTGATTTCCTTACATCTGCTTCTAATAACTTTTCTAAATATTATATTAGTGGATCGATGTTGAGTTTTCTTTTCTTTTCAGATAGTAGGATCTGCATGTATACTTTGCATCTTTCTCCCTTCTAACCATGGTTTCACTGTCTCCATTATGCCTCTCTCTGCTGTAAAATTTTTTTTTGCAAGAAATTTTTTGCCAAATATTCCGTGGTAATCTGTGGTAAACTAATCTTTAGTTGGAACACAGGAAAAATTACATTTTGAAAGTCCTACTTGTAGCCAAGTGCCACTATGATGTGAACTGTTTCAGGATGGAGCCCGAGCTAAATGCTCTTTCCATGTTGCAGATCAAATGGACATGTTTTACAGCAACACGGTGAGTCAATTTTTTTGGAGCTGTTTTGAAGTCTCCATTCCATCTCATTCAATTTTCAGCTGCCTCCACTTGTTTAGCCTCTTATCAGCTTACATATATCACAAGGATAAGACACTCCTTTAGCCAAGTTAATTACATTGTCTTCATCCCATGCAATCATGAGCAGGCCTGGTTATTTTAATCATCTTCACGCCTACTTTCTTATACACACTTTGCTTCCACAGTAGCCATTCTAAAACCTGTGAGCTGGACCCTTGCCTAGAAGTAAGCTGATCCCTGCATTACCCTGAAATGTTCTCACTGCATTTGCTTCTAATTGGGTAATGTGCTGCCCTGTTTTCATATGTTTTTCGTTCCTTGCTATCAAACATTCCATGCTTTTTTCATGACATGATTTATATGACTTCCTTGTCACCTACATTCCTGCCAATTCTCCCAGAGATTCATCTCTAAATTGTTTTGTTTCTTCCAAAGTCTCACCCTCGTACTGGTGCTAATTGAATATTTGCATACCCTGTTCCTTCTGTCTGGAATTCCCAGCCCTTTTAACTCACTGGATGTCCCTTGCCAAACACTTTTAAAAGTCAGGCTGAAACTTTCCCCTTTGAATATTGCTTTTTGTGTTCATATGTAATCCCTTTCAAATTGTTTGGAGCCCAGAAATGTTTCCACATTCAAGTGATCAGAAGTGAGAGATAACAGCAGGGTTTCAGGCCAAATCAGATATAGAATGATCTGTGAACCTGTCATTTCCTTGTAGAATTGTACAACAGTGACAATCTCATGATGATTATGTCACATACCCTGACAAAAAATCAGGATGTCCTCCTTGTAAAAACAAATCCAGGAGGTCCTTCATATTCCTGAGCAGGTACAGGCCTGCTACATCTACGTGCAGCACTATATTGGATAGCTTAGAGTTGTTGGAAACTGAAAGTCTGCAGTTTAGCAGCAGATAGAAATTGTTCAGTTACCTAGTTTCAAAGCAGTAAGTTCAAGAACTAAATTTCATGTAAGTGTTGCATGATTAGCAAGAAGTTAACAGAAAATCCTTCCAATAAGTCAAAGCATACAGCCTGATCTGATCACCTCCCCCTCTTTCATCATGTTTTCAGCTCCTTCTGTTCCTCTTTAAATCTTGCTGAGTCTTGCCACAGAATTTAGGTCTTGTCAATCTACCAGTGTTGTGCCAATACATAAATGACATTATCAACTTAACATCAGAAGCTGCTATTAACATATCTGTGTAATCTCCAAGATAGAATCAGTTTAAAAAGATGATCAGTATAATACCTGCCTGTCAAATTATGAAAATAAGCCATGGTTGTGGGTTTTTTTCACTCTATTAATCCTACACCAGCATTTCTGCTAACTTGATTTCCTAGTTTAGTCTCCGCTAGAGAGACTAAGTTTAGTCTCCACTAATTGCATTGGAGAAATACTGAATTTCTGGGAACTTTAAACAATAGACAATGTTTGTGCTTACCAAGGAGAAGGATTTAGTAAATAAAGGGTATAAATGTATTGTTATGAATGGGAATTACTTATGCAAGTTTTTCAGAATTGGAAGAAAAACTTTTCTGGAATGCAATAGCATAAGTGTAACAAGAGATTAGCTGGGCAGTAAGCACAAGGATTGGCCTCTAGTTACCTAGAGATGTCATTGTTGGTCAGACTCCCTTCATGACTACTGCAGAGGGGACAAAAATCTATTGAAGTTACATACAAGGGTCTAAATTACCTGCCACACTGGCATATGCCAGAGGTAATGCTTTTAAGTGCTGGAGGTACACTAACATTTGACAAATTTCCCTACTGCAAAATTTAATAAATAGACAGGGATCTTAGGTGCTCTTCTTCATTGCAAATAGCTTCCTGAAGTGATAACCATAGTTTACTTTACAGTTTTGTCTTTCCAAAGTTTATTTCACCTCCTGAAGCTTCTTCTTTTGATTCCTCATTGTACTTGAGAAGAGGTTTGTGCCTTCCAACATTTCTTAAGAGGGAGACATGCCCTGAACCTTTCAGAAGTACAACCACCTGCCAGTCCTGCAGCAGCAGCTGTCTCATACTCTCAAGGAATTAGAGAAAATAAAATCAGCTTTGTATCTAGATGCTGAAGTTAGAGTCAGGAAAAGAGGATGTTAATGGCATAGACATGTAAATATAGAAGTGAATATTTTATTTGAAAAGGCAGATAACACAGACTGTTACATGCACCTTTATTACCCTATTTCCTCTGTTGATTGTGTCTCTGTGATTTTGGAAGGGTGAAGTAAGTCTTAGGTTATGAGTTCAGTTCTTAGCACTAGATTTGAGAAAATAAATCTCTAAATTAATTAGTGCAAGTTCAAACTAGCACAGTTTATTTTAATGTGTTCAGTTTAGCCTTCCCAGTATGTGACAGCACACCGAGTGCCCTGCTGGGGGGATGAGTTGTTGTGACTGCACAGGAGCTCAGGGCCACAGCCATGGTTCAGAAGCAGAGCATCTGCTGGGAACTCTGTGGTCAATCTGAGTTTACACTGCACATGTATTCTGGAGCTTTCACTTCAGGCACAGAAAATATTTTCAGGCAGGGAATAATCTATAGCAAATAATGGAATAAAAGAAAGAGACGTTTCATTTTGCAGCTGTAAAGCAAAAAAATTTTCACCTTAGTGAGTTCCTAGCTGGGTTACAGCTGGAACAGAAATTGAGTGCCCAATATTGGATAATTTGATCTTAAGGTTCCAAATAAATGCAGAAAGAAATTACAACCAGTCTCAACTCACAAAGAGCTACTGAGCACACACAACACATATTTCTATTGTAGTTGCTTACATCAGGTTTCATTCTGGCCTCATATTTAAGCTTTTACATGGTTTTAAATGCTTGCTGCAAAGTCAGATCTTTGAGAAAGACATATGACTGGCAGAGAATAAATATTTTACATGGAATAATTACCTATTGCCTGAAGTCTTTGGCATGCTATCCAGCAAGAAAAAAAAAACATTTTAATACATGCCAACCACACCTACAAAAGATAAGTACCGTCACAAATCATACTCACTCATTCCAAGATTATCATTTGATAACCAGTCCAAATTGCTGTTGAGATAATAGCACGTCTTTTGATGTTACTGGCAAAGTGCAGGTAAAAATATTTCTGTGTTTGGCTTTCACCAGTAGAGCTAAGATTTTACAAAACCTAACAACAAAACAAGAGCCAAAGCATAAGAGGAAGAATACTTTCTCATAGTAAATTAGATACACTTCAGCATACTTTGGGAAAAAATGCCACCTAGTAGAAATAGACTATTAAGTGAAAAGTGTATAAACACAATTTATTTTACTAGGCAAACTTTAGAAATATTTGGTACAATCTATTTAGCTTAAGCCTAGTTTTCTTACAGGCTTTTGGAAAATACTTGCAGCAAATATAATAGGTTCTCCCAACAATGAGAGAAGCTAAGTAACTTCAATCAGAAAAAATGCAAACTGACTGTATCTTTGTGGCAGATTTCCTTGACACCTCAAGTCCCCATCCGTTCAAACACTGTCTCTCTAGCATCCCAGGAAGCTTTAATCAATGTCAGGTTTACACCAGCACAGAGCAGAATCTCTGGTTTATCAGTTTAAAACAATGGGATCCTTTATGCAGGGAGATTGTGACTCACTGCCTTGTTTGTCCTAGCTAATGAGAACTAACAGCACTGTCTGTAATGGATGTGCCATGGATATTACTGTGGGAATGTGCCTTCAGGAAGAGATCCAACTATCTTCAGCTGTGTAGTCAAAGAGGATTGTTATTAAAATAATTTTGGAAACTCATGTACAAGATGTACTTGAATTGCACAGTGAATAAGTTAAGGATTGTTCTAACTTATCATAGCTGTTCTGCACATATGTTCAACATGCAGCTTGTTGGCATTTTGGTGCTGTGTATGTGTGTGGGGAGAGGGGTGTGAGCAGATCTAGTCTGCTGACTCATCTTGATAGATGGATTGGATTTTATCATCATTGAATCAGAGAAACACTGCATAGTTCTCCAAGATGAAATAGCTTGAGGGAAAAGAATAAACATCCTGCATCAGACCTTACAGTAAATCAGACCAAGGAAAGGCTCAATTCAAGTGACTGGAAGCTTGCTCAGGATTTCTGCCAAGGTTTGTTACACCATAAATGAAAATCCACAAACTAGGAGATGAAAATCTTTTAAAAACCCTTGATTGCATATTTCTGTGTGGAAAACTCTCAGGGACAGCTCATCTCCGGGTATTTCTGTTCCCCTGCTAGGGAGGCAGAGATCCAGAGCAGAGCATGTACACTTGACCATTTCCTGCAGGAGCAGAGTGTTTAATAAACCATCTGGGAGGAGAGCAGCTTCATAAGGTTCCTAAACAGTGAAAAGTTATAAATGAAACTGTTTGCACCAAGCTACAACAGCAACAGATATTTGAACACTTTCATCATTGTAATAATTTCTCATACATTTCCTTTTACTAGGGGCTGTGATCCTGATTTTGTGTTTACTGTGTTTGCTGTGATTACTGATACATCCAGAGCACACAATCACTGAGAGGGTACAGAAGCAGCATGAGCTTGTGACCAAGTGAAGACATGCCATTCAGTTTATTTTACATGATGATGAAAATTTGCTGTAAAAGTCAGAACTGTGAAGTATTTAGTAGGAAAGCAGAAATAGTTAAGATAAAGCATAAAAGCCAGCAAATCTGCTTTTCAGTTATTCATAAGAGTTCTTGCCCCAGTCATCCATGTTGTATAATGTCTGTATGTTCTCCTGCATGTACTATAAATTTTGTATCTTTGTAAAAATAGTTATTTATTTCCTATTGGCTGGTGGGGGGCAGACCTGAAACCTATCCCTCAGCTAATAAGAAAAGTTTTTAAACATGTCAAAAGCTTCCTTTAAATCTCTGGTGAGAACTGCTGCGATGAAATGCATCGACCATGAACCATGTCCAGGGCTCTTATTGCAGAAATGAGCAGGTGTAACTGATCAGAGATTCAGTGAAGAACTGACGAGCGAGTGCTCTCAATAGTGTTACAGACTGGTTTGAAAATGCAATTTTCACAAAAAAAAATGCAGTAAATGTAAAGAAAAATAAGATAAATTGAAATCATAAGTGGAAAATCTTGAATTTTCAACCAGAATGCAAGTGTTTGCATTCTGAACAGCAGCTGAAGCACTGTTTGAGGTCTTCAAATTTCCATTCTTCTCTTCTGGCTTAACTCTTAAGCTAGAGCACACCTCCTCAGATACAACAAAGAATTTGTTTCTCCAACAAAAAACATCACCATTTTCCATTAAAAAATTGCAAAAACTATGAAGAGTACTTTAATCATAACCCAAAAGCAATAAATTTCCATTATTGAGAACTAAAAGGGCATTAGATGCTTATTGGACCTTTCAGGTGAGACACAGAATGGGAACATAATGGAGAAATGGGATGTCTACAGTATCTTTCCACTGTACTTATCCACTGCAAGGCTGTATGCAGTCTGGCAGTAACATCTGTGTTGTTACTTAGACTATCTTATAACCCAGATGCTAAGACCATTTGATTTCCTCAATCTACCAGGCATAATGGAGACATAATCAGTCCCCGGTCTGTGCCCAGCTTCATCAAAATTGAGCACTATGGATCTGTGCAATTTTTTGCAAACTACCTTTCTTTTGTATTATTATAACCTGGAAAGCTGATATCTAAGAATAGACAATCACATGCAGCTATAATTAGGATTATGGATATTAAATAAGTTACTAAGACTTTAAAAAAATTTTATGGATCATGTAGTTCAGAAAACTGAAAAGAAAAAGAAACTTTTCATCTAATGAGATAATTAATTAGAAAAAATTCCCTAAAAATGGATTCCACAACCTACATTATATTACCATCAATAGATATCTTCCTGATATTACTATTCACTATCTCATATGTCCCTTATTTCTCCCAGCAGAGAACCAGAAAACCTGTTCTCTGAACTGGACTGACCTGGCATGCTGTACTGGAAGAAACCTGCCTTCCTGAAGAAAGACAGATAAGAAAGTCTTGGGAGCAGGGCTGAGGGAGGTCACCTTGCTGGGGCTGCCTGCATTACAGAACACTCCATAAACCAGGTAACCTATGGAACAAGAGGAACATTGACACTCCTTTGAGGGCCTTGTGCAGGATGAAGATGTAATCAGCCATTAAACATTCTAAAATAGCGTTAATAAGCCATTGAAGGGAAAGGAAACCCTCCATCACTGTTCCACTCCTTTACACTTATCATTCTGTGAAATCTCAATGGATTTGGGTTGGGAACATGTGCTTGTTAACTTTACATTTATCACAGGCACGACATAGGTAATCCTAATACCAATGGCAATCTGCCCCACAGAGCCCCCACACTGCATTACTTGTCAGCTGCTTTTTGGAAGCAGTTCAGCCTGTAGGCCCATAGCAAACAAGATGAACAGTTGGTCAGTGGGTTGACCAAAAAGGCAATGTCTATTAAAGTAGGAATAGCACCAATCTCTCCAGAGTCACACATCATACCCAAAGCTTCTTGTCAGTTGGAAACACAAATAGAATAAACTCATGACTTTCTGGTAGAGACTATGTAGACATTCTGTTTTTCCCCTTGGTAAGCAATGTATTATTCTCATTGGAAATGTAAGGCATACTGAGACACATATCCTCCATACTCATGTGGGTGAACAGGCAAAGTTTTAACATGCTCCTGAAAAGTGTGCTGTTGAGCATTTGGAGACTAAATAAGAACCCAAATATCCTTCTTGATTTTGAAAAGTACTTTTTTTCTCTGCTTTTTTTGAAACCCAGTGCTCTAAATCCATAGAGGCATGTAGTGCTTGCACAGAATGAGAGATGCTTGGCTCTTAAACACAGGACAGGTCATATAATCAAAATCATCCTTTGCATATTTGTAGTCTAATGAAAGTTTGGCATTAAAGGAGTCTAGAAATTAAATCCCCTATGTAATTTAACCAAGCTTTGGTATTCTTCTGAGAATTTAATGTTATAATACATTTAACCTCAGTAAATATTAAATATCTGCCTGAATATCACTTGCCACATTCTGACTGAATCTCCACAATAGCCTCCCTGCACTGTTTGGTAGCAAGAAGGGACCCAGATGAACTGGCAGCCTTAGAGTGTTTGTTGCTACCATAGAAGCTTCTGGACAGACATTTACAGTGCCACTACAATTATTTCATAATGTTAACCCAGTATGAATTTGATACGAAATTGCATTTAAATAAAATAATTCTCTTTCAGTTCAGCTCTTCTGTAAGAAGTACCTGAGCCTCTTGATTCAATCACCTCGCCACGTCAGACTGCCTAGAGCTCATGATCAAACTGCTCTAATTCCCTTTTTTAAAGGTCAGGTAAACATGTGCTTTTAGTGAATTAGATGCAAATTCAATTCCCTATTCACAAAGCTTCCTAGTTAAGTTCCTTACCTATCCCTCAATTGCAAGCCAACATCTGACAGCAGAATATTGACTTTTGAGCTGTGGTCAAAGACATAATTAAACAAAGAAATAACTGCCCCCTGCAATGTAGAGAATACAGATAAAGGGAAGTGAAGCTACTTTTTTCTCTAAATGGTCCTAATTATGTAGGTTAACTAAGTCACTTTTTAACATGGCTGTTCCATGATTTTATTTGGGATTTTTTATACTGTGTTTTTATAGGGGTGATATCTGCTGAAGAGCAGTATGTAGATATCTAGGTAGCCATGGATGGGTTTTATTGAAGATGTTGCTGTAATTAAGGACTGCTTGTGTGTCCTTTCTAACAAGGTGTGCTAAAACAAAAAAAAAAAAAAAAAAAGGAAATAATGAATGCCAGTTTTAAGCCATCTCCATCAAAGACTGAATGAAACACACTGAACAGTTCACCATTTCAATAATAATAACAGAGCAAATATTTTTGATTCTGGCATTTCAGTTCACCTAGAAATAATAGTTTCAGTGCTGATTTTCATAACTCTGAAAATAAAGTTATTACATTTATGGTCTTGTTGCTAGATCTTTCCTTAAAAGTAGTGACTTATACTTACCTGTGTATAGTTATTCTGACCCTTATTACCTTTGTTCATCCCATAGGTCTCTGCAGAACAGTACCTTATCTCTGACTGGAGTTGATGATGGAAAAAAAAATAATCAGCAGAGTGTCAGCTTTCCCCAGACATCTACTTGTAGTATCCTGGAAGTATCTAGTCCTGAATTCACTGTTAGGAACTTTTCTGCTGTGCCAGACCTGAAATCTGAGGATGGTAAGACCCAGAAGGTCACCAGGTTTGTGTAACAGTTAGATTTTGCAGCCAATGAAATCTCAACTTCTGTGTTTGCCTCTGGGTTTTCAACCTCTAGGTTGCACATTTTCAAAGACCAGAAGAACAAAAACATCTTTCAAGAATGTGAAAATCTGAAATAAAAACACACACACAAACAAACAAACAAACTACAAAGCAACAAGTCACCCACATCTGTTGTCATGCTCGGTAAACCACAAGATACAAGAAAAGCTGTGGGATTGTCTAGGGCAGACAGTTATTCAGGGTACTTTGATGCTTACCACAGGCAGTGCTTTATCCAGGTGCATCACCCTACAGACAAACCCTGCTGTGGGAAGATCCACAGATCTTGTTAGGCCTCAAGACTTCTTGAACTTCATGAAGTTACAGCACTTTAGAAAGGAAAAGAGAAGTTTCTTGGTACAATGTGTTTTGCTGAGTGCCATGACAGGTTGTAATGATGAGGAAAAGGTAGACAGCAAACATTTCAAGGGGGCTGATAAAGAACCAGCATACATGTAAATTCATCATTCTTATCAATAAACCACTCCCTGCAGACTCTGCTGGTATGCTTTCCAAAGATAAGGCATACAGCTACCTCATGGGCTCGGTGTGAGATGAACCAGCACCCCCACCCTTAGGTCAGAACAAGAGCTGAGTTTTAGCCACTCATCTGCCTTGAGGTCCCCCTGTGGTCTTGATATACATTTCTTCCTTTCAGAAATAAATGAATGGCAATATTGGCCAGCAGATTTCTTAAAAAAATAAAACTAAATAGTAACTGGAATAGCAGATTAAAGGGAATTAAACCTAACAATTGGTGCATCTGAATGGTTCATATCTTCTGCTAAAATCAAATATTTCAAACCTTGTTCTTATCTGAAAAGATAAAAAATATTAGACAAGAAGGTCTCTGGACCACTAGAGTTAATTTTCTTTACCAAGTCTTGGGAAAGAAAGGATATTCCAAGGAATTGCTGACTTGTCAAAGCATTTTAAAAAGATGGCCCAGGAAATGATATATCAGTTATTCTGATTCTAATCTTAGGGAAAAAAAATAGAAAGCTGGACAAAGCACTCTATCAACAGGGAATTATGTGCTAAAAATAAAGCTATATTGTTCAACATATTTTCAGAGAAAGTAGTTCTTGTCAAATTATCTTATTTAGATTTTTCTTTATAAGATTATAGGTCTGGTTGACAAAGGTAGCTGTGTTGTTACAGTCTAATCAAATTTCACCAAGGCATTTGACATACTACTCATGACATTGTGTTTTAAAATCCTGCATTATATGTAATTAATAGAGCACAGATTAAATCATTTAAAAGCCACTTGACTGATAGCACTCAAAATGTATGCATTAATGGAAAGGCATTAATTATCTGGGCCACTACTAATAAGACACTGCAAGGCTCTTGGTCCTAAGCCATTTTAACCCTTATTTGAAAATAATCTGAATTCTGGGTGCAGTATGAAGGAGACAAAACATTGATGCTATGAAAAGCAATCAGGAGTCAGCTGTCAGAGTGTGCTGAATCTCCTGGATAGGTGGCCTGAATTCAGCAGAAGTTTGAACACACTGAAGTGCTGTGAATGTGGAGCAAAAGCGTGTTGTAGAGTGGAGCTGCCAGCCCATGCCCCCAAGGAAAAGAATCTGTGCATCTTTGGAAGAGTGAAAACCTCACCCAAAATGGATGCAGAGGAGAAAACTAATCTTTGACATTAGGTAAAGTTTTTATGGGGAGCCAAAGTGGTGCCAGAGTAAGCCCTGGAGAAGTGAATGAAGAGGAATAGAGCTGAGGAGATTATTTGTGTCCTACAGGGAGATTTGAGGGGCTAGAGCAGCTGTGTGGAGAGGAAATTAGAGAGGGGGCAGTGAGATGGGGAGGTGGGCACTACTGAAATATGGCTCCTGGTGTTGGCCCACTCTTGTTCATAACCTCAAACCCATTTTCCATCCTTCAAGCGTCTGACCATGGCTACTCACATCCAGCACCCTTCCCATAGCCACACTCCTTACCCTGCAGCAGCTGGAACAGACTAGAGGGCTGGCAGCCACCACTGGGCCATCAGATTTTCCCTCTCTAAGGACCCCCTAGGAGAACCAAATAATATAGGTCCTGTGGCTAGAGATTAAATGGTACTAGTGGTATTTTCTGGCTTCAGAATGCATGAATCACCCCTTACTGCCTGGGTGGGCTTTCCTCCTTGGTTAAAGGTCTACCAGGAAAAAATTAGAGCTGATTTCTAATCTCTTAGCAAAACTCAAATGGTCTTCTAGGTCTGATAATCTCAGTCTGGTTAACTTTGTATTTCTTTGCCTGTTCAAATGGCATTTGGTATTCCCGGAGAAAAAGGACTGGAATCAGTAAAATGATATAGAAGCATGTTGCAAACTTGCATGCAGCAATTTTTTTTTTATAGCTACTTACAATGGCCAGTATCTCTGTGCTTAAGCTCTCCACAACATTGAAAGCAATGATAGTATCACATATTTCACTTTGGTAGTACACACACAAAAATTGGAACAATACAGAGAAGATTAAGAAGCATAGCTCCTTGGCAAGGATGACATGTAGATCCATGAAGAGTGACAAAATTTTTTGCAAGCCAACAATATGCCCAGCAGGACTAGGAAAGTGATTGTCACTCTGTACTGGGCAGTGGTAAGGCCACTCATTGAGTCCTGTGTCCAATTTTGGGCCACTCACTGCAAAAAGAACATGGAGATGTTGGAACAAGACCAGGAAGGGGCAGTGAGCTGGTGAAGCACCTGGCGCACAGGTCTGATGAGGAACAGCTGAGGGTGCTGGGGGTGTTTAGCCTGGGGAAAAGGAGGCTCAGGGGAGACCTTATCCCTCTCTACAACTCCCTGAAAGGAGGCTGTAGCCAGGTAGAGATCTGTCTTTTCTCCCAGGCAGTCACTGACAGGACAAGAGGACATGGCCTCATGCTGCACCAGGGAAGGTTCAGGCTGGACATCATGAAGAACATCTTCACTGACAGGGTTTGCCCAGGGAGGTGGTGGTGTTACTAACCCTGGAAGTGTTCAAGGAAAGGTTTGGTGTGGCACTCAGTGCTATGGTGTAATTGACAAGGTGGTGACTGGTCAAAGGTGGGACTTCATGATCTTGGAGGTCTTTTCCAACCGTAATGATTCTATGATTTTATGATCTACTTAGTTTATGACTCTATATATCAAGAAGAATTTCAGGTTAGTATATTCTTTTTAAATATTAAAGTATTTCTACAACAGCTAATATTGAAAAAAACCCACCCCAAAAGCCTTTACTGGAGTTTCATTTAGTGCATAGACCAATTAGTTAATTGCTCCATGCTAAAGCAAATCCTCAGCACTTTAGTTTTCAAAATCTGAACTTCTACATAATTTTATTAATAACCAGTACCTTTATAATGGGCCAAATTAAGTCAAAACCCTTTGTACAAGGGGGAATAATATTTGGATTTAAAAAGTCCATGTGAGACTTGAATTTGTTGGTTAGAACCCAATACTAATTAAAATTAGACAAAATCCAACAGACCTTTGATAATCACATCAAAAGTTCGCATTCATTTGATGTGGATTGTCTATATTTCATTGTTACTCTCTTAAAAGATTATTTATGTACAAAGAGTTAGAAAAGAGTATTAATATTCAAAAAGTGGAACTATAAGGGCAAACACTGATTCAGCATATGATTTAATTTAATAAATGTTTGCTTTATTCTGCTCAAAACCATGACTTGTGACATTATTTTTTGCATAAAGAGTGATCTACAAAGATTCTTAGTAAAATATATTTCTAGTGGAACAAGAAGTTTAGCTTGTTTACTGGGGACTGGATTCAACAACATTTGCTTAACAAGCTGGGCATTAAGGAACCACATCAGTCATATTTTCATTCCAAATTTGCCACTGGTTTACTGAGCAAAGTTCCTCAGAGGAAAAAATCTGATTTCATAAAAGATCACACACAGCAGCCCTAACAGTCTGAGATGCTGTACTGAAAGTTGTCTGGAAATTTGGCATATTTTATGCAAGTAAGAGAAAAGTACTTTCCTCACAACTGAGTACATGGAAGGTGCAGCAGCATTATAAAAGGGAGAGACTACCAAAGATGTCTAGACATGGAGAAAGTATGACCTCAGTTAGAGCAGTCTGGTATTTACTTTTCCTTTCTAGAGAGATATCTCTCTCTACAGTACTTCATGATTTCAGTATGCAAGGCAGCAAGGTTTCTGAGCAGTTCGGCAAAAATCCTCAGTTGACTGCAGGCTGAGAAAAATAGAAAAGAAAGGATCTGAATAAAAATCATCTCTGAGAGTCAAATAGGAAGCAGAGAGCAGCTTCTTTTCATTCCATCATGCAGATGGTGTTTATTGCATTTTAAAGGTATCCACACTAAAAAAAAACAACTCAACAAAACCAACCCCAAACCATTCCAATATTATAAGGTTCAAATTATTTAGGAAGCATTTAAATGGCAGATGGCTGTGTAGCCTTACTGCAGACTCAGAGTACACAGCAGAGAAACTTTGTCTCAACCATTCTCGTTCCTCTACTCTGCTCTCATGAGACCCCATCTGGAGTACCTCCAGATCTGGGGCGCCCACAAAGGAAGGACATGGACCTGTTGGAGCAAGTCCAGAGGAGGCCACAAAGGCAATCACAGGGCTGGAGCTCATCCTATGGTGGTGGCTTGTGAGATTTGGGGTTGCTTGGCCTGAAGAAGAGAGGGCTCTAGGGAGACCTTGCAGCAGATTTCCAGTACCTAAAGGGGCTACAGGAGAGCTAGAGAGGGACTTTTGACAAGGACATGTAGTGACAAGGGAGAATGGATGGCTTTAAACTTAAAAACTGTAGGTTTAGATTGGACATAAGGAAGAAATCTCTGCAAGGGTGATGAGACATTGGAACAGGTTACTCAGAGAAGCTATGAATGTCCCATCCCTGGAAGTGTTCAAGTCCCAGAATAGGGCTCTGAGCAACACAGCCTAGTGAAACATGTTCCTTCCCATGGTCAGAGGATTGGAACTAAATGATCCCTGAAGTCCCTTCCAACACAAATCATTCTGTGATTCTATTATATATATGTAACAATGGATTTTTTACATAATCTAGGGTTCAGGGTCCCAGTTTTAATTTCTTACATATTTGAATCTCTTACTATATTCAGTTATTCTATTTATTTTAATGGTATTCCTTAAATATTATTCCACATATGTGAAGTAGCATATTATTTTTGCTCTTCTTCTTTGAAGTCTGATGATAGCATTGAGAGACGTTTATTGAAAGACACATTGACACCTTGTTTTTGCGCAAGAAATTATCATTAAAGCTTCTTACTTTAATTAGGTAATACATTTGCTGGCTGATCATTTATCATTTGTAACAGCTCAGTTCAAGGTATGGCTCCCGTCACTTCTGCTCACGGCTATGTATGTTGAGCCCACACACAAAAGGAGGATCCCAGGAGTAACCTGTGAGTTAGGTAGTAAGAAATGCAAAACTGCTGACTGATCATCCTTGCAAAATATGATGTATGCAACCAAGCAACAAAAAAGCTCTATTTTCTACATTGCAAACTCTTGTCCACCCAAGCTAACCCAGCTGCAAGAACCAGTCCAGCTGTAAAAGCTTCAGGTAGATCCGAGCTTAACTTTGAAGAATTAATTCCCTTATGCTGCTGCAGAATTGTTCCTGGTGCCTGAACTGCTCAGTTATCTCTACAGTATACACTTACCCACAGTAAACATACCCACAGTGTCAAAGACTGCAGTCGAACCAGTCTTGGTTTTACTTGGGCAACCATTGTTTTGTTTTTAATCCCACAGTGTTTTTGTTTTGATCACACACCTTGAACTTCTGCAACGATAGGGGAAGAGGTCTATAAAACATTGTTTACAACACAGCTGCATTCAGTGTACCATCCTGACTGAGTCCTAGGCTCAGGCCTTGTTATGAGTGAGGTAAGAGCACTGGTGGGGGAAAAAAATATTGAATGTATACAGATAATTAGAGCCTGCATCATTGCTTACACAAAGGGCTGGTGGAGGCAAGAATGCAGGCTAATGTTCTTTTAATGTGTTACCTTCAAATGTAGTGCCTTGGAGGGTTATGTGTGTCTATATAAATAAAGCAAAAGCCAGAAATGCCAAAGTATAAATGGACAATACTGAACTCCTCAAGATGGCAAAAGATAGTCAGTATAGTTTGTTTTCATGACATGTGATTCCCAGGAGCCACAGCAGATTTCAGCAGGGGAAACCTACCAGAGAAGTCCTCTTGGCTACAGATTACAAGATCTTTAAGGAGCTCTCTAGGAGTAGAGAAGGGTTATTAAAAAGAGATTACTTCCAGGCTGTGACAAACTTCTTGGCACAAGCTAAAGGTGACTTTTCAGATGTTTACAACTAGTTTGATAAGATTTTCAGAAGGATATCATTAAGCACCTCTTCAGCACTGAGGCTAAGCTCTTCTCAACCTGCAGGTTCTTCAGACAGACTTTGAATGTGCCAAAATTAAACAAAGTAGCTCGTAGTTTACACTTTAATAATCAGCATAACAATATAACCTGTTAAACATAGTCCCAAAGATGGTTGAAGTTTTCCAGGAAAAAAGCTTCATGTGCATACTAGACATCTGAAATGAATAACTCTACCTTAAGAGCTACAAAGCTAGGTGAAAGCAAGTGCCTCATCATTAGAATGGTTTTGGTCCAACACAGCAAAATTATCTTATTGGAAAGTGGGTTCAGTGGAACTTTATTTTTTCTTAGTATAAATCAACAATTAGGATGACAATCTACTCAGGAAAATGTCAGATCTCAGGATAGTTAACTAATCAGTATATGTCTTTGAAAGAAAGAGAAAAAAATTAATTCCCTCTTCTTCGAGTGAGCCATAGATATACAAGTCTGACATTTTCTTTGGGTAAAGTTTTGTGTAGAGGGGTTTGCAATTATGTTTTTAAATCTAAATTTCACTTCAACGTGTAAAGGAGTATTTAAAGGGCAATTTTAAATAATCAGGAAGATCAGTGCCTAGCCTTCTGAACTGGAAAGTATTTAAAAACTAATTACTGACAATTCTGCTCAAGCAAGTTCATGTAACTCACTTGTTTAGTGCTACACAAAAGAGAATTGATGAACAACATGGGTGGAAAATACAGTTCTCAATAAAATAAAAATGAGGGAAGATATTAATGTCTCCCTCAAATATGAATATTTATCTTTGATATTAGTGTGATTTCCATTTGTGCATGATAAAAAGATCAACGTTAGAACTCTAAGGGTTAATGTTAACATGGCTTCCCTTTTTACATGCACAAATAAGTGGGAACAGTTTGCAGAGTATGTTATTTGATAACAAACATACATTTAGCTATCAGATTAACAGGTACATTAATGTATGTAGATGTTGACATATCCACATTTGTACCCATAATTACTTGCAGATGTGGACTATGGGCATGAAAATGGCCATATTTTAGATACTACTCTTCAAGTCTCTACAGCATATTTCTATTCTCTAGTGATTCTGGCATGAGCTTTTTTAAAAATACTCAGATTCCAGTTAGGTTTGTGCCCCTAACTCAGGCAAGTGTTTTTTGAAATTTCACCTTGAAAGCACACTTGGAGTTGTCACTTTTCAAATCTACACAAGAATTCCATCTGCCTTTTAAAATTAACACGTCTCAGCCTTTGACTTTTTTATCTACAGGAAGGTTATTATGAGACGTTTCTTCCTGCACTTAAAGGTTTTTCTCTATTACTTTCCCTCCACTTGGAGCTCTTCAACTCCTCTCTCTAATCAACGAGGATTCTTCATGGTGCTCTGCTTACATGCAAAGAAAGAACAAGCAAACAAAAGCTGTTTGGGCACATCATATTTCTTATAAATTGGTGAGAAAAAATAGAGAAGTAGCTCATTTATTTCACTACACTAAGAAACCCAGAAATCAGGAGAGAAACAGAAAGGTAAAAATCTTTCAAATTCTGTCCTGTAAATTTGGATCAAAGAGAAGGTCCATGGTGGAGAAGAAAACAGAGTAATAATGATGACAGTGCTTACAACTGCTGCCACACTTTCACAATGGTGCTGAACCACACTAAACACTAAGACAGTGGTGATTTCATGGCCTCATGGAATGGCAGAGAGACATTCTGCAGTTGTAAATTAATCTGCTTATTCATACAATGGTAGTCCATTGTATTTCAAACAGTTTTCTGATCCTTAGAGAGTCAGTATAATAGTCTCTGCTTAGGAGCTGAGGTGCTCAAAAGCCCTCATCATGCCTCTGAAAACAGGCCACCTTTCACTCTGGAGTTTCCTTTATCAGAAGCATCATCAGAAATCTCAGGACTGTCTTGGCAAAGCTGGCAGTGGCTGCCTGTGGCCATTGGGCAAGGTGAGTTCTGTGTACAGCTGTAAAGCCCCAGATGTCAGATGAAAGAAACCAATATTGAGTGATAACTCCTAAATGTCTCAGACTATCTACTGTAATTTCTGTCCTGCATCCTCACATCCCTTCTGCCTACCTTATGACAACAGACCCAAACGGATTTGATCTGCACCTAATCAGCCACCAAATGATAGAACGTGACAGAGCCACATGGGCCACTGGCTAACTCAGAAAGTTGTTTTCCTAAAGGTGCCACAGGAATTTGATGTGAAGGACACTGATGTCATTATTGATATTCCTTCCTGTCATCACTGCATTGAAATGGCTGAGAGCCTAATCTATTTTTGTAGTATGGTGTAAAGTTAGGGGCAAATTTCAAAAAAAGTGAATATGAGGAACTTTGGGGTAATGTCAATGTTTATTGGGAAAAACACAGCTTCATATCATAAGACTTTATTTTATTCTGTAGGCTGACAAGGTCCTAGGAGTGCTGCAGAAGAGACACATCAAGGAATTAATCTCTGGTTTTTATATGCCAGTCAAAGTTAGGATACTTATCAATAGCAGATAAGTTTCCATGCTGCATTAGTTTTATTAGGGTCAGAATCAAAGTAGGAAACCTTTTTTGAAGGACAGTGGTCTAAGACAATGGCCTAAAGCCAAATGGACCCTGGAACAGGCCTCACACAGTTACTGAAACCTTTTCTCCTTTGCACAGGTGGCAGATGACATTCTTTATGCTCCATTCAGTACAATGAATAGAAAGAAGAGAAGCATGAAAAAGCCAAAAATTAAAACCAAAATGTTTTAGCACTAAGAGGAAAGATAGCAAGAGAAAACAAAGTGCAAATGTTAGATGTTAGTCATGTTGCTTACCACACCTTTGAAGATGTTGAGATATTATGGTGATAAGTGTAGTAAAAGAATCCATCTGGAGCAAGGGTGGACTTGTCCGTGGAATTTTGGTGTTTCTACATTCAACTTTCTCAACATGCAATGCACTTAGGCCTTCCACCATTGCAATTAGTTATTTCATTGGCAAATTATGAGACTAACAAATGCTCCTACATTATTTTGTGTTCCTCAGAGAGAGATTATTTTGTGCTAGACCCATTAGAGATGAAACCAGGTGTTATAGAGATAAAAATATCAAATAACAGCAATTCCAAATGGAACATAGATATTGAAGGAGACTCAGTCTTGTAAGACAAGCAGAAAGAAAAAAGAAAGTTGGAGCTCTAACTTACAGTGTGGAAACTAAAGAAATTAAAGAGTGTAGTAATGTAATAACTTGTCTGGGTCAGGACCATTTTGTGGAAGGATAGCAAAATAAATCCTCTAAAATGAAAAAAAATAGTGTAGAACCAGAGTCTAGATTAAATACTTTTTTATTAGACTCATATGGATTATGGTTCTGAAAACAGAAAAGGAACGTAAGTCGAGCAAATAGAAGCTGATTCCATTTAAGATAAAGTGATAAAAAAAATCAGATATTCAACTAAACATTTACAATTCAAAAGGACAATTTTTGATGAACTAATTGAAATGTTTAATAAAGCCCATTAAAACTAGAGTCCCAAGGCATCTGGCCATGGAAGAAACCTGGAATTTCAAAGTCAAAAGTATTGAATCTTACAGAACATTTTACTTTAAACTAGAGAAAAATTTGAAAGAATTCTCTAGTAATCTACAGATGAAAGATGAAATTTTAGGCTGTCAAAATAGTTTCTGTGTTTGGCCTGGAAAAAGATATTGAACATACACTATTTCCTTCTTGGCCATATAAATTGAGACTAAAATGCACAAGGAAAGAAGTTGGGCAGCTTTGCAGTCAAGGTAAAGCAGAGATTAAAGATAATCCAGGTGTGGCCAAAAATGAAACAAATTTTGCCTCAGGTTTCAAAAAGGACAATTATGTTTATTTGGGAGGAAATACAGAATGTTTCATGGCAGCTTTCATTTACACACCCTTGTTGTCTCAACTGTGGTGGAAACAGAAGTCATGAGTCTTAACTCAAAGACTCAAATCAGGGGGATTAGGGGGTCTCCCTTGCAGGATTTATGAGAACACACCTTTCAAATCAAACACCAACTACTGTGCCTACGGTTAAAAGAGAAGAAAGTAATCAGGCATCTGAAAGCCTGTAACTCTGTAGATTGCCTTAGGACGTATTTTGAAGGAAAAAATATTTAAAGACAATTCAATAGGATGTAAACCAACAAGGATTTAATCAAATGTAGATCATCCTAGACAGAGTTTCTAGACAAAGGAAGTGCGCTAGGTTTCATATATCAAGACTTCAGGAAATGGTGCCAAGTATAAAGCTTGCAATTTAAAATCAAAGAAAGGAGTGAAGAATCTGTGATGTGAAGTATGAAATTGTTGGGCAAATATTGGTAGAGGAACTGGAGATGAATTACTGGTAGAGTTCTTCAAGACTCAGTATTGAAACAGATGGTGATTAATAGTCTAATGTCTTTCACTCAGGAAGCAAGAAAACAAAATACAAATCTGCTTATACCTCTCAACTTGGTACTTTTATTCAGTAGAGGATAACCAGGATATCACACAAAAGATCTGTATATTCTTGAGGACTGACAGGATAGCAGCTCATAACAGAAAGTTCTGCTCCAGGGCAAGAGCTTATCAGCTGAAAAAGATGTGAAAGGACCTGAGTGGACTAGCTAATTACAGAATTATATAAGTTGCCAGCACAATGAAAACTCCCACAGTCTATGGTTGTATTAGATGTATTTTTAGAAAAGCCTGGGCACTGTATGAGGTCTTGCAATACTTTCAAACTTCTCATTATACATGTTCAAGAATTATGAATTAAAACTTAAACAACAGAAAATCAGAGATACTAAAAGATCATGCAGGGAAAAACATGCTGACTGAAAGAACATGGCCAAGTTAATAGAAATAAGACTGAAATATAGACATGAAAAATGCTTTGCATCTGTGAATACAGGTTGGTTAAACATTAGTAAGTACTAGATTCTTAAGGATACTGGTTTTGATGAAAGTTGACACAATGACAGTAAAGTGACTAAGAATGGATTTCACCTAGAATTTACCAGAACATTACTAGTGAGAGAGAAAACAAATGTATTTTGTGTTTTAAGCTAGAACTTCAGCAATAACGCAGTAAATTTTTTGACCAACAATTTTAATGTTTGGACTCCATAACTCTTGCTACTTCTGTATTCCTAAATGAGAATAAACATGTTAAGTATTATAATTTACAGGTTTGATACCCTAGTATCACTAGTCCAAACTCAAGAATGACATATTTCTTGCTTACACACCTAACAATCTGGAGGCTTTTACAGCAAAAAATCTTTATCATGAGAACTATGAGTAGTGCAGTGAAAACACTGTGACTTTATTTCATTTTTATTTTTCCTGAGCATAATACTGAGGAACTTCCTATGTGGCTTTTATTAATGCATGTGTTCTGAATCCTCAAACCTAATGTTCGTATAACTGTCTGAAGATCATTGGATGTGTGTGGAAATTTCACAGGTTGAAACCCTATAAATGTAAACTTGCAGGAAGAAGGACATGGAATTTGCCCAGAATTTCCAGAAAACTAAAAATGTAATTATTTCTTAT
>WBNO01003062.1:0-69470 GCA_013400575.1 Peucedramus taeniatus | reverse complement strand
CAGAGTATGTAAATTGCAAGTTTATTGCAAACAATGTAAAGAAAAGTACAGAGTTATAGCGTGGCAACGATCGATTGCAGCCCTCAGAGACATGGGCCAACAGCAGCAGGGTCAAGGTGTGACACCGATCGTAGTGTCCAGAGAGCTCAGGCAGTGGCAGAGCCAATGCGAGGCACCGATCGCAATGCCCACGGAGCTCAACAGGTGACAGAGTCACGGCGTGGCAAAGATCGTAATGCCCAGAGAGAGCTCGACCGGTGACAGAGTCACTGTGCGGTACTGATCAGAGTGCCCAGAGATCTCTACAGGTGACAGAGCCATGCTATTGCACCCATCATCGTGCCAATAGTGCCCAGAAAGCGAAAGTTGCTTCTTGGCACCAATCGTAGTTCCCAGAGAGCTCGACAGGTGACAGAGTCACGGCGTGGCAAAGATCGTAGTGCCCAGAGAGCTGAGGCAGCGACAGGGCCACAGTGTGGGAGCGACTGGAGTGCCCGGAGAGCTCAGGCAATGACAAAAGCACGGTGTGGCACCGATCGCAGTGCTCGGAGAGCTCAGGCAGTTTCTCAGTCACTGGGCGGCAGCCGCGCCGCTTTGAGGCTTCCGAGCCACGTCCTTAGCTCCGCCTCCCCCGTCCCGGGACATTATTTAAGCGGCGTGCGGGAAAGCGGCAGGATTCTCAGAGGCCAGAGCACGGTAAGTCAGGAGCGCCGGAGCGGGAGAAGCGGTGTGTCCAGAGAGCTCAGGCAGTGAAAGAGCCATGATGTGGCACCGATCGCAGTGCCTAGAAAGCTCGAGCAGCGACAGAACCACCGTGTGGCATCGATTGCAGTGCCCAGAGGGCTGAGGCAGTGACAAGAGTCAGGGAGTGCCACCGATCCGATTGCATAGAGAGCTCGAGCTAGTGCCACAGTCACCGCGTGTCACCGATCACAGCGCCCAGAGAGGTCGACAGACGACAGAGACACCGTGTGGCACAGATCGCAGTGCCCAGACAGCTCCACAGGTGACAGAGCCCAGGGTGTTGCACCGACCGTAGTTCCCAGAGAACTCGACAGGTGACAGAGTCGCGGCGTGGCCACGATCGTAGTGCCCAGAGAGCTCAGGCAGTGACGGATTGTCTGCTGGCACCGATAGCAGTGCCCAGAGGGCTGGAGCAGCCACAGTCACAGTGCAGCACGCATCGTAGTTCCCAGAGAGCTCGACAGGTAATAGAGCCACGGTGTGGCATGTATCGTAGTGCCCAGGGACGTCGAGCAGTGACAGAGTCACCGTGTGGCACTGATCATAGTGCCCAGAGAGCTCAGGCAGTGACAGAGACACGGTGTGGCACTGATTGGACTGCCCAGATAGCTCGACAGGTGACAGAGTTACGGTGTGGCACCTATCGCAGCCCCCAAAGAGATGCAGCAGCGGCAGAGTCAAGGTGTAGCATGGACCGTAGTGCCCAGAGATCTGCGGCAGTGACAGGGCCACAGTGTGAGAGCAATTGGAGTGCCCACAGAGCTCAGGAAGAGACAAATTCACTTATTGGTAATCATCGTAGTGCCCAGAGAGCTCAGGCTGTGGTAGAACCACTGTGTGGCATCGATCGCAGTGCTCAGAGTACTCAGGCAGTGACAGATTCTCCGGTGGCACGGATCGCAGTGCTCAGAGAGCGCAGGCAGTGACAGATTCTCTGCCGGAACCGATCGTAGTGCCCGGAGGGCTGGAGCATCGACAGTCACGGTGTGGCACCGATCGTAGTGCCCAGATAGCTCGACAGGTGACAGAGTTACGGTGTGGCACCTATCGCAGCCCTCAAAGAGATTGAGCAGCGGCAGAGTGAAAATGTGACACCGATCGTAGTGCCCAGAGAGCTGAGGCAGCGACAGGGCCACAGTGTGGGAGCGACTGGAGTGCCTGGAGAGCTCAGGCAGTGACTCAGTCAGTGGGCGGCACCAATCGCAGTGCTCAGAGTGCTCAGGCAGTGACAGATTCTCCGGTGGCACCGATCGCAGTGCTCAGAGAGCTCAGGCAGCGAGTCAGTCACTGGGCGGCACCCGCGCCGCTCAGAGCCTTCCGAGCCGCCTCCTTCGCTCCGCCTCCCCCGTTTCGGGACCAAGGCATTACTTAAGTGGCGGTGGCGGCGAACCCCATTGCCAGCGGCGCCTGAGGAAGCGGCAGGGGCCTGAGAGGCCAGAGCGCGGTAAGGCAGGAGCGCCGGAGCGGGGGCAGCTGGAGGGGACCGCACTGCTGCACCGAAACCGAAACCACGGTGGCGACCCCGCCAAGGGGGGTGTGAAGGCGTTGCCACCGCTGCGTAATCCGGGGGGAGGGGGGGGACGGGACGGAGAGTGAGGTGAGATGGCCCGGCGTCGGTGTAACTCTCCGTCCCATCCCGCACCACCGTAGAGGGGCTCCCGGGCACGGGGAACGGGAAGCGCCGGGCGGGAGAGCGGTGCGTACGAGAGGAGGCGGCCGCGGCGGCAGGAAGCCGCCGGGAGGAGAAGGGCGATACGGCAAGTCGGCAAACGAGGAACTAGGCCAGAGCAACCCAGCGTTAGGGCTTCCCGGCTCCTCAGCGAGTAGACTCCTCTGGCGCTGCCCACCCTGGCGCCGGGGCTGAGCGGGAGCAGCGGCGGTCTCCGACAGCTGCGGCCCGGCGCGGCGCCGCAGCCGAGACAGCCTTTCCCGATTCCTATACGGAGTGCACACTTTTGTGACCAGAACCGACGGTAACACCTTTGCACGAGTACTGGCTACTGCACAGATCCTATCCTTTCATCTTCCCACGCTGCCTCTGCTCCTGTGAAAACTTGTGTTGCATAACACCTTTGTTTCCCTTGTATTGGCTTCTCCTCCCATTCCCGCGGGATCCTTTCTGTAACCTGCTGACGATCTGACAGAGTTATTTTCTTTGCTATTTCCAAAAGGAAAAAAGTAGGGAAAAAAATCATTCCTTAGTGAAAAGATGCATCAGCTGAAAAATCTGAGCAGAAAGGAAAGGTTTAGATGGAGTGGGTTATGACATTTACAGCAACAGATCTGAGATACACTGTTTTGAAACATCATTGACACAGGCAATATTTTTGTTGTCATCTGTAGCAACCCTGCTATTTGTCTCCTGTTGGTCATTTGGGAATACCAGCTTTGGCTTCTGTTCTTTATTCCTTTCCGTTACTGACTGATAACTCAGTGGCCACGAGCTGGTCTACTTGTACAGGTGCTCATTTTCTCTAAATAAAGTTTGTAGCACCTCTTAAGAACTTAGATGCTGGGAGCATCATTAGACTACAAAGACTGCAATCCATGTTTTTTCATATTACTGTGCTAATGTGTTCAGCACTCCTCTTTAACCATGCAGGTCACATCATTACAGATTTGTAGCTGCATCAGATCAGTTACAAATCGTTAGAACTTAGCAAAGCACTTTTGAACAGTGATTAGGAATATGACATGATGACCTAATGTCCAGGTTAAGATTCCTGTGAATTTCATTTTCTCTAAGGAGTTAGAGGAGAGGACATAACCATGGTGTTAAAAATAAAAATGCCCCAAACCCACTTAGCACAGTTCTGCCCTCTTCTAAGGAACACCAGTCATACTGGTGGACAGAAATGCCTCTCTTCAAGCAACTGGTATTCAAAATTTTCATAACACATGTTGGTACTTGGTAAATATGAACCCAACTGAATACAAATGTTTAGAATAGTATATAGAAAAAAATTGCTTTATAATTAAGCAAGTATACAGATGAGGGCTACTTCACAGAACGTAAATTAACCACTAGAAGTATGCATAGCTTCTGTAAGGGTTGGCTAAATTAAGCTACAAAATTTCTGTTCTCTTAACCACAGATACATAATGCATGAATTGGTGTGTCCTAAGTACTGAGGATACATATAAATTACCCTGTATTTCAATAAGAAGCAGTAAGGTTAGAGTGAACCTGAGTCTGAGCTTCCGTCCTTGTTTTTTTTATAATTTGACATTTCAAGCTATCATAAGCCAATATCTCATGTTAAATAGCATACCAGAATAAACAGTCTTTGCTTTAAAGCCTGGCTAGACATTGTTTTCCTGTGATATTCATTCTACAGAAAAAAACCCCAAAACTCTGGGTTTGAAATAAGTCATTAGATCAGAGAGCTTCTATTCAGAGTACCTCATTACTTAATAAGAACATCAAAAAAACCAGTAGCATCTTACCATGCCCAAGGGGGAAGGTTCCCTCCCAACTAATAAGAAAATTTCCTCTTCTTGAATGTTACCCAGCTCACTTTAACAGACACATTATGATTTTAGAAGTTATTAGTTCTTTTGAATTTCTAAGACTTTTGGTCATAGTGACTACATGTGGCTTGGTAGGAAGGAACAGGTAATAACATTGTAAATATGAACAAGGTTCTGTATGTGTTGCAGTTTTGGGCAGAGATATTTTTTGCCAGGTTATATGGTATTGAATGCCAGTCCCAAGCTATCAGTGGCATTTATGGAACTTTAGAGATTTGCCATTCAAAAACACACATCTACTTTGCATTCGCAAGAGTAGCATGTGCAAGTCTTATAACTACTACCTAGATGTATAATTGCTGCTAACATGGAAAAATTAACATACATAAGTGATTTCAAACTTATTCTTGGAAGGAAGACCCAGATAAAGAAGCAAGATGTGAGTTTATGCCATGTTTGACACTCATGACTGAATTTAGGCCCTTGTACATGTGACGTCCACCCCATCTGCACAAAAGTCAGTATGACCACGTCAATAAAGCCAGAGAACCATCACCAGAACTTCCAGGGAGATGAAAGCTCAGCTATGAAAACAGCAAAGGCACTGCTATGAGTCATTTGTTACCTGCTATTTGATTGGCTGTAAAGGATTTTAAAAAACAAAACAAACCCCCCTCCTCCCCAAACAAACAAACAAAAAAACCCCACAAAAAACCAAAAACAACCACCAAAAAAATCCCTACCACAACAAACAAAACAAGAACAATTTCCTCTAATCATTATTACGCATAGCAGGACTTACCTTGTTACTAAATGAATGCAGCCATATCCTCAGGCCTGTGCTCATAATGCAGGCTAGCATTGCAGCAAAACAAAGCCTGCATCTTTTTGAAGTCCGTAAAGCCAAAGCAGAAAACTCTGAAGAGAGGGCACTGCTCTGGGTATAGGGAGGTTGTTCCCCATCTGTACTACAACGGCCCGTAGAGTCTCTATATGTACTTGGAGAAGAAAGCTCTTGCTCTCTCTCTTCTACAGGCGCAGTTCATTTATTTTTTTTTTAATTAATTTATTCTTCTCTGTTTTGGTTTGTCACTATTGAACTGATCAGACCATTTCCAACTCAGCACTGAAACGTCTGTCTTCCCTCAGGTACCTACTTTTCTTACCTTAAATCCCAGACTCCCCAAAGAGGCTGTGGCAACGAGGCAGTCAAAATTAGGCTGCACGTGATGTTCACAACAACATTAAGCAATCTTTTCAATTAGAGATTGGATGATACAAGTGCACAATAGTTTACAGGAGTTAGCAGTCTCCTGGTCTGCAAAAACTTGGGAGACCCTTTGCTACACAATTTAGAGCTCTTAGTTACCCAAAGGAGCCAACCTGTTGTTGCTGATAGTGGTACTTAGAGGTGGTGTCTTTCTCCCAGCTCCATCTATCTGTGTCTGTGTTGTAGCTACCCAAGTTGAGCCGAAAATGAACAGCCCTGCCAGTCTCTTGGACTTTGTCTTTTCTCAGCAAACTCTTCTTTACCTCGTGGAAGGTGCTTAAGTTAAAAACTTGGTGAGAGGGAAAAAAGCAGAGCTTGTTGGCTTGCACCAGTGCTAGCAAAGCAGCTTGCTGGCATGTGCTGAAGGCAGAGGCTGTCTAGCCTGGGAAACATATTAGGCAAGAGAGCACCACAGCCTTATCAAAGGATTAAAATTATTCTGGCATCCACTTGTGTTTACTTATCTATTACTTATCTATTATTTACCCATCTCATAGGATCCCCCAAACTCTTTTTGTCTCAATGCACTTAGGAGTTACTACAAGCCTTCATAATTTCTTTGTTCCTCTTCTTTTTAATGGGCAGAGGAGAAGTTGCCATACATATTCCCTCCTAGCACATGTCACCTTCAGTTCATGTGCAAATGAGTTTCCCATAGAAGCTGAGTCTTTCATTTCACTCTCCATTCAGTTGTTTGGTTTAAACTTTAAGCAAACCCTTTAGAGCTAGGTTTGCAAAGATGCCTAAAAGGTAGCTTAGGGTTATATAGGAATCTGGGCACCTGACAGGCCCATGTTCAGGCAATTCAGAAAACAAGATACCTGTCAGAATCATTAGGCATTACCTGCCTTTAGGACCTGGCTCTTTTTTTTTCTGGGGTTTGGATTTTGCACATACAAAGTGTAGGGACAATACCTATCTACTGCATATTGTATGGAAAAAAACCATTTATCAACAGCACTTTGAGATCCTCAGGTGAAGAAATGGTTTTACATCAACTGAATATAACTGTATTAGGTTGATAGGATAAATCTTTAGGTCTGATTCTGTGAGAAGTACAGCATTTCTGGTTTCCAGCTGAGCATTCATAAGGGTCATGAGAGTTTATGTTTCTGTCCCATTCTTTAAATGTACACTTATTTAGTGGAACAGCTGAATGCTTTCAATGACATTTCATTTTCCCTCCTTTATACTACAGGTCCAGAAGCACAAGGGTGCTTGATTTTGTTTTAATTGCTAAGCCACAAGGACTGCAGTCATGTCTCTGGAAGACATCCACATGAACACCAAGGATTTGCTTGAAAAAAAGCACCTAGATGCTGGAGGATTTGGAACAATTTCTTTATGCTTTCACAAGAAACATGGATATGTAGTATTAAAAAAAGTGTATACAGGACCACAGCGCACTGAGTAAGTTACACATCTCAGTTCTGATTTTCACTTCAGTTAGTCTAAATCCTCCAAATTCAATTAAGATAAACCTAAATGGAGTGTAATAATTTCAGGTGTTTGGATTCTGGAGATATTTTATGTAGGGAAAAGAAAACAATGCTAACAGCTGTCTTGCAAATTTTCTTTTTTTCCCCGCTTGAGCCAACTTTTTTAATTTTAACTCTTTGTTCTAGTGAAGTTCCTGGATTTTGTTACAAGGTGAGCACTATGATGAATTGTTAAGAATCAAGAGGGGTCTTGCACACTTAGGGAAATGCAGGAACTCAGTGGCCACACAATGTTTTCAGACTTGCAGATATGTTTTCAATGAAATTATCCAACTGTTAAATGTCCCGTAGGAACTACATGTACATAAATTATCTGCAGGACTCCAACCTCACGTGTGTTAATACCACAAATGTAACCCTGTCTCCTTTGAGAAAGAGCAGAGTGAGCCAAGCCCACTGATTTAATTCAAAGACTGAATTAACTGTTGATTTCAGTGGATTCAGGTCACATTGCAGCTCTACTACCTCACAGCCATAACAATCCTAAAACTCTCCCATGAGTTATCCACTAGAGAGAGACAAAATTCCATGTTTTTTCTACTTTGAGTTATGATAAATAAATTAACTGAGTTTTTATTTTGCTGGTAGAAAGCAAAGTAAGAGATTCTAGTAATTTGCAGCCTGCAATGACAGTTTGGGATGACCACAGTCAAAATGGACAAGCCTGCCAAGTGTATTTTTGGGTTTGTGTTTTTATTTTTTCATTACACAGGCTTGTAATTTTGTTATTTCTTAAAATATTGAACCATAAGTCTTTAGCAAATTTTTAAACTGAGCCTAATGCAAACAAAACAACCAGTTTCTTCTCTAGTAATACAGAGGAACACAGATGGAGAAAGCGGTTTCCTTTTAAGTCAAAGGGTAGGAAAGCATTAGCAAGCAGTATAGTTTCAAGATTTTCTTACATCCTTTTGTCTGATAACTAGAACATGAACAATAATAAAAATACCACCCTTCTATTCATTATGTAATGGATACTATCCTTTTTTAAGACCCTTAGTGAGCTCCCAGCCATGTACCTGTGGTTATTGATGGGTTATACTGAGACTGGGGTAAAGACTTATATTTTTAATTCATCTTAAACCAGCAATTGTTAGCAAATGCTGTCATCATTTAGTATGCGTGTGGTTCCCTTGTAAGAAATCCGTTTTGAACATGAAGCCCTTTGGAAGCAAGACCTCTCTTTATACATTTCCTGTACAAGAAGTAGTGGAGTGGATCTTGATCCTTCTTGTTCCAAGGATTGTTTAGCTCTGCCCAGATCTCACCCCAGTTAAAAGATTTGGACATCCACAGCTACCTACAAGAAGAATGCCTATGCAGTTTCTGAAAAGCAGGTCTTAAAATCAGACTAAGCGGACAGTCTCTGTTTAAGGCATTTGAACAGAATCTTAGAGAATATAACCTGGCATGAACAAATCCGTATCAATTCAAAATCAGTTGAAGGTATGGTTAATCTTGCAGGGGTTCTAGGGATGTTGACATTTTTGGCCATGGTTTTCGGTTTTCATCATGAATCAGTGTGATGTTCATCCCTTTGTTCTTTCTAGGCGGGCACCTAAATTCAGTGTAATTTCTGTTTTACAGGTACAATGTTTCCCTTCTTGAAGAAGGCAGGATTATGCGCAGACTGCAGCATGACCGTGTGGTAAAGCTACTCGGTGTCATTTTGGAAGATGGAAACTACTCGCTTGTGATGGAGTATGTGGACCGGGGGAACATGATGAAAGTGCTACAGAATGTGAGCAGTCAATTACTTCATCCCTTAGGGTTGGTGAGCTGCTTGAAAGGGACAGGATGTTACTGCCATATCCAGAGAATGGAGTCTTTAATTTCTTATTCTTCTTTTTGTATTAACCCAGTGGCAGCACTGCCTTCTCTAGAGACAGCAGACAATGACAATGGCTTTCCTGTGCATCACAGTGGAGCAGACCAATTACAGATTAAGAGTTTCTAGAAGGGCTGTAGAGATAAGTGGAGAATTTGCTAAATATGTAGCTGGTATTTGTAAATATGGAGTGACTCTAGAATTATTTTAATGCCAAAATTTCGATCCAAGAAGGATCTTAGAACATCCCTAGTTTGAAGGAACCTTGAAAGATCAAGTCCAACTTGCACAGGACAACCCCAAAAATCACAACCACCCTCCAGGTGAAGAATCTTCCCCTAATATCCAACCTAAACCTTGCCGAATCCAGCTTCATGCCATTCTGACAGGCCCTATCACTGACCACCAAAAAGAAGAGATCCATGCCAGTCCCTCTGCTTCCCATCATGAGGAAGCTCTAGACCATGATGAGGTATTCCCTCAGTCTCCACCAGGCTGAACAGACCAAGTGACTTCATCCCTTCCTCATATGGCTTCTCCCCAGATTTTTCACAATCTTTGTGCCTTCCTTTGGAGATTCTCTAATGGCTTTACCTCCTTCTTAAATTGTGGCCAAAACTGCACACAGTATTTAAGGTCAGGCCATACCAGTGTGGAGTAGAATGCGACAATCACCTCCCTCGACCTCCTGGTGATGCAGGTTTTTCTTACCGTAGCTCAAGCCGAGGTACCCTTGGGACTGAGGAACTTTTTTTAAAGACTGAGTTTTATTTTGATTGTTGTAGTTGCATTTTTTAATAGATGGCACTTCTTGTTCTTTCTTTTAGCTCTCACTACCTTTGTCAGTTAAAGGGCGTTTCATCCTGGAGATCACAGAAGGAATGCTGTATCTGCATGAGCAAGGCTTTGTACACAAAGACCTAAAGCCAGAAAACATCCTTGTGGACAGAGATTTCCACATTAAGGTACTGGTTAGAATGTCAATGGAGAAGGCTGGCGATTTGGGTTGAAGAACCCATTTCAGCCATGCTGGTTAGAGTTCCTAACTTGGTGGAATTGGTAGATGAATACCTTTGTAGTTTTAGTGAGCTATCACTGAGAGAGTGTTCCCTGGATCGCTGAATTATGGTGGCCTCTACAACCTCTGAGTCTGAGATTTGCACAGTATTCCTCCAACTGTGAAAAAAAATCACTGAAGGCATTAAAAAAATAATGTAAATAACAAACTGTAAATAACATAACAATTAGATGAAAAAAATGTTAATACAGAGTTTGAAACAAAATATAGATTTTATGGGGTTTATGGATGATGTCCTTTGTCCTTTATTGCTGTAATTTCTCCTCCTGCCTTCAGTTCCTTTTTTTTTATTCCTTTCTTTCTTTCTTCTATTATCTTCTCCTCTTTTGCATCCCTCTTTTACCTTAGTCATCATTGTAAAATGACATCCAGGAGCTACAAAAGAGCCCCATCAGGACACTACTTCAAAGAATGGTTTATAAGCCTATACCAAAGCCCTTCTATTAATTTTAGTGGGGTTTTGGATCAAGACACAAAAATATAGAGGCTACTGCGGAATAAACCTGAGGGGAATTTGCAGCAGTCCTCACCAAATATCCTGTCTCTGGTCAAGGTGAGTTGTTGAAATAATGACCCCATTACAGTTTGAAACTATAGCATAAATTTCTGAGAAGAGAACTCTGTCATTTTCTATTTCTCACACATAAATTAGTAAGAAGTTCTTCGACAAGATTAATATACTAGCAAGTGCAGTATGAGCAGCTTGCAGATAAGAATTACAAATTTATTTCTCTTCCAGAAATAAAAACCTCATCATGATCTACCTTAAATGTAAATTGTATGGGGAGCTGGGTTTCAGCTCACTTACATGGACAGGACCAAACTAGGCTATCATCACATTTCATGACAAACTGATCTGGAACATGGGATCAAATTCACAATCAGATAAGACTCCCTTAAGTAGCTTGATCAGAAATATAATTTAAGGCAGCTGTTGTATGATCTATCTGCTTGAATGTGTCTAACATTGTCAATAATTAGAAAGAGAAATAGTTGTTCCAGGAAATTGAAAATGTAGAAAGATTTGTCATATCCTTCTCTATCACTAGACCTCCTCTGACTTGTAGACATGAACCTGGACTCCCTCAGTAGTATGTCGCCTCGATTCTCCTCTGAATACACAGCCTCTAAATATAGCCCAATGCTTCAGAAATTCAAGAGGAATAATAAGCTAGTTAGAGGCAATAAGAGAGAAAAGTGAGTTAGAAGTGAGGCACCTCACTTTTATCTGAATTGAGTTACACAACTCTGTTTGACAGCTGCCTATGGCCAAGAGAGACAGACCCATTGTCTTTCAGCTTTCCTCTCCTGTTGACCTCCTGTTAGCACTGGTGCTAATGTGAACACCTGCCTTGATTTAGGAAGCCAAACCAGCAGATTACCATTTACCTTTTTGGCAGTGCTGTCCTTCTGTTGGGGAGCACTTGGTTCAGCAAGCTGCTTGACTGCCTTGCACTAGGTCTTCCCAGGTAAATGTCAGTCCTGGAACAAGAAGAGCAGAGGGAGCACATAATAGGAGACTGGCGAAGAGGAGGGAAGGATTACTTTCTTCATCACCAGCCATTAGTCTTGTTGCAAAACTTCACCCTAAAATTTCAATAATATCACATTGTCAAGCACACAATACCCAGGTATCTCTGCTTTGGAACTATTGGAACTATTCCATGCTATTCTTCTCCTTGTCTCTTTGTCATACATATCACATCATTTTAGATCCTCCTCTTTCCCTCTTCTGAAGGTGGTTGAGTTAAATGGAATCTGAATGGAAAGGGGAGTGAGAGAGGAGGCATATCTGTCCATCTCATAGATTGATTCTAGGTTTGAATCTTAGATTCTTCTCCTATGAATCTTCAGTTCTCCCATGAGCACTGCAAGCAGATCTCAAATAAGATTGCCAATATGAGTGAAACCAAATTTCTTCTATCCTCACATTGTGCAAGTGTTCCACAATTAATAATAAAAGTTCAGCCTAATATCTCCCAATTGGCAGTGATACTTTATTTAGAACAAAAACCAAACCAACCAACGAAAGAAAAACAAGAAAAAAAATCAAATAGTTTGTTTTCCTAAGTTGTATTTTTTCACTATTTAATTTTTAGATAAGTTATTACATTAGTATTAAGACTTGATAAAATTGAGCACTGCATGCAATACTTGTTTATCTCCTCTTCATTACAGTGCTAGCTCTGATGTGTCTCATTTTTCAGATTGCAGATCTTGGTGTTGCCTCCTTTAAGAGCTGGAGTAGGCTGACCCAAGAAGAAACTGTCCGACAGAAGCAAATGAAGAGCACTTATCAGAACAATGCTGGGACTCTTTTCTATATGGCCCCAGAGCATTTACGCTGTGTTAATGCTAAACCAGTGGAGAAATCAGATGTTTACAGCTTTGGCATTGTGATCTGGGCAATTTTTGCTAACAAAGAGCCATACGAAAGTATGTTCCCTCCCAAAGGATGCTATCAGAAAAATAAGTTACGAATATTAAGCATTTAACATTATAAAATTAAGATTAGTAGATTGCATCACCCACAGCCTAGAATAGCTCTGGTTTGGCACCTCGTGGCCAGTGAGAGGAATTAGTTGCATCATTCCTGACTTCTAAGCATGGACAAGAACATCTGAATGAAATGCAGCCATAAGCTGAATCTACACACATCTACATGGTGTGGGCACAAACCAGACTCGATAGCAGAAATAAGGCAAACCTCAGGTGGGCCAGAATGGAAACTTTGATGGACACTATTTCCTGAGGTGGACTAGTTACACATGGAAATGAGAATGATCTCCCAGTTAATTACTGCTGTGATTAATCAGCTGTGTGGTGCTGATTTCTCAACATGCACCTTATGTAGAACAATAGGAGCCAACTGTGGAATTCCAGAGTAACATGTTTATAATTTTGAATGTTTTTTTTGCTATTTAAATGGCTAAATGTTGCCTGTGTGGCCATCTTTTTGTTCATATCTAATGCAGACCTGATGCATCTGAGAAGCAGGTTCTAGAGAGGTACATCTGTCACCCTTACTCACACTGTGCATGTCCTATGTATAAAAATAAATCCATTAATCTTAAAATAAGTCTCTAATCATGGAAGTCAGGGCAGTGGATTCCAATTCACTAATATAAAAGATTTGTAGCTGTAACCTGGACCTCTTTGAAATCATGTTTTACATACCCACAAACACACAGGGAGCCACTTCATTGTTTCTTTTACCTATAGAAAGGTAGCAAAACCCACGAGCAGAACCTGACAGGAAATTTTATCTTTCAGATGGTATAAATGAAACCCAGATTTGCTTTGGCATCATGAATGGAAACAGACCAGACATAAAGGAGATCACTGATAAATGTCCAGTGGAAGTTATTGACTTAATGAAGCAATGCTGGGATGAAGATTCAGAGAAACGTCCAACCTTTGCAGGTAAGGCATCACCTTAGGATTTGTATTTGTTTGAGTCCATTGATAGCTTGTAATGCATCAAAACAAAACTGAGTATTTTCCTCTTGAAATAAGGGGTTTTTTTTTGAAAACTGAATTAGCCATGCACATGTTCTGTAAAGTATGCTCTCTGTACTATGACCAAAAATGGGATGTGATCCAGCATTTACAGGTTTGAGAAATCCTAGTAAGTGAATGGAGCTAATTAAGACGCTTTATCCCTGATAATTTCTTTTCTTAAGACAGTATAATCTTATTGCTGAAATTTACATAAAAACTAACATCAAGGGATATAGTATATCTTAACCATGACTGAGAAAATATCCCACTCAAAATACTCAAGATTCAAAAGCTGACCTAGTTATCCTTCCATAAGCAATGTGACTGACTTTGATAGCTAATCATCCTTTCATATGGTCAGATGGCAGAAGACTTCCAATCAGTAGAAGTCTTGGCTGAATGGTCTGGGAAGGAGACTGAGAGCAAATAAGTTTAAATTCTATCTCTCATTGTCTCTTCTTTCTGCCTCAATACCTAGTGCCAAAAAAAAACCCCAAACAAAAAAAAATGAAGAAACCCCAACAACCCAGAAAACCCCAAAACAACAAAAAGAGGGAAAAAAAATCCCAACCCACAAAAAAGACCCCAACAAATAACAGGAAACTGAGGTTTATATTTAGACAGGGGCACGAACAGCTTTGTATACAGCAGGCATGTACTTAAATACTTAGAGGAAATATGTATCCCATGAGGACCCCACCTACTATCTCCACATATAATCTACTGCTAATAGATTAGGTTTATGCTTGTATTGGATCTTAGTTTCTAATTTTCCCATATGCAAGTCAAGGAAAGATGTTCTCAGCTACTGATCATAGACAGATTTCACCCTAAAAAGCAATACAACAACAAAAAATCCCTAGAAGTCATCCTGTTCTTGTTACTGTTTGAGACTAAATGTACCAAGTGAACAAATTATAGATGTATGTATTCCTTTCTTGTTTCTGACATTGTAGAAGTCTTCATTCTTCATTCCTTTTTCATCGAGATTGTTAACAGTACAACTCACTTTTACTTTCCATTGAAAACCATTTTCACTTAGTTTCTTTATTTTTGCAGAAATCAGTGAAAGATACAAGCCATTTTACTATGAAAATCTAGGAAAAAATATTGAAGAAGATCTGAAGAATTTAAAAGTGAGTAGCTTTCTAAGCATTTTATGGTTCTCCACATTCCTTCTTCCCAACCCCAGTTATGGCCAGATTCTGCCACTTCAACACTGATCATGCTTGACTGATGTGATTTCCTGCTGTGATAAAATGGCTGGATTTGTGAATGAGGGCAGAGCAGTGCATGTCATTTATCTCAACCTTCGGAAGGTTTTCAACACTCTCTCCCAAACTACTCTCGTATCCAAGTTCAGATGTTGCTGTCTGGGTGAGCAGAGGAAAACAGGTTGGATGGCGAGTCCCAGAGGAGGGCAGTTGATGGGTCCTACTTCACCTGCAGGCCAGAAGCAGCTGCAGGAGTGCAGGGAACTGGGACCTGACCTGGTTTACTCCTCTGTCAGTGACCTGACATAGGCCATGGAGACACGTAAGGTGTGCACCAAATTAGAAGGAACAGTCAATACAGTCACAAGGACAAGGCTGATAGCTGCAGGCTGGAACAACGTGGTGACAGAAGCCTTGTGAAATTCAGAAAACACAAGTGGAATGTGTTGCGCCTGGGATTAAATAACCCTTGGCTTCAGTGCCAGCCAGGGGCTGCCCAGCCAGGGAGCAGCACTGCCGAGAAGTGTAGTGGTGTGTGTTTTGTTTGATTTTGCTTCTCTCGCTGTTGTATTTTGGGAGGGTTGTAAAGTTATGGTCTGCCCCATGTTACCCCTGTCCCTTCCCCTTATAGTGGTTTTTGTCCAGGTTTTCCTGCCACTCAGGGTGTCCATCAACCTGCTCACTCCGCCCCTTCCCCAGTTTCTGCTAAGTCATTCCCAGTTGTCCTGCCCCCCTTCATGTCAATTAAGTTTTCCCTGCCCAGCTTGTTCTCGAGGTTTCTGTGTCAGTCACCGTGTCCCCCGTGTATGGTTTGTTGTGTGGGTTTTCTCCCACCCCTATGTTTTCCCTATTGGTTCAGTGAAACATATCCTTATCCCTGTTGTAACTACCCATTGGCTGCTGTACCCACCTCCCTGAGTCAGAGGTTTGATCAGCTCTTGCTGAGCTTTGGGTGTGGCCACTTCGTCTTGTCCCTTCAAGGAGATTAAAACTCTTTGGAATACCTTGACGGAGTGTCCGGCTCCTGGCTTTCTTTATCTCGGGACTCTGGTGGCTTTTCTCTGCAGCTGAACCCACGCAGCTGCCCTGACCGCCACCGAAGCCTCAGGGGAGGTTTTGGGGCGGCCTCTGGTGTGGCTCCACCGCCACAAAGGGGCACGAAGGGGCAGGCTAGCCGGATTCCCCGCCTTGTGGCGGTGAGGAGAAGCTGCAGAGAACCTCAGGGTGGTGGAGAGCAGTGACCTGGGCACCAGCCACAGCCTGCCTGGCACCATCAGTGTCACAGGCAGCAGATCTGCTCAGACCTTGTAAGTCCTAATAGGAGATGGGACTACTTCAGCCCAGACATGCAATGGCTTTGGAGGACAAAGAAATAGCAACCTGCCCCTATGTGTGAGGAGTGTGAGAAGACAGAGCCAAGCTCTTCACAGCAGCGCATCATTTGAGGACCAGAGAAAAAAGACAAATACAGAAACATGAGAGACTCAAACTTGGATGTAAGAGTGAAATGAAAAAAAATCCAAAACTTTTCCCTCTGAGGGGAGCAGAGCAGTGGCTTTAGTTACCCAAAGAGGTTGACAAGTCACCATCATTGGAGGTTTTCAAACCCAACTGCATAAAGCTCTGAGCTACCAACTCCAATCCCATAAGTGACCCTGTTTTGAGCAGGAGGTGGGCCCAACGTCCCCCAAAGTCTGTTTCCACCTGAGGGGCACACTGATTCTCTGATGATATTTTGCAAATGCTCCTCATATATCTGTTATGCCTCACTCATTAAATAAAATGTTATTCCTAGCAATTCAAAAATGGCAGAATCGAATTTAAAGTAACTAAATAAATTCTTGGTAATTTTTGGCCTGCCTTCAGGCAGTGTCTAATGAGTCTCAGCCTGCTTGAGACCAGGAAGCTATATGACAGTAATATTAACAGGTAAAAGTTAAATTCAGATAATTTTCCTGAGTGTCCAGGTTGGTTTCTCTTACTTTTCTGGCTGTAAGTTTAAAAACTATGATTAAAAGAATAATTTTCTGACTGAAAACAAGAGAATCAGAACTTCTTGAAAAAATGGGCTTGTAATGGAACCTTTTTATCATAGATATTACTAATTTAATCACTTGACTGTATAGACTTCACTCACAGACAATACAGACAGTATTCTTAACTAAGAGAAAAACCCAAACAAAACAAACTTCCTTGTGAAGCCATTCTTTCACTTTTTTTTAAAGTGCTTCCTTCTCAGAAAGTTTTCAGTTGTGGAAATGAAAATTACTCATTTCATGTCATGTTTATGAAGCACCGGTAACTGTTCAAAAAAGCAACAGTTTTGCAAAGTGAAACTGATGAAACAGATTTCTTGGACTGATTTGATCAAACTCCCAATATGAACTGTATGTATGTCTAATTTATGACAGCAGCCCCAAATCAGGACCATGGCAAATCTGACTACATTTTTACTTTGCACCTGCAAATTTTACTCTGCACCTGCAGAGAGCATTAGCTCTCTGCAGGTGCACCTCTCATATCATAGGGACAAAATGACTATTTAGGAAATGGGCTGTGAGTTTATTACTTTCCCAGGAAGGAAAGATTCCACTACAATCAGGGCACAGATTGTGAAGAGTGGATCAGGGCAAGTCACTATGTGAATTACTTGTACAGCTTCAGTAGCAACATGATTTTGAGGGTTTGGGCATAACCTCCCTGCTGCCTGCCCAGCAATCATGGAAGCCTCCTAACTAAAAGGATCACAGAACCACAGAATGGTTGAGGTTGAAAGGGACCAGAAGTCATTTGGTTCAAACAATTCCATTACTCAAGTAAAATCTAAGGACCTATGGTTGTAATGTGTTAGAACATTACCTTTTGCTTTTGGAGGGAAGTAGATTTTTTGGGAAGAGATAGGTAGGAATTGTTGATTTTTAATCGGTTAAAGTACTTCTTGGATTTAATTAAAAAAAAAAAAAAACATTGACACAAATGTCAATGTTCCTCTACTTTTGGAAATTATTTTATGAGTAAGCAAAGCACTTGGAGAAGAAATAATTTCCCCAGGTTAATAAAAAATTACTTCCAGCAAAGCCTGAATAATGGGAACATCAAAGAGTAGAACAGGAGTAGATTTTGCCTTCACTCTAGTTAAGTGAGGATGAGGGTTATAGAAGGGAAATTGCACTGCTTTTTTCCGAAAATTTCTTCTAAACTCCTCATTTCTAATCATCTTCATAAAAGTCAATGTGCCTATACCTGAATGTTAATTATTTCTCATCTCTTCTTCCCTGCTGATGAATGAACTTATTAAATATAGACCCACAGAACAGGATGCATGTTTGCTACCTTTACCTCAGCAGCATCCCCTCACTGAGACTGCTTGCCAAAAGTCTGGCTATTAAATGTAAGTCAGACAGTCTAGAGTCACTGTGGATTAAGGTCACATTCATATAGGCAAGGGTATTGTTTGGCCAACTCAGAGTATTATATACTGCAGTTATACTGCAGTCGTCCCTCCCTTCATTGAAGAAAAGATTTTGCCCACCTCTAGCAAAGCAATGGGTATTTCCTGTCAGGGTGTGCTCTCTGAAAGAGCATGGGATCTTGTCCCAGAGATTGACAGAATCTGTTCCTCCAGGTCACTTCACAGTGAAGCTGTGCTGTTTCACACCCTACAGGTACTCCCTTTGTTTAAGCTTTTGCCTATAATTTGATTATTTGTTCTTTCTCACGTGCAGAAAATGCGGCCTGAGTCAAATGAACTGCTGCATAGCATGGAATCCCTTCAAATAGATGCTGTACCAGAAGATACCAGCAATGGTCAAGTAGGTAAGTCACTAGCACATAATTATTCTGTGTATTTGCCAAAGATAAAGTTGTGTACAAATCAAGGAACCTTATCATTAAGGGCTATTAAAAGACTCAATTATTCAGCACCTCAGAAAGAACTGTAATCACTGAAAAGATGTTATTTGCTCCCAGAACTTACACTTAAATTTTCTATCTCCTTTTACACTCTTTGGTTTTCCTCTTCCATGCCAAAAATTTTGTTCAACATTAAGCTTTACAGTGGTCACTTTGATAATTACTTCTCAAACTTGATCTTCTCATCTTTTTAGTCATGCCAACTACTTGGTTTGTAGGCTTTAATTTCATTAGACTTTTCTTTTTCCCCTCCATCCTTTCTTATGAATGCTCTGAATATGACCAAGATATTTGTAAAGTATTCCTTTGTTTAGGAACTTGCTCTCTAAGCAATCTGAGGAACACTTGGAAATCTGTTTTTTTTTTCTCTTTTCTGTCATACTTTAATCAAATTTTGGATGAGTTGCATGTTCTGTGATTTTATACAGCTGGATCTTTAATATGTAATAATATATCTAATTTGATAGAGTTTTGTAATAGTGTATCTGGAATTCTCTTGCCAAAGTTTCTTAATATCAAGGCACACAGGATCTTATTTACAACACTGATTTACAAGAAATAATAAAAAAAATCCAGTAGAAATAAAATTCTGCTGAGTTATCTAAGACATTATTAAATTAGTAATGTTAAACTGTAACATGCAACTAATAAATCTTCTCCAAATCTAGGTTTGCCACAGCTGTTCTCAGTAGAACTGATGGACTTAGGGCAGCCCCACTGCTGTATTTTTTAGTGAGTGTAGTTACATTTCATGCACAGAAAGAATCGTGTATGACTGCTGCAGACTGCAGATGCTCTCATGTTTTAAGTACAAAAGACTTTGTTGTCAATCTCCACTGCAGAAAGATGCCATCTTGCCAGCCTGTCAGTCAAAGGGAGGGGTTTTTCTCTAGTCAATGGGCATCACTCAGACAGTGGTAGTGAAAGACTCTTTCACAGATCTTTGACAAGATCTGTTCCTACATCTCAAGCTTGCCCTGGAGAGCAGATGCCCATATAGTTTATGCTAATACTGAATTGCTAAGAGCTGTAACTTTGGATAGGGTTATTTCTGTATTAGCCATTCCTCCCACTCCCTCTCCAGCAATGGTAGCAAAACAAGCAGAGCAAGTCCGACTGAAGGTGTTTTAATATACAGTCATCCAAAGGAACTAGTTTGGGTCCTGCCTAATATGGGCTGAAATAATGTCATTTTGAGGGGGGAGGGGTGGGGAACCCAGTTCACTGGCATTATCTGAGCTAAACAGAAGCACATGCATACATTTTATTTCAGTTTTACAGTGCTCTGTAAGTGTCCCTTGCTTCAAGAAATGTATGATAATTTCTAGAAAAGTGTGAAGCTTTCAGAACTTTAGGAAAGCATCTGTAGTCCTACCCTTCAAAACATAAGCACAAGTAGTAACAAACAGATTTTTATGTTTCTTGTTTAGTCTTGGAATGCTACAGCATCAAACAGATTATAACTCCATCTAGTTCAATTCTGAAGTTGAGAATTCCTTTGAGAATTAGTTTGAAAGGTGTAGATGACACAGACTATTTTATCTGGTAGACATTACTTGTAAAAATGTATTCTTTGGAAGAGTATTCCAAGATACTCTTCCCAGACAGGACACTTTACATAATAATTTTTAAATAAGATTTTAATGACAAATTATTTGGGCTGTATGAAATTACACCTGTTATTACAGTGGCATTATTATCCATCCTGTTACACCTCAGTTTTGCACTGATCAAACTCCAGTGAATGCCAGAGGAGACACACCAGTAAATCAGACCCTACAAATGCCTCCAGGAATGTTTGTTTCAGTGGTTGAAAACTTAATATTAATACAAGCATAGTACGCAGTGAATTCTCACACTACTCGAGATAGTGAGATTTTAACACTGATAGCTTAAGCAAACCTGTACTTCCTCGATAAAAATCTGTCCTACTTGTCAGTAAAGCTGTGTTTTATTTTATATAATGTCTTATGCTGTAAGTAATGTTTTATTTAAACCTTTTAGATATACAATAATAATAAAGTACGTTAATAGATTTTAGTATCATTGCAACAAGTTAAATACTTGCATTTGAATGTTCTCAAACATTTAATGTTCTTCCCTTTCAGATCAGCCTAATTCTCTACACAGCTCTCAAGGTCCCATGACCAGTGAGGTTAATGAAGCCCTGTTTGCTGCCTCCCCTCAGAACCAGCCCGTTGAGAGCTGTGAGACCTCATTTGTACCTCCTGATAATCTGGAAAGAAAACTTCAGCATGAATACGACTACCACGCGTTTGGGAGCCGGATGGATAAGGCAGTTCCACCTGTGCTATACAGCCCTGAAATGATAGAGGAGGAAAGGAGACGGAGAGTTTCCTGTGATCCGTTTGCAAAGCCATCCCCTACTTCTCAACGGAGTGAACTGTATCCAAGAGCTGAAAAAACAGGATCAAACACTAATCCATATTTCCAGCCAGCTGCAACAACACCAAAATGGGGAAATGTGGATGTTTTTTATGGGCCCAATCCCAACAGTCTTCCAACAGGAAACCCAGTGGATGCCTATGGATTGCGTTCAGCCAGTAACTTTAGCCCAATTAAACCTCCTGTGCTGGAATCTGGACAAAACCTGAAATCACTGACCAATGTAAACTGGTATTCAACGAATTCAGACACAGATACAGGTAAGATCCTCCTTCTCCAACACCTATGTTTCTGAAAACACACTTTTCCTCTATTCAGTGAAGTGGTCAGGAGAGTTTTGTAGCTCAGGGAACAACCTGCTTATTGCAGGCTGATCTGTAATATAGAAAGGGTGAATTTTTTCATTAAGTTCTCTTTGTTTACTCAAAGTTAAAACACTATAGCTTTGACTTCATTATGCTGCTTTCACTTATGTCAAGCTGCCAATTTTAAATGAACCATTTCTAAAGCATCAGTGTAACAGAAGAGCATGAGACCCAACAGCTGACTCTTCAGCTACCAGCCAAGGAAGGACAGAAAGCAAGTACTGCTAAAACAGCTCCCAAAACCAGGAGCTGCTACCAGTCATTCTAGGAAAGCTGAGAAGAACTTTTACTCTCAAATCTGGAACATTCATACCATAGGTTCTGCTTGTGTGGAAACAACACTTGTAGCATTTCAGAAAATAGATGGGTATTTTTTAGCTTGACTCACAGCAAGCTGAGAGACTCCTGAACCTATGGAGCCAGCAAGGAGCTAAGGCTTGTAAATGGTTTCTCCAGAGACCTCTGCCTGGTGCTGAGGGAGAGCTTCTGTTGGTGTTTGCTGGTAAGCCGTGGAGTAGAAAGTTATGGAGACAAAGAAGGAAGAGAATATCGGACATTAACAAAACAAAAAAAGTTACGAAGTGGTAACTGGAGACCTACAAGATACAACTTTGAGGAACTAGAGACAGCATGAGATGCCTGCTCCTATTCTTGGATATTTTTAGCATGGTGTTATTTTCCAGGTCATCTCACAAGAAAATGCCTAGCTTTTTACAAGCAGAATGCCACAAAGGTGTTATTCTGTTAAATTATTTATGCAGTGTCTGTGATTAGTTGTTTATGTGAGTTTATTTATTGAAATGAATCCGAGGGCTGTCATGTCAGAAGGCAGGCTTTAGAATTTTCAACATCACTAATAAAGGAAAACCTTCTGTTTGAAAGAAATAAAGAAAACATTTATTACAGGAAGGCTGTGTGAAATAGTGTAGCAGATACCAGACTGAGGTGCACAAGAGCTGCATTTCAGTTCCTCACTGACTTGTTGGGTGACTATAACCCATCTGCTCTTGCTGCCGTAGTATGAGATGCAGAGCTCATCTGTGAGCACCCAAAAACTCACACTTGGGAGTTTGGAATTTGCCAGTTTCAGTACCTCATAAATACAGCTCAGTCTGTAACTGCAGTGTGCTGTGATCCCACACTGCCAGGTATTCCTACACTCACATGGAAGCCTATTGTCCTCACTGAGATCCAAGGATGGTTAAGGTTATTAGTAACTCAGCAAAACCTCAATAAGATCATTGCTTAAACTAGTTATTCAAGGAGACACAATCCTACTAATGAAAAAAAACTGGTCATCTCTGTATTTAAGAGCACTGTATACTCACATTTTTACAAATATGGCAGTCATTGTTAAGTATATCTACTTCTCTATTTACGTAATACTTTTGGCATTTCTTTGGTTTTTTCTCTTTCTACAGGTTACAGGGATTCCAATTCTTTCCCAAGGGGAACATTTGCATACTATCCTAGTGTACCCAGAGTAAGCCCAGGTAAGTGCTGTGGCCTTCATCTGCCCTGGTAGCCAACAGGCTGTGCGTTGCATCCTGACCAGTAAAGCAGAAAACTTCAGGAACTTGAAATAATTTCTCTTATTGCTTAAAACCTCTAACCATAGCTGAAGTTCTCAGTATCAATAGGTAAAACTAATTCCTGCCTCTAACAGGACCTAAATGCATCATTAAACGTATCTGATAAATCAAGGACAACATATTCTTTAATATAAGAACTTTAAAAATATGAGAGCGTTGCAAGATCTCCTCTACAACTTAACTAGTCACTTCCTTAGATTAAACTTCAAGTTTCTGTCACTCTGCCCAACTCTGAAACCACACACACACACATTTGGGACACTTTGTCCTATCTTGCTCTGCATTTTAATACAAATTTCTAGCTACAGGCTTGATGCTGATCAGCCTTCATTGGGGCACAGGTCTCTACAGTTCTACCAGCTTGAACCCCTAAAATCATATGATATCCTTCAGGAGTTATTGATATGTGCTCCTTTTAAGTTGTGTGGCTTAGGGCACTCTGAATTCTTTAATTAACCCTTTGAAAGGCTTGTCCAGGTTCTAAGTGGTCTACACTACAAAGAAAACTTGAAAGAGCAGGTTTCTGTCTTCTTGACTCTGCACCCCTTAAATGATGACCCAAACCCGAGAAGCTGCAAAAGTGTAAAGGCTTGGGAAAGGAGATTTATAAGCATAGTAAGTTTTCCTGGTAATACTGTAATATCGACAAAGTATGTATATACATTTTCATATCTTATGCTAAATTCATTTTGTTGCCAGATAAGAACAGAGCAAACATGAGATTTCTTTATATTTTTAACTACAAATATGATGTATTTACTGAGTCCTCTGGCTCTTAAAAAAAATACAGGAATCATAATGTTGAGACATGATAAAATGCATTTTTTGCAACTTCATCAACCTAATCATGCATACATATAATATTTCTGACTTGCAGTTCCAGGTTAGCATATATTAAGTATACTTAGTCAGATTTTCATATATGACTATAGATTTTCACACTTCAATTGCAATTGAGTGTGTAACAAGGATGTAACCATGATTCCAGGTGATTAAACACAGAGCTTGGTGTATCATTTTAAGTATCTGTACTTCAATTTTAGACCCAGGTTGTGAGATTCACCATTTAAGCTAGAATTAGAATGTTTAGTGGATAATTATCCAAACAGAGTTCAGAAAACACTGTCAAGAGAACAGAAAACTGACATACCTCTAATGAATAGTGACTTAACTTCATGCTGCGTGTGGAAATCAGACAACAGTAAACAAAAGATCAAATTATGTGTTTTACTAATCATATTTTATGAGCAATATGAAATGATTTGCAGTAGTCTCACAGAACTCAGAACTGTAAATCTGCACTCACATCTATGAAAAGTAAAGCTGAGAGGCAGAAGTGAGGCTTTAAAATCTAAACAAAAACAGCATTTGAGTCAAGGCTGACCTGCTGAAGCTGTTAGGCAGCAGAAAGCAAGACTGCTACTATGCATTCCCAAGGCACAGAGAACATTATTTACAGTCTAGTAACTATCAGCTTGGTTGTGGTACTCTGTCATAAAATAGATTGGGCTTTCACTAAAGTACACTTGCGTCACACTGCATAGTGAAAATACGCTCACAGCACAGTTGCCAGTAAATGGCTATTTCTTCATCAAGTGCAATGAATATCACTCCCCTTATTAGTGGAACTTCTTCCTCCTTATGTTACTTTCTGATATTTGGACCTTATGCTGTTGTTTGTAAATTTGTGTTAAAGTTCCTCATACAGATGACTCAATCAAGTACAACATAAATAACAGCTCTGGAATTCAAATTGGATCCTACAATCACATGAAAATTGAAGAGCAGAGTTCGCATGTCAGCACTTGTCCTGTTGCTGTGGAAGAAATTTATACACATTATGAAGCAGTGGGTGTATTTGGTAAGAGAAATATCTCCCTAGTTTTCATGTATTCACCCCATATAATTATCTGAGAATCATTTAGTTTGGAATGTATAAAACATTCACACTGGTAGAAGCAAGGCTAGGATTGGAGATCCTCACCTGACTTTTAGTTTAAATCATAGCGTATCCTGAGTTGGAATGGACCTGTGCAGATCATAGAGTCCACTGCCTGACACAACACATGGAAAACTAAAAGTTAAACCATGTAAGCAAGAGCCACAACAACTTCATTCAGCTAGAAATTGGACAATTTTAAAATGTAATTTATTTTCATTGGTCAATACTGAATTAAACTATCTCTTTGTATTCCTAAGTAACATCTGTGTCTCAGAATATAAAGCATACACAACTCTTTAAAAATTCTATAAAGGGTTTTTTCAATCTTGCAGGTTTAAGTGACAACCTATGATAGCTTCAGATCAAAGAGCAAATCCAGCAACTGACCCGTGAATACACGTTCTGTTTGGACATTTGCCTGCCATCACTGGGTTATGCTGCCTCTATGAAATCCACTTCTGATTGCATCACTAAGATTCTGCCTCTAGATATTACCAATAAATAGTTGGGGGAGGACAGGAGAGAGAGAGAGAGAAAGGAACAGAAGAACTGTTGAATGATGCAATTTTCTTACACTCTTCTTCTCTCTTTTTGCAGACAATAATACTGTCCTGACAGAAAAGCATTTGAATCTAGTGAGAGAAAAGCTGGCTAAGCAGTGGAAGCACTGTGCTCGGAAACTGGGCTTCGGTGATCCCGAGATTGATGAAATTGATCATGACTATGAACGAGATGGACTAAAAGAAAAAGTTTACCAAATGCTGCTCAAGTGGGTAATGAGGGAAGGTGCCAAAGGTGCTACAGTTGGAAAACTTGCCAAGGCCCTCTTTGGCTGCCAAAGACTGGATCTCCTTAGTAGTTTGATGCAAATCCAAGAAGAATAAGTTTACTGAGAACAGACTTTCTAGAGCTCTCCTATTTGCACAGACTTTTTGGAACATATTTTTTTCACTGACCAGTTAATACCTCCAATAAATGAGAATGTTTATGTCACAATATTTCATCTTCCAAAGAATAAAAAAAAAGCATCTTCCTTCCAAATAGAACGATTGTCCAAAGATAACAACAACAAAATGCAAGACAAATATAAATTCAAGGAGAATGTGTTACACAAAATTTCTACATTCTAATCTTGAACATGTTGGTAATCTTGTTCAGTTCTGAAGATTGACCTATTGCTTGAAAAACTTGAAAAGGAACCAAAATCAACCTTTACATTTTGCCAAAAGTGCCATTACTTATCATGCTAGTATTTGACTGGTCTAAGTCAATAGTACTTTTCAAATATTTTTATAATTTTTATTAAATATAGATTTATAAAATTATGCAGAACAGCAGCATAAATAAAAGCAAAACCTATTTCTGGCTTTAAAAGTGTGTAATTGATATTTTATAGTTATAATGTTGCATTAGATTTTTACATTGTTTGGTAGAAAAGATTTTACAGGGTAAGAGTCTCATCTGTTTTATGAAATAATGAAAAAATAAGTTCACTCAGTATGCTATCCAAATGAAAATCTCAAGAATACAAGAGTTTCGGGAAGGGAAAGGTGCCTTATTACCTCTTGACTGGAGACCCATTCTCCTACCTGCTCTGGGGGCTCAGTGTCACTACATTCTGAATCTCTTAGGCTGCATTTATAGTATTAGGTTAAATGTGCCTGGAACTGTTTCTGGATGCTGAGGTTAAACTGGCATGCTGCAGCCTGCTGCCAGAACAGCACACTCTTTAAACCTCCAAAATGTTGTGCAAAGATATTTCACAGGTTGCATTCAGGTCGTTTCTGGGGAACACTGGAGCAGCTCTATAGTTTAGGTGATGGTATCCCAGTGCCTGGAGATGTTTCTTGTCACTCTGACTTCCTAATATTGAGATAATCTCAGTGTGCAGTATCTATGAAAGAAGGACTACTGCAAATTTTTTGTCTGAAGAATTATGCCAAACTCTTCTTATGAGGGACAATGCCTCCTGTTCCATCAGATTTACAGATATTTCAAGCAGATGTTTTGGAGCAGATAATTGTTTAAGCTGTACATAGAGCACTAGGTGTTCATTAGTGTTCATAACTTCATTTTAATTGTCAAAAAAAAAAGCTAATAACAGAGTGCAGTTAGAATGGATTTCTGCTCCTCGATACAGCACCAACCATTTCAGTGGAAGCAAAATGAAAATGTAATCAAAACAAGCATCACCACACTTGTCATCTTTAAACCTACCTAAAATTTATTGCATTGCCTTACAGTTTTGACTTAGCAACATGCTAAATTTTCTATAAACTCTTGAGTACAATATAATGATGTGGTTTATCTAATGTAATAAGCATGCACTTGCCAGAAAAGGAAAAAATATTCTTTAAGCAAATAGAAAGATGGGGTATGGGGTGTCTGCTCTACATCAGTCCACAGAGCTACAGCCAGCAGTTACTGTGTTAGTTCATTAAACATCCCTGAACAGATCACTAAGTCAATTTATATTCTGTTAATGCTGGTTGTGCTGTATTGCTACATCAAATCCTGAGCCCCCCCTGGTTTTTAAAGTCTCCCATATCTGCAGTCTTTATTTAAACAATATGCAATTTTTCAATCATAAGATCTTTGTCTTCTTTGGTACACAGAATGAATGGTGATCATTTAATGGGCCTACATTAAATGCTTAATTTGCTCTTTAATGAAGCAAGTCTGGACCTTACTTTCTGAAACAAGAAGAACAGAGATGTAGAGCACAAACACGAAGCATTTTAGAACAAGACTTAGGCATGGGGCAATCCTAGATCTTTAATGCAGGATGGGGGAGATGAAGGTCATTTTAGCTGTGGGGCTTGTCAAGTCCAATTCTGTTGCCCTGATTTTCTCAAGTTTTACTAAGCCTTCTGATGTTTATATTCTTTACACAAACTTTCTCATACACTTTATGTAAATAACCTATTGTTTTACATTCCTTTATAAAAGATGAGCAACCTGACAGACAGTTGAGTTGCCCAGTGGCATTGAGGAAGTGGCACTGTAGCCCTCCAATGACACTGGGATTTCAAAAAGATATAAATATGGAGTCAGATGTTTTAATAAAGAGGTTTTTTTTAGTTTGCTTTCACCAGAGCTACTCCATGTCATTCTTGTGTTGCTCCCCAAGAGGGGAGTGACACAGTTCTAGACTAGTGCTCATAGTTCATGTGACATTGTAAATGGTACAGAACACAACTGAACTCACCTAGAGACTAACTCCTTCACTACAGCCCTTGCAGAACTCAATCACAGAGAGGATTCAGCTTCCTGGGCAGAAGGGCTAAAGTACTACAAGTCCTTTAGCATATTGTGGAAAACCACATAATAGGACACAATGCCTGAAAGCAGCAGCCAGGCATACCAAATTAGAATATATATTCAATAATAAAGATGATGCACTACTCTGGGATAAACTACCTAGGGAGTCTGTGGATCTTCTTATTATCTCTTAATTAAGACTGGTCTTTCTTAAGATAGCTATAATTGAAATCAGAGCTATAGGTCTCAATACAAGGTTAACCAGGTGAAATGTAAAAGCAAATGGTGTACAAGAGGTCCAAGGAAAAGTCAGTGCTCTCCTTGACCTAAAAATTTACAGAAACATTAAGTATGGAAGACAGAGATAAGCTAATACTAACTTGCTGGATTGCTCATTTCATCTACCACCCCATACCCCTCTCCCTCCTGCTCAAAAAAAAAAAAAACAAGGAAAAAAATAAGGATGGAGCTGATTTTTGAAAAGCAACCTTTCAGGAGATAAAAAATGCAGGAAAATAATGGGGACAAGGATGAAAGAGAGTGATGTATTGTGGCATAGATCTGATATCTTTCATGGCAAAACAAAGGAAAGGACAGAAGAGAAATTTCACATCAAACTGGCAAGCTATCAGCCTCAAGGGCAGAGGAAGCAGTAATGCAGCAGCCTTACAGAGATTTTTGTAAGATTGGTGAGGTGCAAGACAGGGAGGAAAAGGCTGTGGGTTGCAGCAGCAGCTCTCCTCATGGTCTCTCCTTGAAGAACAGGAGGTGAACTCATTCAATTATGCACAAGGACATTATATTTTACCATTTTAAGAGAGTAAGTGCTTGGAGACTTTAGATCAAATACAACTCAAGTACAACCCCTGCCCAGTAGCTACCCTCATCACACAGCAGCCAATCTGTGCTGAAACTCTCAAATGCAGAGAGGACTGAGTCCATATAATTTAGAGGAATTAATTTGTTTAATTTTGTTACTATGCCGCCACTAACAGTGTACAAGCAGCTAAGGAATGTGAGGAATTTTTACTACTTCCAAAATAATTGCTAAATAATACCAAGTAATAATGCTGCATTAAAAACCCAGAGAGGACACTGTTGCAAGTATTTGATACGTGACCTCTGAACTGAGCTGGCAACATGCAGCTCCTCTTCCTCAAAGGCCAGTTTCCAAGGAGAGGCAACACTCAGCACTTAACCTCTGACTGACTATGCCACTTTTCTCTGATGGATTTTTCAGCAGTGTTCGCTAAAAAATGAAAACCATCTTTCAGCATCAAGGCACACAGGAAATTGAGTAAGAATCCCTAAGCCTCTGAAACATGCTCAGCCATGTACATAGTGAGAAGGAGCTAGTAGGAAGGATCATCCACTACAAGCAGGGACACATTACAGCTAAGTAGCACCTGGGAGAGCTTTCTTCATGGGATCCTAATGTGCTCCAGGCTTTTTTTCCTTCCTCATCGCAGTCTCTACAGGCTACAGAAAGTGCTTCTTGCAGCATGCTAGGTTTCCCTTCTAGCATACCAATTAGCAATAGGAGTCAGCCAACCATGCTCATTTGTTCCTCAACACACAAGAGCAGCTAGTGCAAGTGCAGCCCCTTAATAGAGCCCCTGGGGAAAAGGGAAAGGGGAAGGTAGGATCAGAACAGGCTCTAGGCTGTAGAGACTAGAAGTGTTTTGTGCTGGAGGAAGTATTGCCTATGAGTGAAACAAAGCAGACCAGAGTTCTGACTTATGCTGGGTTTCCCCCTCCTCTACAACTCTTAAGTAGGTCACTTCCTTTCTCTTTAGCACGGTCTTTGGTACAGACACTTATGCCAGAACTAAGATGTGATCTGATTATAAGCATTGTAGCCTATAGAGCTCAGAGGGCTGCTTGATAAGAGCTGCTTGAAACAAAAACCCATGCTAATTTCCTTAATAAACCAGTAATACTGCTAGATTTTGAATGATGGCTTGCAACTCCTGTGCACCCCACACACAGCCCTCTCTCATTATCTGAGAGACCTAAATGCAGCACTGGAAAAGATGTCTTGGTCACTGAGTTCATCAAAATAGATTCAGGCAACCCCTTCCATAAACAAATTAAGAACTATCCTCTAAATGTTACTCTTGCTCCCTCCAAGGGACAAGTTGTTTCTTCCTTTGTACTAGAGTATTTGGAGTAATTCCAAGTCTCTGTGTCTAGAATGCCCTAAATATGGTCAGAAATTATACCAAGATTATGCTTGGATTTACAAGATGGAGATTATGTTCAATTTTGAAATTACGAAACCACATCCCATTGAAGTGCCCAAGTGCAGGTGTGTCAGATTTACAATGCAGTTACTCATGAACATACAAAAGATATACAGACACTGCTTAAGTAGACAGACAGTATCCTTTGCTAGCATAAGAAAACTGCAGGCAAGCAAAGAAAATCATTACATACTGTGTTTTAGTTTCTTCATCAGTCTGAAATGTTTTTTTGAGCCAAGGTATCTGGGATCTTCTCCTATGATCTGTTCTGCTTATGACAAAGCATCCTTTTCTTTGTGCTTGGTTAATATTCTAACTAAATAGGCCTCCTACTACAAAACCACATACTGCTACTCCCCACATTTCACAGCTTCAAAAGTCATGCCATATTCAATCTTTCTTGTTTGGAAGACTGAAATCTTCCAAATCACAAAAATACCAGTATTGTCACATCTTTGTTCTTAATTTGGCAATTTCCCACTACCCAAATCTTACCTCTTTGTGGAGCTGAAGCAACAAGATTTTTCTCCTAAGGTGAAAACATAACAATCAACACCCATGAGGCACAAGAGTCCAAGCAACAAAACAGTCCTGAATAGCATGATATTTCACCTCATAAAAGCAGCTAAAGTAAATTAGACAAAAAAAAAAATCAGTGTGTTCACAGACTCAGGAAGCAATGCCTACAACAGTACCTGGATCACTGGAGACCCCAACAAGTCACAGAAATGGCTGTAACACAGCTGGAGCAGGGGCACTGTGCTGAGCTGAAATTAGGCTCCGGGACCCATGAGCCAGGGTGTGGGGGAGACCCCAGCTGAGGCTGATTGTGGCCATTAAAGCCTATTAGTGCCCCGATGGCCCTGACAAATGAGCTCCTTCTTGAAAACTCCAGAGTTAAATCCCTGCTAATGGTGATGATTTCAGTGTCTTGTATGGGATTGCAGCTCCTGTTAGGAGAATCCCATGTGTGGGTGAAAATAATGCTTTGTGAGAATTGGAATCGGACTTTCTGCCTGATGACTCAGGAGATCTCAAGGGACCCACTATGTCAACAACTGACTAGGTCTTTTCTAGATTTTTCTACAACTTGCAGAAATACAAAAATAGTAGATACATATTTTCTATCCAACCATGAGTCAGAAGACTCCTCCTTGCAATTTAATAGGCATACTGAAAATCTCACTCTTGTGCAGTTTTGTCCCTTATAAGAAGTTATGGAAAACTTTTCCCCTGGTGTTCAGGTCTATAAGGAACAAATCCATGCAGCACCAACAGTCCAGGCTGGCTGCAGGAACTGTGATGGTTCCTCAAAGGTGACCAAGTGCCACTGTCCAGCAGTGATGCCCTGCAGAGCATTACCTGGATGTGAGGGAAACCCTGCCAGTAGCAGATGACCACAGTGAAGAGACGGTGCAACAATAAGGGGGTCAAAAAATGACAAGGCAGTTAAAAGGGAAATCTGTCCTCAGGAACACATCACCAGCAGAGCAGTGCTACCTCTTCTAAACATTGCCTTTTTTTCTTTTTTTCTTTTCTTCTCTATGCAATGGCCAGAAACAGGTAGTTTCCAGCCTGAACCATCAGAAGTAATTGGACAAATAAAAATATTTTATGGGCGTGGTCAGGAAAACTAATGCTCCGGTTGTTCTCAACTCTTTCATGTGTGTAAAAGCAAGACAAAAAGCTTTGAACAGCCTGTGTCTGGGTTGCTCAAAGCTCTCCTCTCCTTTCAACCAGTAATTTATGAAAACATATTAGAGGAAATAGTTGAACTGAAATACTGTATTCTCCCAGGTGCCCATTATTATGTGCAAATCTGCTTTACTAACAAGACTGGGTGATCTGGTGAACTGAGTAGGTTGAACACACTAAGTCTGCAGATTTCCACTGTTTGTCCTCAGATCATCCACCACCTCCATTCAGCCTTGGCAGAGTCCTGCTTCCACAGCTCTACCTGGGCCATTTCCCTGTGGGCCCAGACAGCAGCTCTCCTTGAGCTGCTCCCCTCACAATGCCAGTCATTCAACACACACACAAGAAAAGGGTCTTTTGCCAATGCCATTTCTGCCCAACTGCCACACTATTTTTCTCTCTACAGGCCAAAGAAGGCAGGACACTGCCTTGGAAGGGGTTGCATGGTCCAGGCACTTGGGAGAGGAATGGCCACTTTAAAGGCCTCCTATGCTCCAGAGCTGTGATTGCAGCTGGAGATGACTCAACTGTGATAGCCTTTTCTACAGAGGGACCTCCCAATTTCTGTCACACTGACAAAGGAGTTAACCCACCTGAAACTTTCCCAGATCTAAGTGGTACAGAAATCTCCCCATCTCCCTTTTCTCCCATCTTGGAAGGGCATTTGGAATTACCTTTCTACTTACCTCTTCCTCCACTCCTCCACTGTATGACAAACACTTTCTACCTCATCCTTCAACACACATTCTGAGAATTTGTTATGTTTCCTTCAGCCTTAGTAATTAGTTGATATGGAGGAAGAACAGATTGAAAGACATTTTAACCACCATGAAATTGGACACAAGTTGGAGACCTTTCCCTCTGAAAGCTCATAGTGACACATGAGATAGGAGGCCCCTTTTGATTCACAGAAAATGCAGAATTCGGGAAAAAACTACATTTTTACAGCAGTAGAACAAGCTACTTTTTTGTCCTACACACAGAATTGTCAGCCATCTCCTCCAGTCATGTTCCACCAGAAACTTAAGACAGTGAGATTCACAACAAAGATGAGTCTTTGAAAGTAGCCTAAGAACCGAGGAAACTGTACGGGCTTGTAAATGTCATCAGGAAAGAGCAAAGGCAGCTTGTCCTGATGAAGGATTGCTTGTAATTATCCATACTTAAGACCTTAATCTTAAATGGTTTGATCTGCTCAGGGGATAAACCGAACCAGTATGCTTACACAGTAGAGTTAATCTCTTTATGCACTGGGATTTGTTATGACTGTCATTCGTCTCTAAGACTTGACAGTTCCAAGCACACATATGGCAATGGGGTGGGAAGGGTGACAACTATTCACTCTTAGGGCAGTCACTGAGCTTCTGCTAGGCTGGAATATGTAACACTGACCTGTCCTGAGGAAACTCCTCTCATCCAGGTATAAGGCAGGAGACCTTTAGGTCTGTTTCAAGCTTTGTATCAGCTCTGCAGCTGTCTGCTATTTTCCTCACTACTTTCTCCACCATCACCCTGGCTGGCTGTGACTCAGACTGATCCATTCTCCTCCATGCTTGGAAAACAGACACCAAGGAACACAGCTGGACACCAAGGAAAGCAGTTGATCTCCTTGGTGTTTTATGTGCAAATTGTGAGAATGTACAGAGGAAAGTCAGGCCAAGTGCTGCGTTAAACGAAAGCAGCCAGGCTGCTCCAGAGGTGGCCAGCCCTGATCAGTACGGGCACTTACCAGGCCAAGGCCTCTTGCCAGATGTTCCCCACAAGCAGGCCCTACAAATAACATTGGTGAGGCAGGGTTAATGATTCCTGCCACGGACCTGGGAATGCCGGGACTCTGAGACGCTGAAGGCACCGCCATCAGGGAGGCTGCACTATACAGAGCTGCCCTCGGTGCCCCAGCTGCCCAGGGAGCCGTTCTCCAGGCAGACCTGGAACCGCAGACGTCCCCGTGTCCTCTGTGTTCTCACAGTCCATGGAGCTTCTGCACCACGGGCAGTGCTAGAAGGGCAGCTCATGGCTTCAGGTCCCATGTATCTCCCAGGGCTGGTATCTCTGCTCCCTACAGACACCCCGAGCACTGCCGTGTCTCCGTTTGTCTCCGCCTCTTGAAAGGGAGGGAGGAGCTCACAGCGCCCCGCTCCCCGCCACGGCCGACGCGCAGCCAAGCACCTGCGCGGCGCGCTGGGCGCTGCTCTACTCTTGGAGGCGGCTGGAGAGCGGAAAGCCCTCAACCCTCGCTTCGTGCCCTCAAGCGGCGGCAACACTGTCCCTTCCACGGCTCCAAGGCGGGATCAGGAACAAGTATCACGACCCGGGAGGAGGCACCAACACACCCGCTCCGGCCCCGCAGCCCCCGCCGAGTGACCAATCAGCGCCGCTGGGGGGCGGGGCCACAGCCCTGAAGCCAAACCCGCCCAGTCCTGCCCTGAGTGACAGCGACGGCCACCAATCAGAGCGCGGACAGTGCACCGCCCCTCTCCTTGCACGCCCCCTGGAGGCGGCCCCTCATCCCTCTCGGCGGGGCAGGGTTCGGGAAGGGAGGCGTGCCGGCTCCCCGTGTCTCCTTGTCTCGCTGCCGGGCCGGCCTCGCTGGGTGCAATGTTTTGGGAGAGCGCGGGCCGGGCCCTCAGGGCTCTGGCGCTGCTGCAGTTGCAGCCGCCCGCCCGGGCAGCGTCGCTCACGCGCCGGGGATCGGCGGCCCGCTACAGGTAAAATCCACAGCCGCCTCCTTCTCCCTTTCCCCAACTCCCTCCCCCCTTCCCGCGGCTCGGGGAAGGGGATGTTTGTCAGACAGGCGGCGGGAAGGACGAAGCGTGTTAGCAGAGGGGGTGGTGTATCGGATCGGGAGGGCGGAGGTGACAAAGCGGGGACTCTGGCAGTGTCCTTAGGAGGTGCTCCTGCTTTCCCTGCGCTGCAAGGATCCCTACCAGGAAGGCTCCGCAGCGCCGTCTGACCAGTGCCTGTCACCCTCCCCTCTGGCGGTCCCCGCAGGGCAGGACATGCCGCTGACCGCCTGCTCTCGGCCACCTGCTGCTGGTCAGCGGCTCCCTGGAGGTGGCTGAGGTCGCCAAGAGAACACACATGTCTAATCTATATCATACTGCTTATTCCGCCGATCCTTTTGAGGAAAACTGACGTAGTACCATAATTTTTTTCCCCTGCACAGATAAAGAACAGGTCGTATTGTAGCACAGCTGGAGCAGAGGTAGTTCCCAGATTAAGCTGCACTCCTACAGAGTACGAGGTGAAGCACAAGATCTGCATCTATGCTGCCTTGGTAAACTTAGGCAGTATGTATCCAGTATCCAGTCCTCCTCGAAGAGTTATACGCCTTAACATTACTAATTCAAAATAACAGGGTGGGTTTTTTGTTTTGTTTTACCAGAGTTTCCAATTTTGTCAACCAATGAAAAAAACATTCTCTATGAAAACTTAACAGAAGCGAAGTCATCCTGCTGACAAGCACACTGATGAAGTGATTTCAGGCTCACAGAAATTTGGTACTGGAATGACTAAGTATGCCTTAGGTCTTGCCAGTTCCAATACAATTTCTCAGTGCATAAAAAACCCAACTCATTTGTTGTTAGTCCAAAAAGTATTGAAAATACCCTCTGTGTGAAGCTCCTGGATTTCAGTGGACTTCACACCGAGGCATAATCCAAGAATGCAAAAGCATCACAGTCTCAGCAAAATTCTCAAGGCCCTGATGTTAATAATTAACATAAAAACATAGAACCATGTGAAAAACATCTGAATCAGGAAAGCAGAATATGTAACTCTGTCTATTAAACTGTACATTGCTAACCTGTTTCTAAAAAAGAAACAAGATATTGATTATTTCTGTTTTGTTAGGAACTGAAAGTGGTTTTGGCAATTATTAATCATAAGCCAAAAAACCCATCACATAATTCTTAAAATTTTATAAGAGCAATGTGCTGAAATACTGTGGTGAGAACTATAATAAAATACCTGTTTAAATTAATGACAAAGCAAAAGATGGCATATAAAGAATAAACAATTTTGTCAACCAATGTTTTCTACTACTTTTTCTTTTTTCTAAAGAAAAAAGTGAAAGTCAGTATTCAAAAAGGGGTAATGCAGCCATATGAGTGCTACATGCAGAATTTGAATTGTGAGGTGTATAAACCACATCAAATGTGATACACAGACTTTAAGGAGCTTAAGCATTACAGTTAAACTATCATTTGGATCACATTAGCATAGCAATTCAGCAAAACTCACCAAAGTCATAATTACACAATGAATTTTTTTTAGTTGTACTCTTGCCACAGATCTGCATTTGTACTCCAATTCTCAAATTGGATCTGCACATAAGGAGCTGATACTATTCTGTGCAGATACTATTCTGTGCAGTCACAGGTTTTATTCAGGCATGTGGCTTGATGGGTTACATCATCATACCAAGATTTAATGTAAAATCAAAATTGGCTTTGTGTTGAAGAGGTTCTGTGGTTTAACTGCCACTTATGTATTGGGAACCTGAGTTTGCAAGCTATTGTTCATTTTTCTGATGAAAAGGGTTTAAATTACTGGGATTGTTTTTACCTATAATCCACCACTTTCAACTCTATACATACTATAAGTAGTTCAGACTTTATATATTAAAATTAAATGGTTAATGAATTGCCCGGTGCATATCATGGAATAGAGATTGTTATTATATCTAAGACTGGAAAACAACATGTCTCTATGCACATGAAATTCACAATGATTGAACTCATAGGGCATGAATATTTAATCTAGGTAAAATTATGGTTAATCAATAGGTAACCAAATGGCAAGATTTTTATCATATTAGCTTTAAATAAAATTAATTAGGCTGTTGAAAAGATGGTTTGCAACCATTAGGGCACAAATTTACCTGGGAGAGCATATGTAATGGTTTATACTGTTAAGAAGATACTTTGAGTCTATTCTAGTTCTGCTTTCTCACTAGGGGTTTGTATCTAGATGTGGTCCTCAGATTTCACTGAAAATAATTCCTTTGCTCAGGATTTTATCCTGAGAAGTTGAAAAGGCAGAAGAAGCCCAGAAGTGGGAAAAACAATCGTTATCTCATTTGCTTCTCCTGTGTTTTGCTCATGTGGAATGTGTTAGGAATTTGTTTACCTGAATTGATGAGCCTTGATTGGACTCTGGTCAGTTGGTTTCAATCACTGACCAATGGTGACAAGAATTGTGTCGGGGACTCTGGAAAGAGTCACGAGTTTCATTGTTATTATCTTTCTAGCCTTCTGTAAGTATCCTTCTCTATTCTTTAGTATAGTTTAGTGTAGTTTTCTTTAGCATAATGTAGTATCATAAAATAATAAAATAGCCTTCTAATCACATGGAGTCAAAGCATCATTCTTCCCTACCATGAAGGGTCAAAGTTTCTTACAACATCTGGACGTGGTTTCTCAGGTCTCTTATTTGCATTTACACATATGTCTTGCTTTGTACTGAAGATTAGTGTAGGGGCTAAGTGTTGAGGCTGAGAGATGGCCTGTGCAGTCAGTTTCTGTGGTGACTTTTTAGTGGGTGAATTTATTGCTTATGTGGTATTTTCCAATTAAACGTTGTCTCCTGGTGTGATTACACTGACAGAAATATTATTATCACATTCTTCTTCTCTGCTCTCATCTCAGTGCAAAGTGGTTTTCATTGCAGACCCTGTGGTTCATGAGGAACAGCAGCAATAGATTGTGGTTTCTCTGGCACATGAAGACGCTCGGTTTAGTAANGAAGTGGAAATAGTCCTGTAGGAAAGTCCAGTGGTGATGAGATGAGTCCCACCTTCCTCCGGAGAAAAATCCAGTGGCAGGAAAAAACAAGCAGGGTCTTCTAGTAGTCCCACGACCTTTTCGAGTGGTGTCCTCTGACCTGACTGTCCTGTTCACTGCTGTTCCCCAGGAGCAACCTGCCATCCCCTTTTGTTTTCAGTCAAGCACCCATAAGTACCCAGCAATTAGTTACCTAGCAAAACCACCAGGAAAAACTTCCACAAACGCAAAAGAAACAGATCCAACCCCCAACAGGTAGCCATGTAAAGCTGCCTTTATATTTTCCTGGTTGCACCATCAAGACTGTTTTCCCACCCTCAACCCTTAACCTAGGTATGAATGCTATATAGGGGTCACAACTGAATAATTCTCTGCTCCTGAGAGGCTTTTTTTAATCATCTGTGCACCCATGAAAGACAAGCAATCCGTTAAAATCTCACAGTGCTGTCATTAATATCTAGGAAAAGTAATTATTCTGTATTCCTGGAGTGACCAGGTAGTAATGAAAATTAACTCTCTGAATGTTTTCCTATTTCTCTCCTCTTTCCGTATTCTAGTACTTCAATAACATCTGCCAAAATCCAAATAAATGGAGTCCACCTGCATTATCAGAAAACAGGAGAAGGAAGCCATGCAGTTCTTCTGCTTCCAGGAATGCTAGGTTTGGAGATTTTAATCTTGTCTTTGTAGAGCAACCACCTCTTTATCCATCTGGTCTTCAGCAAGAATGCACAAAATTATTTTGTAATGTATTCAACATCTGATTATGGAGCACTGTCATTAAAAATAAAAAATTGCTGCACTTAGAAGGGAAAATGCAGAGTTGTTGCCATCAGTTAACAATTTTTAAAAGATTTCATTTATCTTCCCAGGCATCTTTTATGCAATGTCTTGAATTACCTAGTGGTCACTTGCACTTATGGATTTAACTGTGAAGGTGGTGTCCAGGATGGGTGGCAAATAGCTACACAAGGTAGCTACACAATAGCAGAAGAGGGGGAAAAATCAGATCAGCTATATTTGTTACACAGACTGAATTATGCATTCCTCTTTAGAAGCTGGATGGATTCCAACTGAATTTATAGACATAATGTAACCCTTATAGTTTATTGTGAAAAAGTCACTGTTAAAATTTATTTTTTGCTTAAAGATGTATTTTCACGTTTTATTTATTCAGGGTAACATCATTAAGATTCTCAGTGGTTTTTTGAGATGGACAACAGGTTCTGCTAGCTAAGTGGTGTCTGTCCATCAAAACCGCTGTTTTTGATAACAACCTTTTAAAGTTAACACAGCCTATTTTTTCTGGGTATTTGCAGTTCTAAAGGATCCATCAGACTTACCAACAGTTCATGGCAGTCTGTCAATAGGACTGTGACTGTGCTCAGAGTTGAGCAAATGCTTAATTGAATTGCTGGATAAGATGATAAAATGTCAAGAACTGAAGAGCAGGAAACATTTGTTCTTGGCAGCAACGTTTTCAAGTCTTCATGGAGTGGTTCTTTCTTTCAAAGAATTCTCAAGGGGAGGGTGGAAAAAAATTATTACTAGTCATCCTTCAAATAGTCATATGTTTCAATCTATTGATTTTAAACAGTTTTTTATACTAGCAATACTGTTGCCAATGCAAACTCTTTAAACAGAAATAATGTATTTCTTCAGTTGTGAGCAATATTATTATTATTATTGGTGATTATTTATTGTTATTATGCATACATTGCTATCATCATAGCAGGCTATATAAAGCCTCTTTTATAACTTAGGCCTGTTGATGGTATCTGAGGACTGATTTCTCCAACTAAACAGAAAAAAACTTTTAAATGCCTTTAAATGGCCTTTTAAATATAGCAATGGATAGCAAATTTTGTATTTCAGCACATTAAATTTGAACAAGTTTTAATCAAATAGCATTTGATACTATTACCACATGACTGCAACACAACACAAGCTGCAGTCTTACCTTCATGCTGGGTTACCTTCATTCATAGAGAGCTTAGTGCAATAGACAGGAGTACTTAATTTTTAAATCCTTTGAAGGTCTGAGTCATTAATAAAAGAAATGGTTCTGCATCAGAAAAAAAGGCTGTATTTGGCTTATTTTTACATACTAGAACAATAAAAGTATATAATTTTATGTTTCTGTGTCACCACAGTCTCCTCAGGCAACAAAGTATTTAAAGGTCAGCTTTAAGCACCAATAGAGATGCTTTATCGAATAATAACTGTCTGGCACAGTGCTTTTTCACGTAAAAATTTGTAGCAAAATATTCCTGCCCTCTTAGTGTCACCTGTATTGCCCAGGTAAACAGCAGTGACCATGCTGGTGCTGTAAATCTGTCAAATATAAATCCCTACTCAGCTAAGTCAGTTTAAGATACTGTATTTAATCATATGTGAGAATGCTGTTCTTGATAACCGTTCATACCTACCAGAAATGGTTTGCTCTGAACATACTGCAGATGCTTCTAAAGATTTTAGTTGTGGCACTTGCTGTCTAAGAGTTGCAGTGGTTAGTTACAATTAAAGAGTACATCAGTTGTTGGATAATCTCTTATTTGGAATAAAGTTACAAGTTTTCCCCACTTTCCATTTTGAGTATGTATGCTATGTATGCAGTATGGTGGTTAATAAAATTGAAAAATTATAATGTTTCAGGAAGTGGTCAAACTGATTTTGGACCGCAGCTTAAGTCTATGAATAAGCAACTTTTCACAGTTGTTGCTTGGGATCCTCGGGGTTATGGAAAGTCCATTCCTCCGTCTCGAGACTTTCCTCCAGATTTCTTTGAGAGGGATGCAAAAGATGCTGTGGATCTTATGCAGGTAAATCTATTATGAGATTTTTATAATTTCTTTTTTTTTTTTTGAGTTGTTTTCCTTAAATTTTGAGAAGAAGGAAGGTTGTTTACAGCAGACAGCAGATTATGAAAAGACCATACAAATGAAGGCTTAAAAGTGAGCATATACGCACTATTCCAGAAAATATTTTCTTCTTCCACTTGTTCTGCAAGTTGCATAGAGGTCCAGCAGTGGGAATTAATATAAAGCAATATGCTTTTATTCTAAGACCCTGCCCTAAGAGGCTTGCAGCCAAGAACCATATAAGTTTACTTAAATGTGTGTATAAGAAACAAAATCTATGCAAGTAATTTCATTGAAGGGATTACTATATTGAAGGACTCTTAGAAAATTTTCTATCAAATAGAATCTTGGCATTTTGCCTTGAGCAGCCCATTTTAAGCAACATTTGTTTATAAAAATTAACTTGATGCTTTGCATTTTACAGCATATTCCTAAAGTAATTTTTGTGGGAAATCAAAGGCTTCCTGTGACCATACCAAATCTTACTAATTAATACAGCTATTGTGGTTATAAAGAATATGGCCTAAAGCTGCTATTATTTCTCCTTCTTGCATAATTTTTTATTCAAATCTGTGTTTCTGTTTTCTTCTTTTATTCTGTCGTATAACTGCTGACACTGTTTTCTGGTTTAGCTTTAACTAATATGCTGGCTTTTTTATATTAAGATATACAGTCTCTTTGGTCATGTTAAAGAAGTTGTCAGAGCATTAAAATTCCGAAAATATGAGGCAAGATTCAGACAGTCAGTCCAACTGTATTTCTGTAATAAACAATAACCTTGCTGAAAACCCATCTGAAACTGGAAATGTGGCCTTCCAGATGGATTTTGTATAGCGAAACAAAGTAAGTCTGACAGCAGAATCAGGATTAAGACACAGATTTGCCCTCTAACCATAAAAGCTATCTCTCTGTAGTGTAAATCTTCAATTTCTTCTGCTACACTAGCAAAGAAAAAAAAGATGCTGCCATGAATAGGTGACAGACTTGCAATCTAAATGGTTGTAACCCCCTTTCTTGTCTCTGTTCAAATACTAACAAATGCAAAATATTAAACGGAGCTTTCCCCAAAGGGAAATGTGACCATGTAACTTTCAACAGGACAGCAGCCTACCAATCTCTAGAGCTGCCAAAGCTAATGAGGCATAGCATCCTGTTTTTTTGAAGATGTTTCTCAATATAAGCATATAATAACAACATACTAAAGTGTTTCCAAGCGGGGGTGACTTGCTTCTATTTTAGGATATTATAAAGGATAGTACGAATCCCAAGGAATCATTCCAACTGTGATTTCCAGAATATAATGGTTTATATACATCAACCAGCCTACAATCAGCCAAAAAATACATCCATATGGGTGAGCCTTCAGAACCTTTGTTCTCGTCTCCTTCAGATTCTGGTGTCTCTTCTGGAGCTGTGACTGATGTGAGGTTTCTCTGAAATAACAAAAGCTGAAATTCTGCAGAATATTTAGCACATTTATGCAGAAGACACTCTTCTGTATCTCTGTTTGTGTTCTGTGAAGGAGTTTACTTGAAATAAAAGGAGTATAATGCACCTGAATCCACTTTGCAGCCCTCCACCCCAATGTCTAATGCTAGCAAAGTCAATAGCATTAAAACAATCATTAGGGAAGTAATTAGTGTTGATATTTAAGAAGTTCTTACTCTTCAGAGCCACTGTCATAGCAAAAGGATGGGCTTGGGTTTCTCCATCTTTTTGTAGATCAACTGTAACTTTTGCTTGTGCTACACTCCCTGTGATGCAGTGAAAGCATACATGCAGTGCAGAGTGATGTTGTATTGCAGCTCACTTTTCTATGTGGTCACTGGATTGCACTTCACATAGGCCTGGATGGTGAAGGTGACTACAAAAGAAATTTTGTTCACTCAGTGGGTAAAGGCAGCACAAGATCACCCACAAAACTGTGCTGTGCAATCAGCTTTCAGGTTATTGCCCATGTTAGATTAGCGACCTGTACTGTAAGTAGTTAAAAATTAAAGCAAGCAAACATGCACACCTTATCCAGCACATCTGTTATATCACATTGTTTTTCTGAAGGCTGCAAAGGATAAATTAAATTCCTCCTGCTGGAAAGGCATCCTGAGATACCCCAAAGAATGCATCAAAATGATAAAGGCTAGTAAACATGAGAAATACTGGAGGCAAATAGATCTCAAATAACCTGGCATGAAGAACAAAAAATTTAATCAGCTATTCCATCCATCAGCCAACTTTGAGCTCCATCATTTGCTATTGGCAGTAGGGAATGGTAGCAACATCAAAAATTTAACCTTTACAAGCACTGCTGCCAACCCCCAAAATCTGCCAAGATACCAGGAACCCTTCAGCAGCACAATAGTTGGACACAAACGAACTTCATCAGACCTGGGTGAACTTCTGATCAGCTGCAAAAATTCAAAGTTCTCTTTTCTTGTTATCAGCTCTTACTTCACATGTCCCTTTGTTTCCCCTACCTTATTTCTTTTCTGTTTAGTAATTACAGTTTTGCAGAGTGAAATCTAAAATCGGTCAAAAATACAGTGAGCGGAATACCGAGGATGAAGCCAAAACCAGAAAAGCCTTATAGGGATAGAAGTCTGCTAAATATTGAGTTGATTAGTAAAGTTGTGCCTCACTTGAGCATCAAGTTTACAAGCAAAGTAGAAACTTCTTTTTCTACCTCTGTAGTTGTTTCTCTCATTGCCTACATTTTTACTTTCCTCTGTCACAACAAAGCAGGCCTGGACTTCCAACACCACCAAGCACCAAAGCAACTCATTCAACTAACTTGCTCTTTTTCCTCCAAAAGTACAATAGCCTCCTTAATTACATCCAAAAGGCTGTAATTTCTGCAGAACAAAAGCAAAAAACACTGTGAAATATATTTTCTTGTGAATGAGTTCATAAACCACAGTTCCTATATGCAAAACTGCAAGTATTGGTTAGCCATTGAACCACTGGTTAACCATCGTTCCTCTATAACCTTCAGATGAGTGCCTTTACCTTCCCCACTGCACATAACACGCACAAAATTCTCTCAGCTGTGACTATCAGTACTCCCTATGACAAAGAGTGATTTATGAGGAAACAAGGGTTTCAAATGCTAGTAGAAAGCATTATCATAGAATCACAGAACATTGGAAGGGAAGTTGGAGTTGGAAGGGACCTATCAGGATCATTGAATCCAACTCCTGGCCCTGTGCAGGAGACTCCAAGAGTCACACCATGTTGTCCAAGCACTTCTTGTACTCTGTTAGGCTTTGTGCTGTGACCATTGCCCTGGAGAGCCCGTTCCAGTGCCCAACCACCCTCTGGGTGAAAAACCTTTTCTTGATATCCAACCTAAACCTCCCCCAACTCAGCTTCCTGCCATTCCCTTGGGTCCTGTCACTGGTCAGAATGAATTAAGGTCTTGGTTGTCATATTTTTTGCCCTAAGCTTTCCTTTTGAAGAAAGAGGAATTTAGTTATTAATGTTTCAAATCGCAACTGACCATGAAGTAACATTTCAAACATACACTTTCAAGCTTCAGAAAATGTGAATTAGCAACTAAAATTTGATACAATCCTTTAGAAAGTACTTTAAGCATTTTTTGGTTGTTACAGAGCAGATTATTTCTTTTAGCTCAGCTAGCATCAGTAAACCAGATCCCTGGCTTCCATTTTTCAAATCTTACACTTTTCTTTTTAAGTTTAGCCTAATCTTGGATTGCTTACCATCCACACTGTGATAGTCTTTGCCAACTTCACACCAAGAGAATCCATGGATTCTTCATATCATCAGGCTCTCTGAAAAGGTCTTTACTCTCCATTTTAAATCAACTTTTCTTTTTTTGGGGGGCTTTTTAAAACATAGCAATAGTCTAATAGGACTACTGCCTGTTTCATTAAAGAGCTATAGAAAATTGAAATGGCAGGTGTAATTTCTTGTTTTCTAAATATTTGACTATTTTTAACATTTTTATGTGTAGAAAATTGTATTTTCTAATTATAAAAGCTAACTGTAGTTCAACTACATTGTGTTGTGCCTAAAATGGTACAGGCAATTTTCAAGAAATATTTGACATTTGGCTGTAAAGCCAGCTGATGATTTGCATATAACTTTCTTGTATGAATCAAGGCACTAAAGTTTAAGAAGTTCTCCTTGCTGGGGTGGAGTGATGGTGGAATTACAGCACTCATTGCTGCTGCGAAGTACCCAAATCTTATCCACAAGTTGGTTGTCTGGGGAGCAAATGCCAGCGTTACTCAAGAGGATGTGAGAATTTACAATGGTATGTACAAACTGCATGTTGTATTCTAAATGAATTATTTTACTTTCTACTTGACCCAAGAATTTAGGTCATGTGACAGTTAAGGGGAGACAGAGCTGAGAACACAACAAACCTAAAGAGACAGGACACAAAATTCACTACATTGCTAGGTATAGGGATAGATTATAGTGAGAAACTCTCTAACAATTACTCTAGGGGTAATAGAATAGATTTTTAAGACACCCTTACTAACTTACCCTGATGAAAAGCAGAAGTTATAATAGCTTATCAGTAGTTTTCAGGAAGTCAAATTTTTGTTGTTTTAACAAATTTCTAAAAATAAATTCCAAATAATACTATCAAACCCCAGGTTTGATTTCTTATCTCACATCTTGTACAACCTTTTTAAAACCAGGTCCACAGATAATCACTGGGCTAGCTCCTTGCAGCTTTTGCTGCTCGGGCCTATATGATATAGACAGTAAGAAAACAAGTTCATAACTTACCTTTTAAGTTCAGGAAGCAAATGAATCATTCAAGTAAATGTCCCAAGGTGTCTTTACCATTTGCATTCCTTCAGAGTTAATTATTATCGTTAGAAGACCTTTGCAAAGTAAAGAAATACAGGATTTCTGATCCTTATTCCACTCCTGTGAAATAGAATCTGACATCACTTCTCACAATGAAGAAAAATAGGAAGAAATGGCTGGTGAACTCAGAAAGTGGCCATATTTCCTTTTAAATGTAGAAATGAAAAGAGTTAACCATCTTGGCTTTCAACAAATATAATTCAATATAGTTTCATTTTAGTAACTGGAGTTTAATTTATGACAGCTGTGAAATCTCCCTGCCTTCAGCAAAATTACAAGTGTATCTATTGCACATCTGTATTTACCTCACCTATACTAAAACTTAAAGTGGTAGTAGTAGTAGTAGTAATATATTTTTAGTTAAGAAAGCAAAATGCTTTTTAGCTCTGTAAAATCCTTTGTTTCTTTACATGTTTTTATACTTATGAATCTTTTGTTGTATAACTATGAAATGCACATCTCTTCTCTACATAACAGACTAAAATGTAAAATAAAAATTAAAAAAACCCGAAACAACAACAACAAAAAAAGAAGCCCTATATTCATGGAGCACCCACTGCAATATTGGCCTTTGTCCTTTGTGAATTGTTGCTTTCAACATCTCTCCCTGGCTGATAGAGCTGAGAGAGTAGCAGCACAGGTCTTCTGCAACTGGCTCATCAGTGCATGTCAGGTGCAGTAGAGGGTTTGGCAGGAGAGAAAGGTGTTGATTTGATATCTGTGTCCTTTCAACATTGGCTTCACCCTTCTCTTTTTAAATTAATGCCAGCCACAAGGATAAAACGGTAAATTCTATATGGGAAACCATTGGTCAGTAGCACCTAGCCTGGGGTAAGTAGACTCATTTCCAATCAGATACTGTTATAAAATACTTTCAGTCACTGCTACCTTTGTCATTTGGCTGGATAGGTTTTCTTTGTTAATTAACACCTCACTCCGTTCTTCCCTTAATTCCCCTTTGAAACCAATTAAAACTTTTGCTAGTGGCATATTTTGCAGTTTGATGATTCAGTACTGTCCTGTTCTCTGCTGTGCCAACTTTGTTTCAGATTTTGTCAGTACAAAGCTGTACAGCTGGAATGTAGTTTAGTGAAAATAACCTTTTTGAACACCTAGTTTGTGAGCAGTACTGAAAATTTTAGAGGGAAAAAAAAGAGAAAAATCTGATAAATAAATAGCTAAAATGTCAGATTATTTGTACAGTTTTAGCCAGCCTGCCATGAGTCACAGATCTCTACTGAGTCACTTGTTTTTGTGTAAAACTATGGCAAATGTACCATGATGTCAGCTTGCTGGAATGCCTTAGTAAGAGCTTCCTTCCTCTGAGAGCTGGTAGGAGCCATGGAAGAACTTCCATCCATGAGTTCATGCAAAAGGGTAAAGGATATGGAAAAGAACTGCCAGGTCTAGCACACTATTATGAAACAGTTCCATTTTTATACACAAGGTATCCCTCAAACTTCTCTTGTGAAAGCCTTCCAGAAAGAACCATCAGAAGGTTCAGCACTGAGTCCTTTGAATATTAAGCTTTTTCTGTTTTTCCTTGTGACCATAATAAGATGTTCCTCTACAACTCAAAAGACCACAGTGGAGGTTGTACAACTGTCTTTTTTACACCCTTTCCATACTATGAATGATTTAAAATATTAATTGCAGTTTCAAGTTTGAATTGCATATTTGCAGTCTGGTTTGAGAACTTCCCCATATTAGGTGTGGTTTGTACCTTTTTGCTGGAAAGGACATAACATATTTCAACTTTATTTTATGTAGGCATCCGAGATGTTTCAAAATGGAGTGAAAAGGTCAGGAAGCCACTGGAAGAGCTGTATGGACATAAGTACTTTGCAGAAACCTGTGAGGCTTGGGTAGATGGAATATCGCGCTTTGCTGAAAGTTCAGATGGTAAGGCTTTCACAATGTTGAGCTCAGCCAATTAGAGTAGCAGGCAGTTCTGGATAAAAAAAAAATAGTAAAGGAAGGACTCTGCATATGGCATTAAAAGCTGTGTCTGACTCACACTCAGGAATAACACAATTACTCTGTAGATGGTTCACAGAACCAGAAAGATAACAGGAGGAAAACATTTATGGAAAACATTAGCTGATGAGGCTCTCCTCTTGTTCCACCACAAAACTGCATTATTAACTCATTGCTTTTGTGCAGACTAAATAGGGAGGATTCTGCTCAGGCTGAATCTTTCTCTCCTCTTCTGTCTCTCTGTCAAAGGATTATCTCTTGGTGACAGAGTTAAGATGTACGAAAAGTAAGGCATGCTCTTTCTGCTTTTAGCAAAACAGAGCTGAAGAACTCTTTCAAACCTTGCAGCATGTGAGTTAAAAAAGAGGGGACTTCAGATTTTGAGAACTCAGATTTTAAAAAATACATTTTAAAAACACTATTGAAGCAGCTCAGGTGTTTAAAAATAAAAAAAATAAAGTTAAACTAGACAATATAATTGTTTATCCCTGAAGATTTCTGCAATTCTGTACATAGACCTTTTCAGCCAAGGATATTATGAATAATAATCTGCAGTTCTATTTTGATTCAGAGGGAATTTACTTAAATTTTGCCTAAAGCAGTAATACATAATGTATTAAAAAAGGTATTTGTAACTCTTATACACATTTTCCTGTAGCTCTGATAATGAAAGATAGAAGGTGATGTACATTAACAGGCAGCAGGTACTACAAGGAGAACATTCCTTCATGTCATATTTTTTCCATAAACTTTTGTATACTATATACAACACAGGACTTCTCCCAGTAAAGCGATGTATGAAATTAGGTTCCAATTTTATTTTACCTTTTCTGTAATCTCCTGAAAACTGTTTTTTTTTCTGAAGTGCAAAGCCCAGGATGGTGAATCTGTGGCTGTGACATCCCTTCACTGCCTGCACATGCCTCAGACACTAAGATAAAGCGTCTGTGAAAAAGAAGCCACCAAGAAACGTGTAACAAGGAGCTGAGTTACCTAGATGCTGAAACTGGGTCAGATATTGGGAGAAGTCTAATGTTTGCTGCAAGAGATGAGCAGCTATCAGACTTCAGGCTTTTTTTCCAAGGGAAAACCAGTTTTCCAACTTAGATTACAAACAGGCCACCTTGCAATTAAAGTTAAGACACTGCAACAAAGGCACAGATACAGCAGATATAACAAAAAAGTGTTAATAAAACCCATCAGATAAAAGGAGAACAGCAAGCCCAATGTTAGTCAAAAATTCAAGCTCTTTTTAAAACTAGACTATTTTTCCTGAATGAGACAGCTTTTAGTGTAAAATAACATAAGAAATGAACTTTTAGAAAGAGCCAACAATTAATGAAACTGAGTAAGTTGCATAAAGTTGCAACATCCAAGATTCTTGTTGCTGTTCCATGCTTTTAGAGTAAATACAATTTAGTGGTTATAGTACAATACAGTTTTAGTACTGAAAACTAGGACATAATAATTTGACTGTCAACTATGTTCCTAGATAAATAACCTAAATTTACTTGATGCTTTTTCTGAAAAATAGTCAGCATTTCTGCAGGTGTTAGAGGACTATGGGAAAAATGGTCTAAATGAAAATATTTAACCAGTAGAACTGCAAACAAAGGCTGCATAAATAACCAAAGAGTTGGAAAAACTGTGAAACAGCCTCTGACTTTACAGCTAAGGAAAATGTGCATATATGAGTGTTAATCTTACAGCTGTTGGTAACTGCAAGGTGACAACTACAAATAGACAGTTACCTCAAAGAAAAATGGAATATAAAGCCTATTGAGGATGTTTTGCCCCAAGATTCCCTTTCAAGAATGTGGGAAGTTAGGCAATGAGTTTGGAAACCAGGTTACTAAAAAATGAGGAAGAAAAGGGAAGAAAATTCAGAAAAGTCTCTAAGCAAAACCATTAAAATTAATTCTAATGAGATTAATGACTAGTAAACATAAAATTATGAATGGGCAGGGAAAATAACTTTTGAATAGCTTTAGTACAGTTAATACCAAGTGGTTATGCATTTGTGTTGGGTTTGCATGGCCAGGTTTTGGTACCAGGGGTGTTGCAGGGTGCCTAGAAGCTTCCTCTGTGACTAGCAGAGCCAATGCCAGCCTGCTCCAAGATGGACATACCACTGGCCAAGGCCAAGCCAAACAGTGATGGCAGTAACACCTTTGTGAAAACATATTTAAGAAGGAAAAAAAAGTTACTGCACAGATGTTACTGCAGCCAGAGAAGAGCAGAGTGAGAATATGTGAGAGGAACAATATGCAGCCACCAAGGTCAGTGAAGAAGGAAGGGAAGAGGTACTCCACGTGCTCAAGCTCAGATTTCTCTGCAGCCTATGATGCAGACCCTGGTGGGGCAGCTGTGCTCCTGCAGCCCATGGAGGTCCACAGGGATGCAGAGATCCACCTGCAGCTCTTGGAGGAGCCTACACCAGAGCAGGTGTATGCCCAAGAGAGGGCTCTGTATTTGTTGGAAATCCATGCGGGAGCAGGCTCCTGCTGGAACCTGCAGGCCCATGGAGAGAGGAGCCCAGGAGCAGGTTTCCTGGTAGGACTTGTGACCCAGTGGGGGATTCATGCTGGAGCAGGCTGTGCCTGAAGGACTGCACCCTGTGGAAAGGTGACTCACCTTGCAGCAGTTTGTGGGGAACCGTTGCTTGTGGGATGGATTCATGTTGGAGAAATTCATGGAGAACTGCTTCCTGTGGGAGGAACCCCACGCTGCAGCAGTGGAAGGACTCCCTGAGCAGCAGCAGGAACCTGTAATGAACTGACCACAACCCCCACTCCCCATCTCCCTGCACCACAGAGGGACAGGAGGTAGAACCCAGGAAGAAGCTTCTAAGATTTATTTTACTTCTCATTATCCTGCTCAGACATTTTAGTAATAAATGCAATTATTATCCCTGAGTTGAGTCTGTTTTGCCCATGATGGTATTAAGTAAGTGCTCTCTCCTGGTCCTTATCTCAACTCAGGAACCTTTCATTCTGTTTTCTTTCCTCTGTCCACTTGTGGAGGGGAGTGATGGAGAGGCTTAGGTAGTTGCTTGGCATCTAGCCGGGGTCAGTCCATTAGACCACTGCAGACCGGACAGTAAATGGGCCTGGGAGGTGCAACAGATATGAGTACAACCTAAGTTAATTTGTTCCAAAAAAGTAGCAAATCTTGTAACCTGACAACTGCTGTAACAAAATGCAGCTTGAAGTGAGGGCCATCACACTCTAAGGCTGAAAAAAACAAAGCCAGGAATGAGATTCATGTATTGGCTTTGAAGAGTCAAAGGGAGCCTGGGGGAAATGTGGAATAGAAGTACTTCATTCTCTGTATCCTTTGTGCTAGTATCCATTAATGGAGCAAATTGCAGTGAAGTAAGGTTTTGGAGAAAGGAATGTTAGTTATAGTCCTGGTTACATAGTTCTGTAGATTAATCACACACAATCCACAAGGAGAGGCAATAGCTAGAGCCCAATGGAGTTCAGAGTCCTTTGTGGAAGCAGTTTCGTCTTTCATATGGTTTTAAACCAAAGCGTGACCTTCATTTGTTTTCTCCCTAGGTAATATCTGCCAACAATTGCTGCCAGATATTAAATGTCCCACATTTATAATTCATGGTGAGAAAGACCCTTTGGTCCCACAAGCTCATGCAGAATACATTCATAAGCACATCAAAGGCTCTCGGTAAGTTAAATGATGGGATTTTTATAAACCTTTGTTGAAGAAATGAAGTAGTTCAAACCCAATGTTAAAAAAAAAAGAAAATTATTTGGAAAAGTTGTCTCTGCCACACAGAGAGCTATTCTAAACTTCCCTAGCAAGCTACAATGCAAATAGGGTAGCTGGACTTTTCTTGCACTATAAAAGGTACAGTATTTTAATAAGCTCCTTCCTAAAGCCCTCTGAGAGAAACCAAGTAAGTTCCTCTTCCTCTTTTCACTGCACAAACAGAACCACTACTCCCTAAGCTTTTTCAAAGCAAGCAAAGTTGTTTGTTATGACCATTACATTCCTTTGCTGTAAGAGACCTCATTTATGTCCCATTTAGTAAAATAGGGAATTTAGATGCTATGAATGGAGAGAGGTTCCCAGTTACTAGAGAGAGAAACACAGCTTACTCCTGTTTGCTCTGCCCTAATAACGTGAACAACCTCAAAGATTCTGTTTCCACCTGTCCCATGAATTTTCAGTGTTTTTAAGAAGAGTAGAATGAGAAAAAAATGTACAGGTGTGCTCAAAAACATTACTATATAAACAAGGACAAAAATCAAGAAAGATCTGCTTCATGTGTGTTGTGGTTTAGCCCCAAATGGCAACTTCAATACTACTCGCTCCCCCACTCATGGGATCAGGGACAGAATCAGATGAGTATATCAGAGGAGTTCCTCTATAGGAAATGCTTAGTATGTGGTAGAACAAAACAACTTAAAGAATTTCCCACCTCCATAGAAAGAAGCATACATCCCTATGTATTTTGTTTCAGAAAGCAAAACTAAGTAGAATTTTAGGCATGTCAAAGTCATATTCATATTATAAAAAATTAACCTTATTCACAGGTACTACTTCTAAGCTTTTGATATAACCAGAGAAGTTCAGACTTCCCTTTTTATTTTAATGGATGAATGGTTTTAGTTTTGGATTGTCATTTTGCAAAGATTAGACAAAATACAAATACTAACCAAGTTTGGGTAATGACAAGAACTCTTCATTTCACTGCCCAGCACAACTACTGTTCTCTGAAAGAGGCAAAGGTACTCAGGTACTTTACATACCTTTCAAAGATGCATCTTATATAAGTTTTGGAACTTATCTTCTCTGAAGATGACCAGAAAGTTTTCTAGAAACTGGGTCTAGGACACAAAAATTTGGTTTAGGCTTATTTTATCCTCCCTACAATGGGACAGGTAGGATGTTTGCTGTTCCAACTGTTGCTCTGGTTCACATTCCAACCACATACATAAGGACAGTACTTAAAATAAGAGCTACTACAATTCCTTACTGGGTAACCAAGAGCAAGGAAAACGCAGCAAGCATTTTAATTACCTATACTTACAGAATAAAATGTATAATTAGTGGGGTTTTTTTTTCTCTTTTAAGGTTGCTTCTGATGCCAGAAGGAAAGCATAATTTACACCTGCGTTTTGCAAAGGACTTCAACAGAGAAGTGGAAAATTTCCTACGCTGACATGAACCGTAAAACAAGTCAGAGGTGCTTTGTCTTTGCCTTGTTTAGGAATTTTGATTGGCTTACCATTTTCAGTGGAGTTATAGGTAAGTTTGAGTCATGTAAGAAAAACATTAAACATATTTGCATGAGAAGCATACCTCTTATGAACACGTAAGCCTCAGCGATCAGAGCATACCCCTGTAGTGCAAGATTTATGATATGTCTTTAAACTTACTTGTGGCCACCCAGGCTGAACAGCTGTTCTTTGTCCAATAGAGGTGTTAAGAAAGACAGAAACCATGCTCTTGAATACATGCCTTTATGTGCTCTTAATATTAAAGGACAAAAAACACTGTAAGAATCAGGACTCAGAACTGTTACGTTGAAAAATATGGCAAAGTCACAAAAGCTGAGAGGATAACTGGGTACATAGTTTTGAATCGTTAAAACCAAAGATCACAGACAAAGACTCTCTAACTAGTCAAAGTTAGAAAGTGGTATGTTTATTACGCCAGCGGGCAGCACGGGGGTCGTTCCCAAAATGCATGATCACACTGTACAAGGATTTTTACCTTCTGTTTATTTCCCAAAACAATACATATTCACAACCCCAGCACATCCCATCCCTGCTTTGTATTAAAATGAGGTTATTAGTCTTTTACATGCGTGCAGTTCTTCCCTTGAATTGGGTTAGTGGTCTCGAATTGGGTCAGTGGTCGCATGGATGAAGTCAGGAACATCTTCATCGGGTCTCTGTGACCTTCTGGCACAATCCAAGGCCCCCTGCTTCATGATGGGTTGACATAGAGTCCAGATGCTGGGCATTGTTCTACTGGTTTCAATATGTTCCTATAATGGCTCACTTGCTCCACTTCCTTCTACGAATAAGCTCATAATATAACAATTAGCTTTAGCTTAAGCATCTAATAATCATTAACCTATTGCTGGTGTATCTAACTTCCATATGAGTTGGTTCTAACCCTCAGTTAAAATCTTAACTCTTTAAAGTCATGATTCAGTTTCTAGAAAACATGCTTCACCACCACTATTAGAAGTCATTCTGATGCATGCCTGCTTTACAGAAGTTCCTTTGAAACTAGGCGGCTTAAGCCTCATCCTCCTCTCCTTCTTCTTCAAACTCGCCCTGCTCATCAGCAGTGGCATCCTGGTATTGCTGGTATTCAGAGACCAGGTCATTCATGTTGCTCTCGGCCTCCGTGAACTCCATCTCATCCATGCCCTCGCCGGTGTACCAGTGCAAGAAGGCCTTGCGCCGGAACATGGCCGTGAACTGCTCCGAGATCCTCTTGAAGAGCTCCTGGATGGCCGTGCTGTTGCCGATGAAGGTGGCCGACATCTTGAGGCCGCGCGGGGGGATGTCGCAGACGGCCGTCTTCACGTTGTTGGGGATCCACTCCACAAAGTAGCTGCTGTTCTTGTTCTGCACGTTGAGCATCTGCTCGTCCACCTCCTTCATGGACATGCGGCCCCGGAAGATGGCGGCCACCGTCAGGTAGCGGCCGTGGCGGGGGTCGCAGGCGGCCATCATGTTCTTGGAGTCGAACATCTGCTGCGTCAGCTCGGGCACCGTCAGGGCGCGGTACTGCTGGCTGCCGCGGCTGGTCAGCGGGGCAAAGCCCGGCATGAAGAAGTGCAGCCGCGGGAAAGGCACCATGTTGACCGCCAGCTTGCGCAGGTCGGCGTTCAGCTGGCCGGGGAAGCGAAGGCAGGTGGTCACGCCGCTCATGGTGGCCGACACCAGGTGGTTGAGGTCCCCGTAGGTGGGAGTGGTCAGCTTCAGGGTGCGGAAGCAAATGTCATACAGGGCCTCGTTGTCGATGCAGTAGGTCTCGTCCGTGTTCTCCACCAGCTGGTGCACAGAGAGGGTGGCATTGTAGGGCTCCACCACCGTGTCCGACACCTTGGGCGAGGGCATCACGCTGAAGGTGTTCATGATGCGGTCAGGGTACTCCTCACGGATCTTGCTGATCAGCAGGGTGCCCATGCCGGAGCCCGTGCCGCCGCCCAGCGAGTGGGTCAGCTGGAAGCCCTGGAGGCAGTCACAGCTCTCCGACTCCTTCCTCACCACGTCCAGCACAGAGTCCACCAGCTCGGCGCCTTCCGTGTAGTGCCCCTTGGCCCAGTTGTTGCCAGCCCCGCTTTGACCTGCGGGGCAGACCACAAGCCATGTGCCACATTAGCACCCCAGGGACAAACACAGGCGAAGCCACTGCCCCTTCCCTATGGGCTCCTCTCCTCTCTGCCATCCCCCCTCTGCTATGGGGATTCAGGCTCCCCAGGGTTACTTGCATGCTCGCTCCAAGCCTTTTCTGCGTGTGGAGTTCCTACTCTGAGAACTCCTCCATGCCACAGTCACTCACCAAAGACAAAGTTGTCGGGACGGAAGATCTGTCCAAAGGGGCCGGAGCGCACGGAGTCCATGGTGCCGGGTTCCAGGTCCACGAGGATGGCACGGGGGACATACTTGTTACCTGTGGGAGGAAGCAGCAGCAGCGTTACAGCTCTGCAGCAGGCAGCCAGTGTCACAGGAGCCCTGCTGTGCTCCCATCCACCTCCCTGCATTTCTCTGGAGAGGCACTGTCACAATCAAGACTACCATGTTATCAGAGCCTTTCTAAGAACAAAGGTCTCTTAGAGGAGTCACTGGCAGATGACAGCCCTTGTTCAGGGATATTTCCAGTCTCAATGAACTGTCATGGCTGCCTCATTTATTTGAGGACATCTGAGTAAGCAGGCACTTACCAGCAGCTTCATTGTAGTACACGTTGATCCTCTCCAGCTGCAGCTCACTGTCCCCGTGGTAGCTGCCCGTGGGATCAATGCCATGCTCATCGCTGATGACCTCCCAGAACTACAGGAAATTTTTGAAAAATGGCAATTAGCCATTTCCAGCGCCAGTGGAAACAGCTGGCCAGTGCCAATCACACACCCCCAGTGCAGCCCATGCATTCCGCAGCCCTGACCTCTCCCTTGCATGGCAGAGCAGCTGCCGGGTGGGAAGGTGAGTCAGTGCACAAGGGCTTCGTTGACCGCAGCAGCTGAACTAGCAGGAGGCTGACAAGCAGCCATAGCACTGAAGTGCAAGTTAATTCCTTTGTAGATTGTATCCAAAGGGTAACCATCTCTGACTATATCCATTTGGTGTACTCCCATTGTCTAACAGCGGCTTAAGACCCTGTAGCCACTACAAGATGGCAACACCTGCATACGTTCAGTGGTGACGGTGTGTAGCACTGAAACACCTCCGTTCCCTCCATCGGCAGCTGGCGCCGTGGCCGCAGAGGGGCGAGGCAGCGCGGGATGGCCGCGGCTGCCTGCGGGAAGGCCGAGCACGCCGGACGGGAGCGCGGGCATATCTCTGTCCCGCCCAGCCCCGCGGCAGCTCAGAGCAGCAGGAACGGGAGGCACAGAGACAGGAGCCACGACGCTTCAGCAAACCCCGGGTCGCTTTTCATTTCGGGACGCGCCACCCGCAGGGCGCGACCTGCGGGAGCGCTCCGCTTCCGTGCCCGTTCGTACCTTGGCGCCAATCTGGTTGCCGCACTGCCCGGCCTGGATGTGCACGATCTCACGCATGATCCCGGTCTCCGAAGCTGCCCCTACTGCTATTATCTCCTCCTTCAACGCCGCTCCCGCACTCGCAGCTGCGGCGGCCGCGCCCCTCGCTGCCCCTTAAATCGGGCGCCGCGCTCCGCCCTGCTGGTGACGTGCGGCGGGAAGGGCGCGGGGCGGGCCCGGGCATTGTCTCCCGCGCCCCGGTCGGGCTTCCCGTCCGGGTCTGGTCCGGTTTGGGAGGGGCAGGCTGCGGGCCCCTCCGCGTGCTGAACGCCGCTGGCTTGGGGTGCCGGAGGAACTTCGCCTTCAGCCGTCACACCTAAGGCCGGCATCGGATATGACATGGCTTATCTTGGGGTGAAAAAGTGAAAAAGAAAACAAAACTGCCTAACTGGTCTTTGCACACCTGTTGGAACTCGTGCCCTTGCTTCCTTTGGCTCTGCTATGCCACAGCAGCAAAGCACATGCTGCTATATTTTATTAGTACCCTCAAGACTGTATTTCTAGCTCAGGCCTGCTTAAACATGTTTCAATATGTTTGAACCACAAGCATAATTTTTCCGTAGCTCGGGCATCTGAAACAAGGAGAGATTGGGTGGTGATGTTGAAACCCACAGCTACTGTCAATCATGAAACTCTGTTTTAGATAGTGCTGCTAAATGTATATCCAGGAGGCTCTAATTTCAGGAACACAGAGGGCTGGCATGAGATTTTATGCTGCTGTTAAAGAATGGCTTTTTCTGGGAGTTATCCAGTAGGGGTAGCAGTTTAACACACACTTTCTGAAAGTGAAGTTATGTTCTGTGTTACCAGACACCTGCCACACACCTCATTTTGGAAAACTTTGAATCCTGCTAGTAGCACCTCTGCTTGATCTCGCATGGAAAAAACAAAACTGAGATAAGTACATAGTGGATGACCAAGGGAGGAAGGAAAGTTCAAGGACAACAAGGAGAATATAATTGAACCAACTGCGATACACACCTGTATCTGCTGCCAAGGAGAGAACACCTGAAACAAATTGCAGCAGGGTCTATAATGGATTGTGCAGAAACTATTGAACTTGATTGTAAAATAGTACTTGATTCACAGCTCTATTTTTTTTTTCAGAAGTGAAAGTAGCTTTGCCACCCATCTGGCCACCCTGTTGAGGGCAGCTTTACACTAGCACCAGGAAAGGGAGATGACAGGCTACAATGAAGCAAGGAATAGGTTGGTAAAGAGGATGCAAAACAATGTGCCTTGTGTTCAGCATCATGGAAGTGGAGAGAGTTCACCTTAAGCACAACATTAAAGCGCCAAGGGGACATGGTAATGCAAGCTCTAAAACTTTGCCAAGTATCAACAGGCTCAGCATAGTTAACATTGTTTATTTTGTGAAGGCTTTTGAACCACCTCCTATAACATCCCTGTAGGCCAGTTGATGAGGTGTGGCCTAGATAAATGGACAGTGAGATGGAGTGAAAACTGGCTGAACTGCTAAGCTGAAGGGCTTGACATAAAATTCATGTTGAAGCCAGCCGCTGGTGCTGTATTCCAGTGACTGATCCTTGGCCAACACCATTTAACTGCTTCATCAGTGAGTTAAATGGCAAAGGAGTGCACCCTCAGCAAGTCTGCTGATGATACAAAACTGGGAGGAGGGGCTGATACACCGGGGGATTATGCTGCCAATCCAGAGTGACCACAGCAAGCTGGAGAAATGGGCTGATAGGAACTGCATGCAGCTTAACCAAGGGGAAGTGCAAAGTCCTGTACCTGAAAAGGAACAACCCACTGAACCAGTACATGCAGGGTACCACCCAGATGGAAATGAGCTTGGCCAAAAATGACCTGGAGATCCTGGTGGACACCAAATTGAACATGAGTGAGCAGTGTGCCCTAACAGCAAGGGTTGTCCACCAACATCTTTGTTTAAGGAAGATTATTACCAGCAGGTCAAGGAAGGGGATAAGCTGTGGTGGGACACATCTGGAGTTTTACATCCAATTCTGGGCTCCCCAATATAAGAGAGAGATGGCCATTTTGGAGTGAGTCCGACGAAAGGCCATGAAGGCAGTTAAGGAAGTGGAGCATCTGTCATACAAGGAGTGGCTGAGAGCTGGGACCAGTTTTCCTAGAGAAGGCTCAGGGGATTCTTATCAGTGTGTATAAATTCTTGATGGGGAGCAGTAAAAAAGATGGAGCCAGGCTCCTCTCAGAGGTGCGCAGTAACAGGAGGAGAGGCAGTGGACATGCCTGAGCAACACAGGCGTGGTAGGAGTGGACACAGACTGAAATACAGAAATCTGAACATTAAAAACAAAAATGAAAACGCTTTGCTCTGGTATAGCTTGCCCAGAGAGATTGTGGTGTGTCCAGTCTTGGAGGCAGTCAAAACTCTAGTTGGGACAACCCTGATTAACCTGTTCTAGCTGACCTTGTCAGGGAAAAAAAAGGACTAGACTAGATGATCCCAGAGGTTCTGTCCAACCTCCACAATTGTGTGGTTGTATGAAAGAGAAAGAGAGGAGTGGGAGGCTGTGTGTGATCAGCAACACCAGACTGACAGTTTATTCATCTCAATTTCTCACTACAGTATAACATTATATTGCAATTATAACACCTTCAAAACAAGAAGATGAGGTAATAATTGATGTGGGAAATCATTACCACTATGAAGAATAAGGTCAGAATTATCAGAATCGTTTACATAATACTCAGGTTAGCTATGTTTAACACAATATAAATCCATGCACAATGTCACCAGTTTCACTCTTCTTTTTTTTTTCCATCAACAGCAGGAAATACTAGTGGCTAAAGAAGTACCATATCTTTGCCTGGAATTTGGCTGCTGTGACCTTGAAAAAGTGCTTTGGCTGTAGTTTCAAAAGTAGCTCTCAGTTTGCTCCAGTGAATTGACTTTCTTATCAACTGTAGCTCATTTTCTTCCCTAGTGCAGAAACCTCAGCTGCTGTGAAATGTCATGAGCACAGATTGGCTTAAGCTTTGCAACACAGGGAATTACGTGTGGTGCTATTCCATGTGGCTATGGCAATCCCAAATATCCAGGACTGTGCTGGAACTGAGATCTTTTCACCGAATTCTTTAGGAGTTTGTGTTCTTTATATCCCAGCTGTCATCAGTATTTTCCTTTGACATATTTTGGCAACATTTAATCACAGGCAGCCTTTGTTATTGTTCACACCACTTATGCATATACATTTGTACTTGCTCTAGGCATAACCCACCTTTTTGGGCAACAGCAGGCAGTTACATCTTCTAATTACTCGTGGAACTGCAATGCAATTCCATCTCTGGCATCTCTGAGAGATCCACACAGACACTGAAGAACTTTTTGGGTGCCAGAATATTCCTGGCGGTCCACAAAGGTCCAGCTTGAAGCATTATGATTCTTCTCTTGAAGACACCTGGACACTCCCTGAGATTTTGTCTTTCCACATGCACACAGTGACCTCCTTTAGAATTATTCCACTAAGAATTCTTTTATTAGGAAACTAATTCTTAGATACTGTAGTGCTGGTCTCTTTGTAGATTCCCACTGTTTCTTTCAGGGTGGGTATGTAGCTCCAGGTTTTATTCTGAGTACCTAAAGGGAATTACATGTTTATGCATACAAGTTCCTTCATTCAGCAATGCTGAACATCCACGAACACACAGTGAACCGAACTAAATGTCAACTACTTAAATGTCAATTCAGAACCTTTCATTATGGCAAACACTTTAACAAATCTCAGCCATCAAGGATACTTAGATATGGGAATTTCCTATTGTTTTGGGGTTTTTTTAATATAACTCTATAAATTCTAAGTTGTCAGAATTGAAAATGAAAGAAAAAATTCTCCTCTTCATACTAAGGCAGGGCATGTGCCCAGGAACACCCATGGGCCCCTCGCAGCTGAAACTCTGCCACAGCCTCCTCCCTGCCTACCCAGTTTCCAAGGCAACGGTGGAGCCTGGCGATGGATGCACAAGGGAGGCAACAGGGATCCCACAACATTTTCATGTCTGTCTGTGATTTCCCATTGTTTGAGAAAGAATTACAAGCATACAAATAGGAAAGCTTCTCAAGTACACAAAATTTCTGCCCACGGCTCTGTTCTGAGTCACTTGTGATGGGTGATATCATGTGTTGCTCAGGTATGTATATCAGAGACTACATGGCTTTTTGAGTCTTTCTGTTGGTACTCAAATGAGCAGGCTCTGTTCATTACATTATTGTTTGCCTTCTACCTGGTAACTATGATGTTCCCAGCTGATGAGGACTGTATGAGGCCACCTTTGGAACATGATTCTTAAATCATTTGCAATATGCATTAAGATAGAAGAATATTCTGCAAGAGGATGAAATAATTGTGAAAGGGATTTTATTGCTAATAATAAAATACTTAAAAGGGAAATATATTTTTATTTCAATATTACAACTCACTGCAGGCATTAGAAGCTATTAAATACAACAACACTGAACAAGTTTTTATGAATGAGCAAAAGAAGTTTCATTGTAGAGCCCTCTGAACTTGTGTTTATTATACCTGAGGATCTGTGGGTTTGGCCAAGAACAAAAGAGGAGAGAGGATACGCGTGTGAGAGAAATCACACTACAGAGCAATTTGGGACACAGTCAATTCTGAAATAACCCACACACCTTTAGAGGGGAGAACAGGTTCTCAGTGAATCTAATATTTCTTCCACACCATATGGTTCCTCTTGTGAATTTAGATTATAACCTCTGAGAGTCAGGCATTTCTATGAATGTGCTTGTACAGGACACAGCAAACAAAACCCCACTTCTCTGGCTTTGTAAGTTACCATAATAAACACAATCACATGTCACAAAATTATTTCAAAAAGGGGAAAATGTGGTGATCATCATCAGGCAGCGATTTACCGAGGAGAACAGCAAAACAATGCAGTCTCTCATTATTTCCTCTTGGCATACCAGATGTGATGGGGTAGCAGCCAGATGGCTCCTGCCCCCATCCAGGCTGCATTTACCTTTTATAGATTGCTCAGTAGAAGAAACACATCTGATATCCCTACAAACTAGGCCCTCCAGTCAAAAGATGACTAAGATTCCAGCATCCAATATAAATGAAATGCTGATATCATGTTTTCCATGGCATTTCACTTCCTGCACGTCATTGAGAACAAGGTACAGATAAAGTCTTTGATCTGCTAGTTACTGTTTCTTTTGTTCCTTAGCCTCCTTGCTGTCTTGCAATCCTGCAGTTACTTGTAACTCAAACTGACAGTGGGCAAACTCTGAACTACATCTTGTGATGGCTAAGAGATGCAGTAGTTTGTGGTGGGATTCAGTGTACATTGTTTAAAGTTGCCCGGGTTCTCTGCAGGAGACTTCAGGGTGATATTGCACTAGGTGGCCGAATCAACCAAATACCTTGTTTTGCTCTCTCCTGCTTCCAGCTGCCCATGTTTCCCTCCTTCTTTGTACATGTTCTCCCTCTGGCACACCACCGAATTGAAGAAAAACTTTCTTCCACCCCCTCAATTTTCTGTCCTTAACTATTGAGTTGAGGAAAAGACTGGTGAAAGGGTCAGACATGCCCTGGAGCTGGTAGAGGAAATGACACAGAGGTAATGCCTGAAGAGGAGCAAGGGGAATAGGACCATCCTTTTTTAGCAGCTGAAGGATACAGAACCAGCCCTGCCTATCAAAGTGGCAGCCCCCTTTCTCCATGCAAATAAAATCTCTGATCCCTGTCTGCTAGGGTGGAGCTGGAAATTTCTTGGCTGAAATTTAAAAAAAAAAAACAGGCGCACAATTAATTTATTAATTATAAGACTAGCATTAGGCTGGATGCAGAGAAGCATGCTGTAAGAAGTCAGTGCTTGAATTTCATTAAGTGTTTGTAAAGCTTGTTGTGAGACCATTTGAATTCTGCTTGAAACCCCTGTTTAATTATTCACTATGGAGGCAGGCAGTATCTTTCTATTACATTCATGGAAAATGTGGAAACATTTTTCACTGCAAAACAACACAGAAGCTTTTACTGAATAAGCTACACAACTTCTGCCAGAGTAGCCACTTCATTGTCTGGAACAAGTGTGCTTTTTTCACATTCTGCTTAAACTGAACTATTATTAATTTTTCTTTCTTATTTAATTTTTGGGGTTTTTTTTGCAGTGATAGAGGCATTCTTGCCAGGAAAACAAACAAACAAACAAAAAAAAAAAAAAACCAAAAAAAAAACACCCCAAAAAAATTATGCCTTAAGCTTTCCAAGGAGGCCTAGTGAGAAAAATAACCTGATTATAAAGGATGACATATGGATAAACTGAGACCAATTGGAAAATCCCTACACTGGAAGAATCAAATGTTAATAAACAAGAATTTAACAGAGTTAACTTGATTTCTTCCCTTACAAGTGGAATTCTGCCCGTAAGGGAAAAATGACTTTGAGTGGGGAAGAGGGAATGACCTACTCTTACATGATTTCTTTTTTTACCTAGATACTGTAAATAGATAGCCTTCTTATACATACATTTCAAAGAGACACAATTTTTCTTTCTGGCAGATTCACAAATAAAATGCTTAAAATAGGAGTGAAGCTAGGAGCAGGGAAACAGCTCACTTCTTGTTAAACTTCTCAGGGAGAGGAGTTGTCACCTGCACTGCATCCTTTGCTGGCAGAATGTCTGGGCATGGGCAGGCTTTCACAGCAAACTCCACACCCTCCCTCTGCCTCAGTTTCCATTGCTCAGAGGGCTCCAGCTGGACAACTGTCTGGGAGACTCAGGGCCAAGAAATGTCTTTTTCCAAAACGCATCATGTCCTGAGGCACTTCCCTGTGACCAAATGTTTCAATTTTGAATTTTCTTGTAGGCAGGCTAAAGATAAGACCCATTTAAATGGGAGTATCTGAGAACAAATAGTCTGCTCTTTCCCATTTTAATAAATAAGAAACAGACTAGGACAGATGATTGCTGAAGTACCAAAAGGCTTAGTATGAATGGATTTTATATTGGAAGGTGAAAAATTCTCAATTTTTTTAAAGTCACATACAAAATCAGCTCTTTCTCTGTAGGGATTTATTTTTAGCTGAAGAGAGGGGGAGAAAAATAACCTTTACTCAGATTACCCCAGGCACATACAAAGCATCAGTGTCACAAGCTTTGTTCTGTGGAAATGTAGAAGCAGCTGAAAACACAAATGGGAAGATTGAGAAGGGGATTATTTTTAAGTAAAAAACAGTGCCTTCCCTACAATGAACAGGCTTGGAGGAATAATGTTACCTATAACTCCTGTGCAGGCTACCATTTCTGAAACATATTTGTTCATTATGCTTTAATGTGGAGAGGAAAAGTAGAATAACATCCCTGGGGAGAAAAGTTGTGTATCAAATAATAGGGGATAATCACATGGTTTCTCCAGAGAAGATTTTACCTCCTCATAGCTATAGCAAAGAAAAATATGAGGCTTCATTAAACAGAAAGCAGTAGTTAAAGCACCTCCCACTGTGAGGCAGAATCTAATATAGGTTAACAGCCCTTATTTTTTTTTTAAACAACAAAGCAATAAAACAATGAGATGCAGGGGGGTTGGGTTGAGATTCTTTTGGGTGGGAGAGAGGGGGGTATTTCGAAAGTGACTTCAGTGGAACAACCATGAAACTCACCCTACTGAAAGCCATTACTGGGTTTCATCCTGATCTTACACATAACTTGGCTATGGGGATTACAGGGGGGACAAAGGATACAAGATGAGAACTCTTTCTAACGCAGGGAGTATTGTTAGGGGCCCCAGCTGTTTCAAGTGAGGCAAGAAAACTTGTCCCTCTTGCACCACTTTGCCAGAGTCACTCCAGGCACCAGAGCTGTGCTTTGCAGTACAATCCCATAAGGACTCTATCAGTCCATCACGGTTTCTTTAAGCGCATAGAACTTGCATATATGGAAAAACCTACAAGCACCACACACTTTTGAGCTATGCAGCGCATGATATCATCATCCATGAGCAGATTTCCCAGCACAAATTAGAGGTTTGCTCTGATTTTGCAGGGAATTCACTGGAGAGAAAACCCAAACACCTGGATTATCTTCTTTCTTCAGGTTTTAAATCCTATTGCTACTTTGGTTTATCCTGTTCATCACCCATACTTTCTGGAAGGATACACCTGTCAACAGAATGGGCCTCTGGTTTGATTCTTAGACTATTGTGTCATCAGGACCATTTTATACTTAATGCAACCCAATTTTTGATTTATATAGGCACTTCATGTATCTTGGGAAGAGGAGAATCATTATTGCTCCCACTTGAAAGACTGGAAAACATCTGTTGGAAAACAGATGTAAGCTTACAATCCCATTATGCGTTTTGAAATATCAGACCACATACTGGATTATATTTCCACAACACTGTGGCTACAATGGCTTAGACTGAGGTTCAAGAAATAAACAGGGAAGAGAAATTAGGAGAGAGGGCATACCAGTGCTACCATGACTCCTGCCATTTCTATTTAAATTAAACCTGGATGCTGCCTAGTTGTTTTTACAACTATCTTTACCCTCTTGCACTTAATAGCAGTTAAGCACTGATTGTTTGCCTTGGTCAAGACACTCTACTAACATGCTTAAAAATTCCACACATTTAACAAAGGGAATTAAAAAATAAAAAATAAAGAGATTGTTCCTTTCCCCAACACCATCAGCTCTAATTGTCAACAGAGGAGAATGCTTCCCTTCAGGCCACAACTGATCTATTGAAATGAGAATGGATTGCTTTATACTGTTAACTTATATTTCAGCACAAATCAGTTATTATAAGTGGCTTAATCTGAAGACCACTAAATCTGTATTATCCCCATTTCTTCCAAACAGGATGCCTCATGCAAGACCTTTAGCCCTAAATGTTCATTACATAGACAAATACAAATCTACCAGCCAGGAGAGGGTAAGGCAGTCGGATAACCTAATCTGAAATCCTTCCAGTGGTTCTGCTTTCTTTGTGAAACAGAAAAATTGCAACCACAAAGACATGTGAAGACACCTCTGTTGTTTGGCAACAAAAGTCAGCTCCAGTTTTTATAATAAAAGGTCTCCTGGGCAATAAATATAGCTAAAGATCAAAGATAGATAAAAATAGGTACTGCAGTCCCAGGCCCAGAATTAGACTCAATCTCCCTTATATTTGACTTGCTGTTCCTACCAAGCTTTGAACCATCCCTTCAAATCTTTCAGTATCGCCTTTTTCTATATTTCTCAACTCATACTGAAATGATGGTTTGATTTTTAATGTTTAATGATTTTGATTGGCAAATAAGACATGTAGGATTCACAAAAGGAAATGTTTCTTTCTAGAGTATTTCTATTTCTGGGTTTTCTTCCTCAAAAAAAAAAAAAAAAAAAAAAAAAGCCAGACTACAAACAACAGCAAGCCATGTAGGATGGTGTCCTACTTTCTAGTAAGGGAGCTGTAGTGAAATGTGTCACTTGGGTAGCTATATTTAAGGATTAGCTAGAGACAGAGTGTAATTACACTAAGAATTAGATGCTAGACATGTTGAATACTAGTGAAACCTGCTACAGTGTCACAGCTGAAAGGAAAATCTTTACTATCAAAGACCAAGGTCTTCTCTTTTAGTGAAACTGTTTGGATTCGTTCACTGACTCAAAGCTATATGATCAACAGTTTCAAGTGCAACCCAACTAGGTAATTTCAAGGCAAGGTTACTGTGGCAACCAGATACAGTGTTATTTCCTCAAAGGGCCTGAGGCAGCATGTATTAACTCAGCTACTAAAACAACCTCAGTTTGTCTAATGTTTAATCCTAGAACGGCTCAAGTGTTAAGAAATACAAGTACTGTTGTGGGTATACAGGGCTGTATGTTTACTGACAGTCCAGGCAGTTTAAGAGCTTCTCACTCCTCTGTATACCAGAAACCAAATCTACAGATGACAGAAAAGCTTTAGCAAGTGCCTGTTGTCTCGCCTGGCCAGCGTAGCCAGGCCCATCAGCAAAGAACAGCGTACATTCAGAGCAGTGTCCACAGGCAGAGGACTCAAAACAGGCAATATATTAGTTATGCACAGCAGCTCCCTTTTAATTCTTTATTCCAGTAATGCCTTGCAAGCATTTCAGCAAAGGATCACAATAGAGTCTGTGCTCATGTGAATACCAGCTCTTTCAGAGCAGTAAGGACTGCAGTAATTGTAGCATTGGTAGAAGTTCTCTTAGCAACACTTTTTTTTTAGTGCAGGACCACACCCCTAAGTGGTGTTTGGATGAACTAAGGACTAACCTTACATACTGGGTAACTGCTAAACTCCAGGAGGGATTTCACTCTTGCTCTGTAGGAGGATTAGGATCTATGAAACTTTGCTAACTACTGTTTACAGTATTGTAGATTCACTCAGGGTTCTTGCATCCTGTAAGAACATAGGAACGTCAATCCCCCCTCCCTCACTGTAAAGAAATGACACTTACCTTTGCAAAGGTGCACAGCAGGGTGCAGCTGCACTGCTCTCCCCTGCCTGGGTAGAGGCTCATCTCCTGCTGCAGGGACCACAAGCAAACAATTCCCCTGTAAACATGTAACTTGGAGACAGCTGTTGTCAGGGATCTACAGGTGACTAAGTTTGTATGACACACTCTGGACAGCCTTTTGAGCCTAGAGATCTGCCCATATCTCCTAAAGGGAATTGACTGCCCTGTAGAATCAATCCCTTTACAGTTAAGAGCAGGTTAGTGGCTATTTTTGGAAAACACAAATTTTATTCTTGAAAAGAAAAAGCTTGGGTTTTTACTTGAGCTTTCAAGTTGCCTGCTAGTACAAACCTATGCTTCTCTGCATAGAATTTTTGTATTTAGAGAGGAGAGTTGAGGGGAAGATAAGCGAGCTCAGCATCAAATCAAATCCCAGTCAGCCACCCCTATGCCTGTACTATAGCCCCTGGAACAAGTTAAATAAGCTGCTGAATGGCAGCAGGGAAGCCTGCAGCTATCCTGTCAAATCAGTTTTGACAGCCTGTAATGTGGAATTCAATACCTTCTCTCTGACCTCTCTACCATGTAAGTCCATAAAGAGGAATTGCACAATTGAAGTGCAGTGACTTGTTTTTATCAGATAAAGCAGCTTTTGCCTCAACAATTAGCTGAGCTGTTAAATACAGCAGTTTCTATAAATTACCTGGCATCTTTAGCAGCATGTGGAAACTGTAGTAGCTCAGCTAAATTCAAAGCCTAAGAATTCTTGTTTTATTGAGCTTAACCTTTCACTGAGGTTCACGAACAAACTAAGAAGTGAAGCTACAGAAAACTACACAAAAATTACTTGCTTGATCTAGAGAGAAATAAAGTAGAGGAGACAGTTTAGGACACAAAAAGCCTTTATGTTTGAGAAGTTAACCATTTCAACAGAAGACTCTGAAGTTTTTTGCAACTACTGTTACATTGGACAGTCAAGGATACAAAACTGCTGACAGAAGCAACAGTGGAGAGCACCAAATTAAAAAATGCATGCTTCAGCACAACTGCACAGATTCCTTCTCTCAATGAATACTTGCCTGCTCAGACTATACTTAACTCCTACCCATCTCAACTTTATGCCTCATCCTCCTCTCCTTCTTCTTCAAACTCGCCCTGCTCATCAGCAGTGGCATCCTGGTATTGCTGGTATTCAGAGACCAGGTCATTCATGTTGCTCTCGGCCTCCGTGAACTCCATCTCATCCATGCCCTCGCCGGTGTACCAGTGCAAGAAGGCCTTGCGCCGGAACATGGCCGTGAACTGCTCCGAGATCCTCTTGAAGAGCTCCTGGATGGCCGTGCTGTTGCCGATGAAGGTGGCCGACATCTTGAGGCCGCGCGGGGGGATGTCGCAGACGGCCGTCTTCACGTTGTTGGGGATCCACTCCACAAAGTAGCTGCTGTTCTTGTTCTGCACGTTGAGCATCTGCTCGTCCACCTCCTTCATGGACATGCGGCCCCGGAAGATGGCGGCCACCGTCAGGTAGCGGCCGTGGCGGGGGTCGCAGGCGGCCATCATGTTCTTGGAGTCGAACATCTGCTGCGTCAGCTCGGGCACCGTCAGGGCGCGGTACTGCTGGCTGCCGCGGCTGGTCAGCGGGGCAAAGCCCGGCATGAAGAAGTGCAGCCGCGGGAAAGGCACCATGTTGACCGCCAGCTTGCGCAGGTCGGCGTTCAGCTGGCCGGGGAAGCGAAGGCAGGTGGTCACGCCGCTCATGGTGGCCGACACCAGGTGGTTGAGGTCCCCGTAGGTGGGAGTGGTCAGCTTCAGGGTGCGGAAGCAAATGTCATACAGGGCCTCGTTGTCGATGCAGTAGGTCTCGTCCGTGTTCTCCACCAGCTGGTGCACAGAGAGGGTGGCATTGTAGGGCTCCACCACCGTGTCCGACACCTTGGGCGAGGGCATCACGCTGAAGGTGTTCATGATGCGGTCAGGGTACTCCTCACGGATCTTGCTGATCAGCAGGGTGCCCATGCCGGAGCCCGTGCCGCCGCCCAGCGAGTGGGTCAGCTGGAAGCCCTGGAGGCAGTCACAGCTCTCCGACTCCTTCCTCACCACGTCCAGCACAGAGTCCACCAGCTCGGCGCCTTCCGTGTAGTGCCCCTTGGCCCAGTTGTTGCCAGCCCCGCTCTGACCTGCGGGGCAGACCACAAGCCATGTGCCACATTAGCGCCCCAGGGACAAACACAGGTGAAGCCACTGCCCCTTCCCTATGGGCTCCTCCCCTCTCTGCCATCCCCCCTCTGCTATGGGGATTCAGGCTCCCCAGGGTTACTTGCATGCTCGCTCCAAGCCTTTTCTGCGTGTGGAGTTCCTACTCTGAGAACTCCTCCGTGCCACAGTCACTCACCAAAGACAAAGTTGTCGGGACGGAAGATCTGTCCAAAGGGGCCGGAGCGCACGGAGTCCATGGTGCCGGGTTCCAGGTCCACGAGGATGGCACGGGGGACATACTTGTTACCTGTGGGAGGAACCAGCAGCAGCGTTACAGCTCTGCAGCAGGCAGCCAGTGTCACAGGAGCCCTGCTGTGCTCCCATCCGCTTCCCCACGATTTGCTGCTGAGGGCATGGAGGGTTGTGGGAATTTGGAAAGATCCAGGGATGGGAAAACAAAGCAGCCATTTAAGCTGTGCTGGGGCGCCACCCACTGCGGGGAGGGATGGGGGACCCCTGCCTGCACACCCTATGCCCCCTCCCCCGGGAAGATCATTACAGAGGGGCGTTACCGGTGGCTTCATTGTAGTACACGTTGATCC
>WBNO01003061.1:0-29500 GCA_013400575.1 Peucedramus taeniatus | reverse complement strand
GCTCTATATCCCCTCTGCCACAAGACTCATATCCTTCAGGAGATGGGTGATTATTTGTGCTTGGTTGTGTGTTAAATTGGATGATTCCAATATCAACAATCTACTCCCTCCTGATGGTGAGACAGAAATAGCTCTGCCCTCTGTTTCATCGTGCATAAGGAGGAAACTCACATCCATCCTGGATTTTTGCTGGAAATGTGTGTAGCCCTCGTGTTAGCCTGCCCAGAACAGGTTTGTTGAAGATATTTCTAGCTCACATCCAGCTTATGCCAAACAAGAAAGCTGATGGGCTGGCTGTACAGACCAGACTAGAGAACAATCCAGAACCACAACCTGTGTCTGTCTGTGAGATCCCACCCTTAAGGGGAAGGTAGTATCAAAGATTCAGAAATGCTCAAGTTAAAAAAGAACAACAAAAGTCAGAGGGTTCACAAAATTCATGAAATTTTACATTCATGAATATAATAATAAAATAATCATAATAAAATTAATGAAATTTTATTAGTAAATGACACATTTGGCATGGAAATTGGTGCGTTAGTCCCTGACCTACTGTGTAAGCACACAAGAGTGGGTTTTGGATAAAGGGATAGGGTGAAAGGGCAGAGAGAAAGACATTAAATTCTTCTGGGATTCTACACTGCCTGAATAAGACCTGGAGTATTTTTGCCAGTTGTCACCTTTCCTGATTCCAGCACCAGGACTGTAAGTGAGCTCAGCTGCTCTGATGCCTGACACACCGACCTGATGCCTGACCCAAGACCTCCTGAGCTAAAAGTCTGAGTAACTCCATGGTANATCACACTCACCTCAGACAAGCACAGAGGAAACCTCGAGCACTCACTCACCAAAGAGGTTACATAAAGATTTCCACTGCCTGACACTTCTGCTAAAAAGATGCCAACCTACGGTTCAAAAAAAAGAAAATATTTAACCCCCCTGTCTCAAAATGTGTTTCCAAGGGACCTGAGTGCAACCCAGGTGTGAACCCTCTTAAAGAGTGTCAATTAATGTTGGTTTATTTAAAAGAGCACATTTAAGGAAACAAATGTGGCACAGCACAAGTGAAATGGCCTATTAAAATAGAACTTTTAACATACTGAATAAATACTTTATACTGCTTTACTTGGAAAGCATCAGGTGGCTTTGGTGAGGATAGCTGCAGTCTCTGGAAATTAACACTCCTGGACACATTTCTGTCATTTTATAACGTTGTGCATTCCTGAAAGTTTTTCTCAAAAAAAAAGTTTTGTAGACTGATTTTTCTGTAGACTGACAAAGAACTTCAGAATTGTATGAAAATACAAATACTTACATTAAACTGCACTTCACATTAAATTCTTAACCAAACAGCAGCAAAATTTCTTTTTCCTTTTTTCCTCTTGCTTGGCCAAAAACATAAACCTAGTCCTTTATAGCAACTCTTATGTTATGGATTTGAAGAAAAAAGCATTCCCCACTTTTTTTGCAATCAGAGAGCAGATGACAACTTCCTACATTCTCTCATGTCACATAAGCAGCATGTATCAGTGTCAGGCAGAAGGTGTTCCTTGACTGGAAAATCTCCAGTAATCACAGGAGAAAGCCAGGGAGTTAATCAGAAAGGCAGCAATGACAGAATGTTTCTTTATTTCTCACAGCACTTAGGTCATTGCCTTGCTCCATGCCTACCCATTAAAAAGATGTAGTCATTTTGACCTCCTGAGGCTTGAAAGCTTGTTTCCAGAGCCATGCTATGTTATCCTGCAGTCCTTTGAATCTGCCAAATAATGCTTCATTACAGAAATATCACTGATGGGATATTCTATAGAGAAATATTAGACTTATTAAAGGGTTGCTTGCCCTTGTGGAATACTGTGCTGTCTGCCTCAACTCTTTCTTGCAGTGTTTTCAAGAGCAGAACTTGCCAAAAATGTTTAAGGTATTAGATCTCGCTGGTAAATTATCTCAGACTGTCAGGAAGAGTAATAAAGACCTTGGGATAAAACTGCCTGTAATCAGCAGCCTTGTTTGCAACCTCAGGAAGCAGCAAAGGATTTAGTGGGTCTGGACACAGAGCAGACCCTTTCCTTGGAGACTCTTTTGTTCCTCATCCCCATGCTCCTGCTGAGCACGGAACATCAGTCAGGGAGTTTATAGCCCCATCAAACTCAAACACTTGCTTCTGGGTTTTAAAAATGCCAGCTGTTGCCTTCCCTCAGGAGACAGTGTTTTGCACAGCTGATAGAGATTCTGAAATGTAAAACTGGAGCTGATTTGAGAATATTAGTCAGAAGCTCAGCAGTCAAGCTGGAGTTAATTTTATGTTAAGAGAGAAGAGCAAAGTAAAGACAGAAATATGATGCAAGTTTTAAGGAATCATGGGAATAAAAATATTTTGCATCTAAAAACCAAATTACTTTAAGCACACCACTCTGATGATGTGGTAGATTTTAGGACTGCTTTTCTATCCTATCTTAAAATTTCCCTTTTTTCAGTGTAATTGTCTTTCATTAAGAACAAACCTGTATTTCCTAGTTTTAAATATGGTTTAGTAAGGAGAGAAAATACAGTACAATACTGTCCTTAAAGATTTGGCTGACAAGTAGGTGTCTTTTTTTAATAGCAGAATAATTACAATATCAAACCTTGTTGCTTGGCAAAACATTTTCATTTAGGTAACATTTGTCAACAATTTCTGAAGGTAAAGATCTCCTAAACCCTATCATTAAATCAGTATGAATTTTATCCCAAAATTTACTTTTTAAGATTGCTATTTTTCCCCTCAGGGAAACAAAAATCCCAAACCAACCATCCATCCTACCAACCAAAAGCCCACTTTTCACCCCATGTCCATTCCTGCTCTAACTATTCTATAGACCACAGCAAGTGAGCAAGGAAGAGTCATTTCTACAGTGCTGTAAAGTTCTTAATCTTACCAAGCCAGAGTTATTATTGATTTAGGGCTGTTGTGTGCCCAGGAAAGAGATGCTCTTAATTTAATTTGCTTAATTTAACTTGAGTGAGAGGGAGAAAAAATGTTATATTGCATGTTTAAAGGCATTCTAGTGTTTGGGGTATTTTAGGGTGTCAGCTTTGATGGGGAATTTTGGGTTTTGTTTGTTTTCTTTGGGGGTTTGTGGTGGGGGGTTTGTGGGGGAATGGTTGATCATAAATGACCAAATATAGGTTGACTGAAATTATTGGTTTTCAAAGCCATCCTTAGTTGTGTTGAAGACAGATTCCACCCATGGAGATACTCCAAACTCCTCATGCCACTCCTAAGGGAATTTGTTATGAACTCCAGAACATTAGCTTAGTCTGGGAAGCTAAACACAAGGAAGACCTTTGTCCAGCTGGAGATAAACAAGAATAATTTGGGGCATTTCAAACCTCACTTGGTGCCCATGTGTGAGTGAACAGGTCAGGCCATAGATCTTCAGTGACTATAAAAATTCTGAGACTTACAACAGCTGTGCAGACAGCTGTGCACAGCAAGTGCACACTCCAAAATGTAGGTTTCTGGGGGTTCTCCTTGGTTTCTCAAAGACAGATACCTGGTGTCATTTCAGCTTTCATGGAATCTGACATCCATCTGAATGTGTATGGTTCTCCCATGGGTCTTGCATTACACCTTCCAGACCTGAACTGATGTTTTAGATACCCCAGAGCATTTCAAATAATGTTGAATGCCTGGTTTTAGGCAGCTTAATCAAATTGTAAGTGAAGTCTGTTTGTTTCCCCATCATTTCAACAACCTAGCTGGACTTTCCTTATCCTCAACACAATAATTTCAAAGTGTGATTCATCTGACCAAAAGAAGGAATTTCCATTAGAATAAGATTAATAAATATTATTTTTTCTTCCTTGAATTTTTCTGAAGACATTTATGCCTAATGAAAGTAGAAACACAAGGCCTTGAGTTACTTCAGCCCTGGTTATCTACAATTGGGTGGCAATTCAACACCAAACCCATACAAGAGTATGTGAGACAAAGACATCTAGAAAAGTGAGCCCTTTATTCCTGTCACTTTTGTACAGATTCTGCTTACATCTGAATGGAGAAAATGAAATTTACATTCATGGGTGGAAATTAAATCTAATGAAGTGTGCTTTAATGGGTTTATGTTGGTGCCTGTTGTGGTGATTAGGCCATTGAGGTTCAAATATAAGCACTATTTCAATTTATTTAACACTGTATCAGCCTAGTAGAGCTACTCAAATCCTGCAAAACAGAACAAATCTGTTATTGCTTATGCATCACTGAAGTCTTTGGACCCTCTGTTCCAGCTTCCCTTTTTTTCTGTTTACTTAACCAGTGCAAAAATCAAAATCATGGATGACAGCTGAATGTCGGACTTGGAGCTCTCTTTACACTTGTGCAAGTAACCTCAAATACTTCATTGCAGTAATCTGGCATTTATTCCTCTTATTTGGGAAATGAAATGGCATTAACAGCTTGACAGCTTGAAAAAAAATAGGGTAAGAACAATACTTGTAGCTAGCTTTTGCTTTTAAGTGCTGTGTATTGTTGTGAATATCAATTTTATTTTTTTTTTTAGTAATGCAGAGAAGGCCAAATTGAATGATTAATCTTTGACCTGTATCTGTTGGAAACATTTGAACAACCCATTTTAAGGGGTTTAGCCTTCTCTGTTGCATGCACATAACTTTCATTAACATTAAATAGAGTTACATGTGCACACCAGGGCATAAGCTGCTAAGTAGATATTAATTGGCTAAGAAATGATCTCCTTTTTCTTCTCCTTACAGTTGGTGTTTTGGAACTCGCTTTTGGCTTGCTACCTTAATAACTCTTTGAGGTTGCATTTTTTCCTTTAACTATTTAAGAGACAAATATTCTTTGAGGGATCTGTCAGTGCCTGCAGCCATTGTAAAGTCAGTAGAAGAATAAAAGCTTCAATATTTAACATCAGGAGTCTACTCTGTCCCTTTGTAGGCCAATCCTTGCAAATTATCAGTATATTAAATAGCACTTTATCTGGTAAGTTCAAAGGAATTATGAGTAATTCTGAGTTTGCAGTCAATATTATTTTGTAACTGTAGAAAGTAGTTTGGAAGCAAATGTGTATTAGTTCTTTATGTCTATTCAAAACACACTGTCCTTTCTTTGTAGCAGTTAACCAATGCAAAATGCCAAGCTGTGAAAATAAATCAACATAGCAGTGCAATGACTAGAATTTTATATTAAGCATGCAACTGTAATGGACCACTTACACAAAAAAATTGCTTTATTGTCATCTGAGATTGCTATTGGGAGTGAGTTCAGGATTTCCACATATCTTTAAAAAAATCTATTTAACCTATCCAGGTTGAACTTTGTAAGCATTTCAAATCATCCTTTAAAGAAGTACAGTGCAAACTGAAAGTGTTTGCTAAAACTCATGTTAACAATGTGTCTGTGCTGTGCTTACACAGAAAGTTTGGGATGCTGCAAAGTTTGGGATGATTTCAAAGTTAGGGGATCTTCCTGCATCTTTTTTTTTTCACCTACCAAATTGCGATCACTGGTCATGTGAAGCAACTTCCTCCTTTTCCTGCAATGTCCTGTAGCTCTCTGCTGTGTTCCTTTACCTTTGGGCAAGCACAGATACTACCACAGAATTCCTGCTTCTTTCTGCTCTGACCTCTGCAGCTGCACCATGAACTAGGCACTGGAGGTAAGATTATTTTTTTCTCTCTTTGGACATCCATGATGCAGAAATACACATCTTAGATCTATGAGATGACTCCTATATTTTTGTAACTTTTGCATCTTTTGGAGATTTTCAAAACAAGAAGTATTTTTGGGGACTGGGTTGCCAGCTGAAAAATTGGGCAGCAGGCTCTTTCTTTGGTATTCAAAATGAAATCTTCATAGAAAGTTTTGTCGTTGGAATTCATGTTTTCTAATTTTGCAGGTATACCAATGGAGAGAAGCTTTGCAACTCTCTTTTTTATGATGGGCTCTGCTTCAACCATGCCAACCTTAACTCTAGAACCAGGGACATATGTCCTTCTGATGCTTTCNTCCTTGTATTTCTTTTTCACTTCATTTTGTTTATGTTCAGTGAGGGCTGGCTGGTACTATCAGGCCATGACAGTGTTATATAGGCTTAAATGTAAAGAGGGCAGAGATGATTATTTTTCCTCTTAGGGATACCCTTTGGCCTGCAGGCAATTCTTTTAAAAATAGCTCCACTCTGCCTGATGCAATTATTAATGTGAATTATGACAGATGCAATTCCCAATTCAGTTGTCCAGATCAGAAGTGAAAAGCAGATTTCTGTTGAAAAGCAGCAGAGTTGTTGCATCTCCACTTTCCTTTGTTCAGACAAGCTCCTTCCACAAGGCTGTGTGGCAAGGCTTTGTGGGTTTCAGTTTTACTTGTTTTCTGTATTTTTAATCATGCTTGTTGTACAAGAGAAAAAGCTGAGGGCAAGATGCTGGTAAGCCTGGAACATATGCATATAAAACTGATGTTCTGTTTCCCTAAGTCTGCTCAGGCAGCATTGGCAGGCTGGTGGCACTTTCATTTGTGCTTCTCAAACAGAAAATGAAAGGGAAACAACAAAACCAACCTGGTAGATGAAACATATTGTAAACGTTTCTGCTACAGACTCCTAGTAGCTCAGAAAAGTTATTTAAAATCCTCACTTCAGTTTAAGCCTTTAATAAAAAAGATATCTGCTTATTTTTAAACCAGAAAGTCTCATTGCAATCACCAGGAGGGTTGCTATGTGGAAGTGACATGAGCTGCTCCCAAAAGCTGGCACAAATTTATTGAGGACTTGAGAGAAAGGGTGGTTTCATCCATCTCTAAAGAGTGGGATGGCCAGGCTCACTGCTGTAAACTAAAATTTGGGGTTTCTGCTCCATTCTGGGACATATTACACATGCCATTTTTAATAGAGATTAAGGGTGACTCATAAATCTCCTATGAATGCTGCTTGAAGTTTCTGGTACCACTGACCTAGAAATCAAAAACTGCATCATGATCAAAACACAGCACAGGTTTCCCATCTATTTATTAGTTTATATCAAGGGCAATGTCCCCGTGTTTAAACATAAAGTTGTCTCAGGAGAAGCCCTACTTCAATGATTTTCCAACTTGGTACAGAGCTGGAAAAGGGGAGTTGTTGATTAACTTTTCAGGTCTTAAAGAAAAGATGCCAGGTGATGGAACAGTCAATTGGAAATTATTTGGACTCTGAGGTTCTGAGACTTGTTTTTTTCCTAGAGGTTCCTCCACAAATACAGGAACTGAGAGTTTAAGGTTTAAGCCAAAGCATAAAGAGTAAAAAATCAAGTTAATTTGAGTGGTAGGTTTATGTCTATAGTTGTATATGGTACAATGATACTGTACAGGTTGTTTCTTTATAGGATATTCTGAAGTTTAACTTTTGTGAATCATGATGAGATCCTTAGATAAAAGGAAAAATGTAGTATTCCATAAGGCCTCAGGCATAAAAGCACCATTAATAATTTAACACTAAAAATATGGTTACTCTAGAGGCTGTCTGATACTTCTGTGGTACAAATCCCTACAGAGATAGGTACCATAACATTGACTGAATAATTCATTTGATGAATTTCTCAATATTTTCTGATACATTTGACAACGTCTTTCATTATTTACCTAACTTGTGCACCACTGTTAAACTATTATCTCATGGATGCAAAAGCTGTTTACCTTACAAAGAGGTTTTTTTTCACTGAAGAAAAGTAAGAAGTTGCTTTGCAATGCCATCTATTAGCAGCACATCCAGTGAAGAGCTGTCACTCAGCTAGGAAAGGTGTTCAGAGAATGTGAAGCACTTATTCAAACTTTATATTAAGGGATATGAACTATTATAGGCATGTAAATTTTTTCTTGGTGAAGACTTTGGACCAAGATCTAGCCCAGGATATAATTTAGAAATTCCAAAATAAGAGTATGAGGTATCTTCAGCATTCTGGTGATGGAAACAGCAAGGCAGCCCTCAGTTTATCCTAATCAGATGATGGCTTTCAGTGACTTCAGTGCACACAGTGAGTTGATGACATGGCCTCATTAATATTCAGATATTGATGATTTTGAAAATTCACTCTGGTCTGATGTTGTGTTGTGTTTTATATGCCTTTTTATAATAGAGAAACCATTTGGTGTGGGATGTTAGCATACAGCTTCAGTGTGTGAGGATTTCTGGAACCTCTCTCTGACCATGTAAGGTTTGTAACACTGGTCCTACTCTCAGATGGAAGGCAGCACACACAAGGGCAATGTGAATTGTTATATATAAATGTTTATGAATTTCTTTTCTGTTGGAATTTTAGGGTGAAGGCTGCTAGGTCAAGGTTTACTATTTATTTGTAAAAGAAAAAGACCCTAACAGGCAGAATTGGCCAATTCTAACATCTGCTGTATAGATATGAGTTTATATAACAGCTCCCAATCTTTCCTGCTACAATCTCATTTGTAAACAAACAAGACATTTACTAGACAAAAAACAGGCACAAGCAGATTAAATGATTTCTCCAAAGTTATAGAAAAGGTTACCAAAAAAGGTTTCTTTCTGGGACAGGCTTAAATGCACCTTTTATTTTTATAAATGCATTGGGTTTTTTTCTGGATATTTGGCTTCAGAAGCCCTTAATCATGAGCATGGTGAAGCTGAAGATTTCATCATGGAAAATTGTTGAATAATCAGAAAGCACTGGTGTTCAAATGTGCTGCCATTAACATATCCTCCTAACTGGGGTTACATTGTTTTATTTATTAATGGAATAAGGAATAGATGTGACGAATTTGTTTTTGCTTCTTTTCACAGATGATCACATAGTAAAGCTGAAGGAGACTCTATTTTTTTACAGATCAAAGCATTTGTTTTACTGTTTAATTCTTTGGTACTGGCTCTCCCAAGGCCTCTGTTGCTATGAATGAATGCAAATTATATCAGGAAATCCAATGGGCTCAGTAAACACTGAATATTAATTCAAGATGTTTTTGGAAAAGCATAAACAACATCAGTCCCAAAATCCAGAGCAGAAGCAAATAACAATGTTAAATTGATATGTCAAAATTTTATGGGCGGTGTTGTTTTGGCTATAAAAATCTGGTTTTTCTTGTCTTGTTGAGTGATCATGTTGTTCCATCATAACACATGAATTCTGAATCATTGAGCAATATCCTTTCTTCCCCTACATTTTACCCAGGGCTTGCTCAGATTCCTAAATGCTACTTTTCCTGTGTTGTCCAGTCCATTTACTCTAGATATACCAATGAAATATATCTTTTTGAAAGGTATTAAAGTTTTGTGATCAGAGACTGAGAACAGGATGCAGAAAACCTACAACAACTCTCCAGGTTTCTCTGCTTTGCTTGAGTGTGGCTTTTGCATTACTTGTGGAGCTTTCTCTATCTCCATCCATGGATTTTCTCACTTTTATACTTCAGGTTCTCTCCCCATCTCACCAGGGTGAGGCTCTGTGTGGGTCTGAGCTGCCAGATGGAATTAAACCACAACAATCAGGCACTCTGGTCAAGTCATAGCCTTGATGTTGCTCACCTGTGAATGTTTTCTTCTGCTTTGATCCTTTCTCAGTAATGGACAGTTTAGAAGAGATTGTTTCCAAAGTTCAGCTAACACAAGAAAATCCAACCATCAGCGGTTTCCTACTGGGAAAAATGAATCCAGATCAGGCCAGACCTACAAACAATTTCATTTATGAAAGTCAGAACAATTATCATTCAGCTAGAGACTTAATCAATCTACAGCTCAAAAATAGGAAAGAATGTGTCATTGACAGAAGTTTCTACATCATCACTAAAACACCTTGATTTTCAAAACATTTGTTCTGGTATCAACATAACACTGTAGTGAGTCTGACTTAGGTATCTTGTGTGATCCTGAAGGAGCTGTGAACACTTCAGCTGGAATTCTGAATGCCAAGCTGGACACTTCTGAGCAAAATGTCCAACATTGTCTTTCAAAGGCCCATTGCCCAACCAACTTTCAAATTTGTTCTTCATTTCTTTAGGAGACAGAAGCAGGTTGTCTGAATATTGAAATGAATAAGAAGAGTGCATTGGCATTCAGCTTGCTTTATTTTTCTCGTGTATCATTGCACATTTTAATATTCACCTTGGGAACTCTTCTTATGCAAGACATAATACCATAAAACATAGATATGAAATATTGAGATCCTGGTATACAGGCAAATCCTCAAACTGTTAATAAAATGCTCTGAGTTAGAGGGTAGGAAAGGAAATCACACTGTGTAAGCAACAATTTCAGTAAATGTAAAAGATCTAGTGATGCCAGAGGCTCATCAGGTGGTAGCAGTGGATACTGAGTACTCATTCTCCTGAGTGTGCTGCTACTTTCCTTGATATTCTAGAGATGAAAAAGGCAATTTAAATATTTTATACTCTCTGCCCTCGACTGATGCCTGGAATTGCTCGAGCAGCCCACGGATGAACTCCTGCTATCTCACAGCTCACTGGAGACATTCATACAAATGCCTTGTGAAACCACCACCAATTGCCCAATTGCCCAATGTGACAATCAGAGCCCCTCAAGCCACAGGTTCCACTTTGCAGGATGGAGAAGAAGTGTGATGCACTCTGACAGCAAAGGAACATCTTTTTCTTTCTCTATTAGCCTTCCTTCTGCAGAGCCTGGAAGACACACGATGCTTCCAGGGTCTACTGACAACAGAAGCAGTTTGACACAGAGTTGTGCTCAGTTTTTCTGGAAATATAAGCTCAAACCCAGTATTAATGGTTGTCTCAGCTATACATCTGGGTGTTTTCTGACAGAAAGTGTTCTGAGGACAATGGTTTCTCCACTTATTTTATAAATAAAATTAATTTTGTTTGTGTCAACTGTCAGCAACAACTTTTGTGTCTGCAGATACTAAATATTAAACAGCATTGCCACCCAAAAGTTTTATCCCAAAACTAGTATGAACAGTTTATAAATATACTAAATATACTCGTAAAACTTGCTATGTTTTATGATCAGGTAAACATAACTTTTTAATAGACTATTTGTGCAATAATTTTTTTTTCATTCCTCCCAGGCAGAGCAATAATGAATGGTAAAACCAATCTGCAATAACAAAATAATTTGGTGAAATTCAGAAATGGATACCTGCTAGAAGTGGTTCTGGGATTTAAATACTAATACCAACTAACTGGAAAGTTCATGCTTTAATTGAATAATTTTTCCCATGAAAGGGTAAATTCTGATATTTATATCCTTCAAATGCGGATATGGACATTTTTCTGATAAGTTCAGAATCTAAGTAAAGATATTCTTCACATAAAACATTTTACTGTTGCTTTTAATTTTTTATCTTTTTGTTTTGGTTTTAACAAAAGAGGCATTTTTGTTTTGGTTTGGGATATTTTTTTCCCTGAGAAATTTGCAAGAGAAAGCAAATGTACTGTGCATTTTAATTCTTTTTCAAGCTAGTAATGTACTACAAAAATATATATACAAACAAAGACAGGGAGAAATGTATTAAGCTCCTGTGGCCACCTTGGGAGTCATTAGCTGATCTGATAATAAAACTGAAAATTTCTTGGCTTCTACACACGTTTTGAGCACAAAGCTTCGTTATTTTCTTAGAATCCAGCAGTGAAATATCTTCTGTTTTAATACAGAAGCTGATCTTAAGTTATCCAAGTGATGTGTATTTTCCCAGATGAACCTTTGACAGTATTTTAAACAGAACTCATTAATTTCTATGGATGTATAGCATTCCCAAAACAATTTTTTTTCTTTGAAGACATATGTGAATTTATGTAAGCCTTCCACTCACAGCAACAGTCACTGGACAGAATCCAGAGTACTTCAAATGCAAAACTAAATGCCTAGATAAGTTTTTAGACAAGTTGAAAAGGCTACAATTTTACTAGTATCTACATTTTGACCAGTGGAAATCACAGAATAATCTATTTTATATAAGATTTTTTTTTTTTTCTGGCACTAAAATTGACATTTAAATCCTATTAAGGCATACAAAAATAATTTGGAAATACTTAAGAGTACACATGGATAATTTAAAAATCTATATCTGTGACATCAGTTATCTCTCTTTGTTTGAAACACAAAGATAAAGACAAAAATCTAGTTTTTCTATCAAATAAAGCACTCTCAGACTCCAGGTAGATTTGGTATTTGACACAATCTATACGGGAAGAACACTGGAAAAAAAAAAAGTTTGATTGCTCTTGGTAGATTTAAAGAACAGTTTTCCATAATCACATTGTATCTGAAATCTCTCTGTGTTTTTAACTGATGAAGCATTCTGGAACAAAAATGGTTCTGTTCCTAAAGTGTGTCTTGCTTAGCAAAGCAAAGATAGTAACTACATTTTGATATGGTGAGTAAACTTAAAGCTGGTGAACTGCTGACTCAGGATGCAGGAGGAGGGGTGAGCTCTATTCTGTTTTAGCTCAAAGGAATGTGCAGATAAAGATATAACCTATGAGTTGTTGTTCTCTGTTATTTAAAGATTCACATGATAAAAAATAAACAGGGTGACCAAAATAGTGAAAGAATAATTCTGCCACTCTTGGGTAAAAGATACTCTATAGTCAAGTGTTTATACACTCTTACAGCTGAAAACATTGCATACAATTAGTTGAGGGTTTTTTTTCTCTGCTAGTAGGTCATACTACAAAATAACAATAGGCAGGATAATAGTAACTAGTTAGTTTCCAGTCCAATGTGTAAAATACACCAATTTCATGTGGAAATAGAAATGGAAGCATTTTGCAGTATTTTATGTCCATACTACCAGTTATAAATTGCATTTAGTCTTGAATTTCAATGCTCTTCTTGGTTTTTAGCTGTCTATTCTTAATGTATAAGAAAAGTACCATAAAAAAAAGTTATCTTTTTTAAGATGAGTCTGATAAGCTTCAGAGTTCTTGCATAGTGGTTAGTGGTAGTACCTAAGCTCAAGGAGTCTTTTTTTTTTTCCCCCATCAGATGTGCTTAAAAGAAATTTCCCTTACAATGAGAAATGAAAAATAGGAAATATGATGTTCAGTTACTTGTGGATTTCTTTTGTTCTGTTTTTAGGGTTTGGTTTTTATTCTTTTTTTAATCACTGCTGTTTCTTTACTGCTTTGTCTGGATAAAATTGAATCCATATACCCAGGAAGCCCCTAGATTCTATTGTCAGGCTTCTTGATAACACACTATTAGTTTATTCCCTGGTTTAATCCATTTAAAGCATCTCACATTAAATGTTACCCATTTGTTGTTATACTTTTGAAGTCATGGCTTGAACTGTATTGTTTTCTGAAGCAAAGTTCTTTTTCTGAGCTGAATTCCTGGGGAATATGATCTTCCACTGGGGCTTGTCTCATCGCTAATGCTAAATAACCGCCCTAGGTGTTCATGCTCCATTGTACTCTTATTTAACTTGTGCTAGGGAAAAAAAATCTTCTTAGAAGATTTTAAAATGAAGTGGTGAAGAATTTTGTAGTGTGTTTAGGTGATTTATAACTGGCCAAAAGTAGATATGTAAGGTCAAAAGAAAGAGTCAGACCTTTGCCTTGGATATATGTTATTCCTGTAAGCACTAGTGAGGAAACCTAGATGGTTGGTAAAGGTTCCTAATCTTATATGGTCAAATTTGGATGAGACAAATCCCAGAGAGTACAGATGTTTCAAAGATTTGGGCACTGTTGGGCTTCCAGGGTTTTCCCAGGATTGAACTGGGTTTGTACAAATCATTTTCTTCAGAGCAAAGTTAATTATGAAAAACCTTTAAATAACAGACTACCTTGTTCTCCTGGACACCTCAGAAAGGAATAAACACCTGGAAACTGCACTATTACAGCCTGAGAGAAAATGCATCCTGCAGAGCCTCTGGCATTACAGATCCTTGTCCTGCTATGAGTAGGAGATGTTGCTGCCTAGTCTGTGTGCTGATCTGTACAAAACGTTTTCTCAGCCTGTTTCTTAGCGGATGGAATTGTAAAACTACTGGCACCTTCGGAGCTGAATCCTGAGAGATGCAGAACTCCACCAGCTCCCACCACTTGCATTGAAAGCTGATGATATTTAGCAGCTTGTCAATCCTTGGTCCCATCTGAGTTCTGAGAGCTGCACAGGCAAGGGAGCATCAGGGAGCCAGGTGGGATCCGTGTGGGCGCCTGCAAACATCACATCCCCTCAGCAGTGAGAAACTTGAATGCTGGCCACTGGCTTGTTTCCTGCCACAGACACTTTAGCATATCATGCATGAAAAAGAGAGCAAACTGCCCCTCGTTTTGGCCCACATTGTTAAAATTCTTGGATGGAGATACATGAACCAGATAACTCACGCTGCATTCATGTGATTTTGTTGGCCTCTGCCAAGCACTGGTTCAGTGATTTCTAAAGTGCTCGTGGGTTACAAAGCGAGAAGATTGACAGCCATTACAGTGCTGTACCTTGCCTTTTGAGGGAGAGAAAAATATGTTACTGATGAGAATTGGAAAAATTAGCTATGAAAATCATGATACTAACACTAGATTACTATTGGCTCTAACAATATTTCTTTTCATAATGTGTAATCATGTGCTAGCATTCCTGCCTCATTATTTAAGAGAGACTATACAAAAACATACATTTATCAGGAATGAAAATTCAACTCTGTTTAGAGTTCTGCTGGTGTCTAAGTAAATTTATACTAATGACTCCAATGGCTAATCAGATCAGAATTGGTATTTTATCCTTGTCTTCATGTTTCTGACCATGTTACCTATTTTCCCAAATTATAAGTGATTACTTCACTTCTACATCCAACACAAAGGCGATTTTATTTTTCTGGATAACATTTTTTTTCCTCTCTTTGTCTTTGGTTTTGATTTTGTTTTTTTTTAAACTTGATGCATTGTTTCCAAGAGCTCTGGTTAGAACATCATATAACAAACCCTTCTCATTATTATGCATTATCTACTGCTGCTTGCTGCAATGCAATATTTACACTTTGGCATTAAGGCAGGAGATGTCCTCGTTATGGAGCACAGCCACTGCTGATAGATCGACACCACGGCTTTGCAGAAACATGAAGAATTGAAAATGGTTCATCTGGGGATTGCAAGTGCTATGAATTCTTTATATCTAACAGTTGGCCTGCACTGACCCAAAGGATATTAGATTTCTTAGGAGCAAACGTGCTCTGCTGAAATGTACTTAAAAAGCTGGATCTCTGCATCCTGCAGTGGCTGCCCCCCCTCATCATCCCTGGCTTTTGCCAGACAGAGCTTCCTCTCCCTCTGTGCAACCCTTGCTCCCTGCCTTATACCTCCTGCTGCTTTCCTTGCTCTCCGTGTTGGCATTCTGCAGGCGGCGGGCGGGAGCGCGGAGGGGTAAGCGAGTGCACCATTAGGAGCTGGAGGAGGTTGCTCCCAAGCCTGGATTTTATTGCCATGTCACTTGGATTGTTTTTACAGCTGGCAGGCCAGAGTGACCTTTGGCTGCCTCTCCTCATTTCTGTCGGCTCCTTCCCCATGAGTCCACGTCAAATCTGCTTCTCGTGCGGTCTTTTAAAGGGCTGCTCTGCCATGGCTGCTGCCTACGGAGCAGGAGGCTCTGACCTCAGCCTGGGAAGTGGAAGGGGGAAGGTGGATGCTGAATGGCCCAGCACTCACCGTGTCCTGCTGCTCCAACAGCATCAGGACTGAGCCAGGTGTAACCTGCTGCTGCTGGCATGGGACAACAGTGATTCACCGAGGGGCAGGAGAGCACAGCAGGAGCCAAACAGGGAGGTGAGGGAGGACATGAAGTGACACCTGCCTTGCACAAAGCACAAGGCAAAATCACCTTGTCATGCTAATGAGACATTTCTCTAATAATTGCCCTTTGAGGATCCCAAGGTGCTTTCCCTGTAAAAACTGAGCGCCACGGTATCATTTTGCAGGAAGTATCAGTATCATCCCAATTTCTTCTTTCTTTTGAGACAGATCATTTGACTGATGTCCCTGTTGGTCAGTGAGTGCTTGTGATCATCTTAGCACTGGACAATGCTGATACCCTTGTTGCTCTTCCCACTTTCTCTTTGCACTTTTCTATATTCTGTGTCCCCAAAACGTTCCAATGTCTCTGTTAGCAGAAGACTCTTCACAGAGGCAGAAAGCAGGACAGAATTTGTTTTTTTTTTCCCCACATAGACTCTAGAAAATCTTTTATTTCTGCCAACTCATAATGAATTTAGGGATCTGCACGAATGGAAAAAAAACTTTATGTGCATTGCACTGGCCTCCGACACCATGACCCAAACTCAGGCCCTGCCTGCCTGGCTCTGCCACCACAGTTCCTGTCCTTCCCCCCATTTCAATGACATTTCAGAGAGGGAGAAGGAGAGAGCTGGATTTGAAGGAGAGAGCTGGGGGGATGAAAACTGTCAGTTAATTGAGACAATTTTTAATTAAACTATGCCTTTCACTAACTGCTCCGTGCAAAGAGCTTTATTGTACTGTTGCTGTGGCAACCTTAACTTTGAGCGTCCTGACATGTGATTAAAATCTAAGATTTAAATGTTTCATTAACAAAAAGAGATTCTTATTGGTTTTGGGTTTTTTTTTTTTTATTTTTCATGGGCATCCACCAAAATCACTGATCCTGAAGACTGAGGATCAGAGTGCCTCCTCAGATTTTAGTAATTGAGGGAAGGAACAGAGAGAAACAGCCATGCAGATGACTGAAAGCCTATGGGGGAGAGATATCCTTTTCCTGACTTACAAGTGCCTGCCCCCTTCTCCCCCCTGCCCCACATCTTCCCACTCCCTAAGGATGCTGTACCAATCAGACTTAGTAGCTTAAAAGGCCATAAAGGGAAAAATGTCAGGTGTGAGCTGCTCTGCTCAGCATGACAGGAGTTCAGATAAGAACACAAAAAATACCACATGGGGTTAGACATAAGGTTCATTTAGCCTGCTAACCTTTGCCTGGCAACAGCAAGTAGCAAATGCTTAGGATATGTATAGACTTGACCTTTCTCTCAGAGACCCTCCCAGCTCCTGATAACCACTACTTAGATGTGTCCTTGCAAATCTCCCCCAAATGGTGGTTTTTCCTAGTAAAGACCTTCTGAGCTAGGAGAGGCATATCCTTTCCTTCCTTTTTTTTTTTTTTCTCCATAAGTGGCCACACTTTGTAGTTTGAAGAAAAAATGATTGCTGCTTGTATTATGATGGAATGGGATCAAGGATTCAGGGCAGCCCTGTAGGCAAACAATGAAATAGAGGCATCCTAATGTTAAGGCAAGATGCTTTCTCCTTTCTTTTCTTATTTCTGTGCCTTTTATGAAAGAAAAATTGGATACAGCCCCCAATATATGTTCCTGTATAGAAATGGGGATCTGTCCTGACATGTCCTTCTCTTTTCCCCATTAATTGTCATTACAGTTTCACCCTGGAAAGCTGGGGTCACATCATCATCTCTGATTTTACCCACCAAGGGAAATGAATAGAAAAAAAAGTCTCTTGTATAGGAAAATTTCTGCCAGCAATCCTGAAATAATACTCCTTGATTCTTCATATCTCTTTTAATTTCTCTCGGGCACAGCTCTAATTTAAGTTATTTAGGAATATGATACAGCGGAAAGGTGTTAGGTATTAAATAGTGGACTTATCCAGGAATAGGAGATTTACATTAATACACTATTTATCCCATACAAAGCTGGATTTCTTCTTTACTCCATCCGAAAATGGATGTTCATTCAGTTCTTGGTGTTTTGCCTTTTATTTTCAGGAAAAAACTCAGAGGGCATCTAAGCATTTGTGCAACATAGGAACAACACATAATTTCCTGACCTGCTGGACAATTAGTTTATGCCTTGAAGTGTGATATTTGATTACCATTCATTACAGATTTAGCTTGTGGTGCTAATAGCCATAAAATTACTGAGTTTCTGATTAGATGTAGTCACAGAATTTGTCTCAATGTTTTCCAGTTTCAGGGAATTATCCAGATATGCTTCTTGGTGTGCTCCAAACTTGCTCTCTTTTGCCTTCCCAGGACCATTCATTCATCAGTATTGTAACAAGAAGACAGAAAATTTGCAGTAACATAAGGAATTTTGAACAGCTCAGAGCAAGATTGCTTGTTTACTTATCTTCTCCCTACTATAATCTCTGTTTATTTTAAAATGGTCTCACATTTAGAGATTGATGAGAACTGTGAGTTAAGATGTTTTACAGCTTTTCTCAATTCTGAATTGGACAGAATCTTATAAAATATTAATGAGTGTACACACGTATAGAAGATAAACTTTGGTAAATGTAACTATCTCATACAGTGTCTCCTGTGAGTCTGGAGGATGCAAAGGTTTAAAAAAATATTAGGAGAAATAGTAGTTTTTTTATTAAAGAAGAGCTATATTAAAAAGGGATGTGACATTTATTAGTTTAACTCTACAGTAAGAAGATATTCTCTTAATAACATTCTATCCAACTAATTATAGACAAAATTTACAGATTTAAAAAGCGAGATTTTCCTTATACTTTGTTTTCAACCTTGTTTTCAAAATTAAAGTTTAAAATTGCCCAGTCAGTTCTCTTCCCTGTTCTGAGTATTTTACCTCAAGATTTTTAATTTAGTTAATAACAGTGTCAAAGTTCTGTAGACAATGATTCAAGAGGAAAGTAAATAATTATGAGATAAAGACTAAATGAAGAAAAAAAAAATACAAAACAGTGCTTCAATATGGCCACAATTTTCTTTGGCAGAGTTAATGAAATATATTCTCCAGGTTGAGAAATGAAAATTGCTCACAGGCTTTAAATCTTCTAATGCTGGAGCAATGGAAAGTGTCAAAACATCTACTTTGGGTACCTTAACGCCCACGTAAAAAGCTGGCTTCAGCTTGTCATATTGTTAATTACTGCTTAGAAAATAATAATGCAAGGTTCCTACAGGATAAATAAACTGGGCTTGCCAAGAAGAAACATCACTGAGTCACAGAATGGTTTGGGTTGGAAGGAACTCAAAAAGTCATCTCATTTCAACCTCTCTGCTATGGGCAAGGAAACCTTCCACTGTCCCAGGATGTTCCAAGTCCCATCCAACCTGGCCTTAAACATTACCAGGGATGGGGCAGCCACAGCTTCTCTGGGCAACCTGTTCCAATGCCTCACCATCCTGATATTAAAGATTTTTTTCATAATATCTAATCTAAATCTGCACTCTTTAAGTTTAAAGCCGTTCACCCTTGTCCTATCTATCCATGCCCTCTCCAGCTTTCCTACAGGCCCTCTTTAGGCAGTGATATAAAGATTTCATTCTTTCATTTCTTCATTTGAGATTAAATGGTACCTCTAAATCAAAAAAAGGCTGCAGTGCCATCAAATTCCTTGGTCATGGGTAAAAGAAAGGAAAAAAATCTCAGAAGAAAACTGGTCCCATAGTTGAGAAGTTGATGCATGTCCTCATGTTTTCACATGTTATCTGCATATGGGCTGATTCCTGCCATGGGATTCTGTCATGGTACATCTTTGTTTAAAAGCAATCTTAAAGTAAAATATGATATTTTCCACATCATCCCCTAAGCAAGGACTAAAAGAACACCAAATGTTGTAAGTCTGACAAAATCCCTCTCCAATATCTGTTTTAAACAATACATGCCTTAAGCTTTGTAACCATTAAAGAAGAACAAATAGTTCTTGCTCTTTGGAGATCTGAGGTGCAAAAAGAAGACTTATTATTTAGGGAGAAAATGTAATATGGAAGACAACTAGCACAGTTTTTTGCATTATACTACTGAAGTATGAGTTCTCACTTTTTTGCTTTTTTAAAGTTTATGACCCCCTCTACAAATATTTTCAATGACCAGATATTTTCAAACACGTGATATTTTCCCCCCTTTTTTGTCATGTTAGATTCAATGCAGTATAACTGCATTTTATCCGCCAGAGGTGGGAATTAAATAATTTCTGAGAGATGTAAGGGAAGCTGGAACTTTCCCCAGTTGCCTGCTTTCTTTTCTTTTTTTGCATGTCACAGAGTTTTGACATTTTCCCTGGTGACGGTTGCTATGCTATGCCTCAGCACATTGGCTTGGGATCCTTGCAATGCCTAAGGTGCTAAGGCATGTTTTGTACTGAAAATCATCTTTTTTTATTTCTTCTCTCTCTCTCTTTTTTTTTTTTTTTAGGACTTCTTGGAACAGGATATCAGTTAGAATTTTTCCCCTAGAGATGATGTCAAACTTCTCATCAACACACTGCAGAGTCAAAGGCACAGAAAATTACTAATGACCAAGGACATTTTGTGCAGAGACACCTTGCTTGTTATCTTCAAGAGGGACATAATATTCACCAGGTTCAAATAAGGGCCTGATTTCTTATAGCCAATATCTCTCTTCTGAACAGGGCTGCAAAGGGCAGGAAAAATCTTTGCATTTCTCAATAACCAGGGGTGCCACTCCCACAGGCACGAGGATGTGTGTGAATATTGTCTTGCTAATAGCTTGCAAACCCAGTTTAACACCTGACATTGAGATCCCAAAATTGTCTTACGCAAAGTATAAATCAGAGAGAATTTATTTTCCCCTTATTCTGTTCAATTTAACTATGAGTTCCACTTGTATGTGCAAATAGCAAAACAAAAAGATCTCTTTTCACAGGTGGCCCCTTATCACTTGTCATTTGTCTTCTCTCCCAGCTCAACTTGTGAGCACCTGAATTGCCTTTCAAAAAAAAAAATAATAATAAAAAAAGGAAGCAGCACTGTTTGTCCAGTTTTTTGTGAGCCCTGGAAGGCTCAGGCCTCTGGGAGGAGTTGTGGGCAGGTAAAATTGACAGCAGGCTGCAACTGAGTGTGTGGCTGCTGCCAGGACCAGCTCCCCCCAGGCTTGACACACATTGTCACCCTTGTTGCAGCAGCAATAAAGGATGCACAGGCTGGTGGAGGAGAGATCCTTCCCAAGCACACACCAAGAAGGGAACACTGAGAGCCTCGTGTTTGGTTAAAGCCCAGCACCAACTTATGTTCCTCAGTCAAGCTGTGTGAAAAATTGATCTTTTTTCTCTTAGTGTTAGCTGCCAAATTGGTAAAAAACGGTGATGGTGGCAATAGAACAACAAAAACAACAATAAAATTTGAGCTAAGTGTAAAACTTGGGGTGGGGGCCTAAGGGGTGGAGGAGAAAGAGAATAGTTTTTTGCTCAAATAAAATGTGTCATTTTGCTCAACCTAAAATAAAAAGTTCTCTTATGGACACTTGTAAAAGGAAAAAAAGGAAAAAAAATCACCAGGGCAACACCATCAGCCATTGTTTCCTCAGTATCTTTAGAATTTAGCACATTTAACCCTGACTGCCAGACATCCCTGTGTCTGAGCAGGTCTGAACCCATTTGTACCTCTGGTGATGCTGTGAGCTCACGTGGCTCTATGTGATCCTCACAATATCCCTGAATCCTATTGTTCCCCCAAAAGACTACACAACCCACTTTTTCTAAGGTAGCTAAACAAAGTGAAGCAAACAGAAGCAAAAGTAGGAGTTATCATAAACTGTTTATCTAGGGCTAGTTTTCAACTAGAGAGGACAAGAAATAAAATAAATTAATTTTTCTCTTTAAGCATTCAGTTTTTCATTTTCTACCTTTTTCCCCCCTTTATTTTTTGTTTCATCTGAACAGAATTTATCCATATGTTTGGAGAGATGAATTTGATCTGAAGTTAAATTTTCCAAGCTGCATACAAGAATATTAATTTTTGTAGCCAGCCTGCTTCCAGAACCCAGGCTCTTCCAGAACCCATGTCTCTGCCAGTTGGGATATTCCTATTTGGATGTCACACTATTCAACTTACATATAAAAGCACAGAAATGATCCCAGGGAAAGTCCCATCCTGAGGAGTGGGTAGAGCACCAGTGAGGGCATTTTACATGGGTTCACACTCAGGGCTTGGTCACAGTTTGCCAGGTGATGCTGGCACTGCTTTTCCACTACCTGCAGTGAATCTGCCCCACGAGGGTGCAACAGTAAATCTGGGCCAGATCATCACTTTTTGTCATTATGAACTGAAAAAAAAATTACACTGCTCTTTATTGCATAGAAATATGTTGAAATAGAAGTGCTATTCTGAGCAATCGTGGAATATTTCTTTAAATTCCATACTTCATGGTTGTCTAGAGCTTTTTTTTTTAAATAAGTATCATCATATCAGTTTCTATTTATAGTTTATATCTCTAATCTAAGTTGTTTATATAGAAGTTAATGCAGATTTTTTTTTAGCTATCATACCATGAAGTTTGTGTAGTATCTAAGATAAAAAGATTATAAGTTTACAATCTATTATAGAAATCTGGATTTTTTTATTGACTTCCATTGTTGCTTCAGTAACAAACATCATCACATTTGTCAGGAATCCTTTAGTATGATTTTCATTTTTTGAACACTAAAGACAGAAACAAAATCAACAATCTACCAACTGAAATCTATGAAAAACCTGCAAACCAACACATCTGTTTCCATGAACACATCCAAAACACATCATGAAAAATTGTGTTATCCAGCCATGTCCTTGGACACCAATATTTTTACTTTGAAGAGAACGCTCATGATACCTACCTAAATAATTAAAAGGGGAATTTTATCCAACAAGGCACTTTTCTAGGGGAATAGATTCTTGTAGAAGAAACATCCAGATACATCACAAGAATTACTTCTACACGTCACAGGCAGAATGTGTTACAGGCCATCCTGCTCTGGAAACTGGGGGGAAAATCGATGAACAATATGATTAAGTGACTTGTTTAATTATACATTAAACTTATATGGGGAGATCATATCTGCTCAGAGCTCTTCCAACCACTCACAGTCTGGAAATCTCTAAATTCACCAGGAAAAAAATCCCCCTGTAGGCCACAAACATGACAAAGGGATTTAGATCATAGCTGAGGAAGAAGTTTAAACTGTACTAAAGCATCTTCACTACAGCCACAGTAAATATTTCCACAGTGGACTCATAAAGGCTTTGATCTTTCATTTGTCTTTTTGCAGAACATATTGCACTTCATGAATTTCACCAAATGTCTTACTTGTGAAATGAAAGCACAGGACTGAGACATGCTGGCAATAAATAATGGACAAAACCACCTCTGGTCGGGGAGATTCTATCTCCTACAAAACAGTTACTCACTACTGATTCAGATGTGAGAAGAAAAAATACTTAGAAAAACTTCTTAAGGTCAGTCTGAGAACTTAAACTCAAGTCCTGATTGATTACCAAAAACCTGGATTATATCTGCCATTACTTTGTGATACATTATAGTACTTCTCCCTTTGGCCATCAATATCTGTGTGTTCCTTGACAACCTTCCTTCCACTCCTTGGTACCAATCACCTTTTCTGGACTTTTGACCTGATACTTATTTAATTAAGCTAATATTTTGGTTTTAGTTTGAATCCAGCTTTCAGACCCACTTCTTTGTGTTCAAAAATATGCTTACTTTTTTGTCTGCATTAGTGACATAAAAGGTTGTTATCTTTACTTATAACTCCACAGTTAAAAATTCTGCATATATTCTACTTTTTAAAAAAAATATTAGCACTTTTTCTGATTCCTTATTTTGTCTTTTTGATGCATGCACATTTTTTTCCAGTAAAATAGTTCAATCAAAAAAAGTTTAAAAAACACGTGGTGAAACCAATAAGTCTGCCTATAATTCTTTTTCAGATTCACCCAAAAGTCCACATCTTTCTGTAGTTTTTTCATTCATAAAGACAATTTCAGAAAGAAACTTCAACCAAAATCCATTTTTTGGAGAAGGAATGTATATTTTTTTCTGAAGCACTTATGGGAAATTTCAGGATCTGCAGGATGCCTTAAAGTAATTATCAAATGATGTCCAGAAAGGTCAGAGGCTGATATGTAATTAAAAATTATGATTAAGGGTAGGGATGTTTTACATCACCATGATTCCTATCGCCTTCTTTAGCCAACAGCATTGCAGTGCAGACATTTCAGTATTTGTCAGGATGACTCCTGCTCTCACCCTGAAAATTTTCAGATGTGTTAGACTCTTAGCTGAGATCAATCCAACCGTAAATATATCATTATTAGAGTAAGGAAGCTGGATAGAAAATGAACTAGAGACACCATAGGAAGACCCAGCAATACTTAGATTAGGTACCTCCTTGTTGATAAGCTTTCAATTTCTAAATCCAAATTTCCTAACAGAGTCTGATTGCGTGAGATTCCATCCCCAGGATTTCCACATGCAGTGCAGAGACTAAATATCAAAGGTCTCTGAACTGTGAGTGATATTTACCCACAGTGTACATGTCATTAACAAGGAGATAAGAAAAGATTGATCTTGGCTTTGACTTTAAGAAAAGATCTGGCAGTTTGTGTGTGTACAAATTTTGTTACCAGCAGAAGTATTATCCCTGTAAAATGCTGGATATTCAAATTTAGAGCCACATGCATCATATTAATTCTGATCATAGCAAATTGTTTCAGATTGACCAAATTGTTTCTGTTGCTCTTTTGCTTATGATCATACTTCGTTTTGGATCATATGAAATGTTTTTGTAAGAAATAGCCTTTTTTAAGCTATTTTTCAATAGCAAATGTGCCAATCAAGACTAAAGCCTTAAAAGATATCTCTAAGTGGACGCATTGTTGAACAGTTTGATCACTCACATACCATCTGCAGCAATTGTAACTCCAATTCTTGCCCATTTCTGCCTGATTCAGAGCATCAATATGAAATTGAGTCGCTTGCTTGAAAAACATGGGTGTTGCTGCATTCGGGTAAAATGACAGCATAGTTAATATTAAAATCCCAGTCCTTTCTGGAAACTGTTACTTAGGGGAAACCGTAAATCCTCAGTGCTTCTCGAGATGTCACCTGTCACCCTGATTTTCTCAAGTTTTACTAAACCTTCTGATGTTTGCCTATTTGCACAGAACTTTCTCATGCACTTTGTGTTAATAACTTATTGTTTTCATTCCTTTATGGGAGACGAGCAACCTGATGGACTGTTGGGTTGCCCAGTGGCATTGAGGAGGTGGCACTGTCACCCTCCAATGACCCTGGCATTTCAGAGAGATATATATATGGAGTCAGATGTTTTAATAAAGGGTTTTTTTAGTTTGCTTTAACCAGAACTGCTCCATGTCGTGCTTGTGTCGCCCCAGGGTGACAGTCACCCACCTGCAGTTTGGTGGCAAATTTTAGGTTCATTCTATGATTCATGTCCACTAAACTCTTTTCACAGGAAGATAATTTCTTTGCTGAAAAGGTGGCCAATCACTGGAATGTTCCCCAGCATGCCCAGGGAAGTGGTGCAATTATCATCCCTGGAAATGTTAAAAAAATGTATCAATGTATCACTTGGAGACATGGTTTAACAGAGGACTATATAATGTGGATTAATAATGGGACTTGATGATCTCAAAGGTCTTTTCAGTCCTTAATGATTCCATGATTCTATGATTTCCACATCAGCAGTGGAAAGAAAACAATCTCAGAAACCCTGTAAAAATAATGCTGGGAAGATGTTGTTGGTATGGTCTCCACTCCAGTCTATCACACAGATCCCAGTGAAAAGACCTTTCCCAGGCACCTTCTCCTTCACAAAGATGACACCACCTCCCACTTTAATAAGTCTCAGAAACTCTGGAGAAAACCACTTGAATGTTTATAAAAAATTCCCCTCAGAAAAAAAACCCTTCACTCCATTTGATGTAAAGTTGCGTATTTGCAAAGTTTTTAAAAAATATAAAAGTCACCAAAATTATTTTGCTAAATTTTACTAGGAACACTAACAAAGTCAGCCCTTCCATCTGCTGCCTCCTCGTTCCCCAAACACCTGCACTCAACCTGTTCCTCTTTGGCTCAAAATCTGCATGACCCTCACAGGACCTGGCAGAGCAGGGCTGTGCCCTTAATCACCACATCATCCACTCTACAGTTAACACTTACCTGTTCTGTTGAAAGGTATTATTATTTATATTATTTTTGGAGAATTATTTTGTCCTCCTGGAAATCAGAGCTCTTTTAACAATATGCAATTACTGCAGGCAGGTGTAAAGTTTCAGGTTTTTTATTCTTGGTAAAGTTGCATTTCTTAGTTCTTTGCACTCCCCAAATTCCCTGTGCATTCAGTCAGACATTTATGAAGGCAAGAGGAGGGTAGCTGAGCTTCTCAAATAATGTTATTTTGCAGGTGTGCATATGAGAGTAGAAATAATTATAAAAATTATATATACAGAGAATAAAGCATTGCAGATGCAGTTTAGAATACCTTGGAAGAAACACTGGTGAGCAAGAAACACATGACAATTATTGATTTTATTTTATTGGGTAAGGAAACATGATGAATTTTCCTCTTCTAGCAGGTGGCAATAGCTTGTTGAATACTGAAATGGATTGAATTTCAAGATATGGCTGCACATTATTATCCTTTATCACTGTCATATTCAAGCCTGGAAGATTTCATTCACTAAATGAAAACCACATTGGAAGATGCCATTTTATTTGGGAATAGGTTTATGCATTCAAAATTATCCTTGGCATTCCAGTGTTAATACCCCTCCAGTGATAATTTTAAAAATTATCGGTGGAAGATGGAGGGGTTAAAACTTGCAAGGATGTCAATCATTTCAGCAACACTCTCCCCTGCCTGTGTCATCCACAGTAGGAGCAGAGGCTGCAGATTTTGTGGTTTATGACATACATCTGGAATGGTACACTCCTTAGTAAATTAATTATGCATCTCGATATTTGTCTTGTATGATTTTTTTTTCCTTCAGCTAAAAATAATTTAATCACACATTAAACCCGTGAAAATTCCATCTCTTTTGCAGACTAGATTCTCCAGATTTATAACCTACTTACCTCACTTCAGTTTGTTTTGAGATTTTGAGATTGGCCTTATTTATTATACAGTCTATAAAGTAGAATTATTCTAAATCACTCCTGTGGAACCATGAAAATGAAACCTTGGATAGGCGAGAGGATTTTTATGTCTTTTAATTAGAGCTTATGTTGAAACTTCAAATGCTATGGCAAAATGTTCATTGAACAGCCTTTGCTCAAGCTGACTGCAAAGGACAGAACCACAGCTGTATAGAGATGAGATGTCACAGACTTTGAGCAGTTTTGAATGACAATATCAATATTCAAAATCTTTAGCTCTGACTTAGTCAGGAGCTTTATACAGGAATTCTGTTACTTTTTCCTCATTTTCCAGCCTGGCAAGCAGAAGGGAGGTGAATGTTGGGATTGTTTTACTTGCTCCCTTTCTACAGCTACTCGGTGGCAACACAGTCGTGAATTTGTCCAGGATTTACTTTTCGGCCATCAATCTAAAGTCAGACAATGATTAAAACTGGAAAAAATTAATCCTCATACTTCAAGATTCCAGCTAGTCTATCATGACTCAGAAAGTTTGGTCCTCATGCACAATCAGCTTGCAGTATTTATAGTCTTTTCTTCTTTTCTGAAGTATCAAAAAATCCATTCTCTGAGTTTGCAGCCACCTGGACACAGCTGTTACCTGTCTTCCCTCCTGTTCCCCTGTTCCTGCAGCACTGGATTCAGTCTTCTGAAGACTGGAAATCTTCTATTTCAATGTAGTCTTTGAGCTTAAAATGCTTCATGCATGTGAAATATAATGGGTTATGATATGCAAGAAGCCAGGCTAGATGATCTAAAGGTACCTTCTGGCCATAAGCTCTATCAAATTACTAAACCTATGAAATTGCAGAACACAAAATACAGGATAATGTTAAGTCAATGGGAGTGGTGGAAATTAAGTATCATGTGTATTAAACCCCATATACTTGGTTTCACTAAACTCCAAGCACCAGAATTTCTCCCAGGCAATCCCATTTCATAGGATAATAAAAGAAAGAGGAAGAAGCTTTAGGGCCACTTGACCAGTGTGTCCCCATATTTGCTAAGTGCACACACTAAAACTAATTTTCAAGGAATTTAATGCCTGAGAGCTAATCCAGCAAACGAAGTAAATCCTGTCTTACAGAACACCTGCAAGTCACTAGGTAAGAAATATTCTCAACACTGCTCCAATAAGCTTATGAATGCAAATTTAACTCCAAGTACAGACAGGTACTGTGACTCTGTCTCAGCTGCTGGGGACTACAGATTTTTTTGGCAGAATGGGGGAAGAAATTGCTTTTTAAATTTGGAAAGTTTCAATATTTAGAGCAAGGATCTAATACAGTTTGAACAAAATCCTTTTAAGTCTATTTCTCAGTTACTTCATCTACCACTTATCTTAGTTCCATATATATACACACATAACATTTATTTATATATTTATAGACTTATTATTAATTTAAGACAGCTTTACATATTTTCTCACATCTCCCAGGGAGGTATGGTATCATGTGCAGTGGAAAACTAAAGTTAAACAGATCATGAATATCAGTTTGAAGATTTATAGTGTTTGCCCTGATCAGACGTGTCTTAGACTATTCTCAGTCTTTATTCTCTTTCTTCTCTGATAAATTTTCATACGTGTTGCTGATGCAGAGAACACGTTCAAGCTCCTTAATACACAAAGTAACTTGCTACTTATATTTTTATGCCTATATATTCATAAAATCCAGAACACAACATGTAGAGATATTGTCTTATTAATCTCTGTCTTTCAGTAACCAAATATCTGCTGGAACAGATGCAGTTTGTGACAGGTGCCACACTTGTGGCCCTTGATCTAGATGATATGTAGAATTTCACAGCTATTTTCCAGTCTGGCTTTACAAGATGTTCTTTTCCCACACAAACAGGTGATGAGATGTTCTACACAGGGTTTCCATCCCTGGATGCAAAATAAACACACATCTGGACCTCAGGATTGACAAACTGAATGCAGGCCTGCACTGAGACCAGGAAAACATGTACAAAGCCAGGGGAAATCCTTTCTCCAAAAATCCCTTGCAAGAAGCCACAATTGGAACATGAAAGCTCTTCCCAGGCCACACATACATGGCAAAACAAAACTTAATCTCTGGATTTCCAGTCTTACTCTCTTGCTTATGCTAATTTTCATGAAAGGCTTCTCCTACTGCAGCATCTGGCTTGGTCATCACAAATAGGAACTCAGGGGATGAGGTTATCCTTGCATGGGTCTGCACGCCCGAAAATTTGCACGCTCAGAGTTTTGATGTTGATAAGATCAAAGGCAGTTCCTCTCTGCAAACCCATACCTAATGAAAGTAAATATATACCTGAAATCTGAAACTCTTACAGGTGAAGTTTCTAGGACTCTAGTTCAAAGGGGTTTTGACTGAAAGGTTATTAGAAATACGCTGAAAATATTTTTTAAATATTAGCTCCCTGTGATGTTTCAAAAAGAATTGTCTCTCTTCCCTGACTGAACATATAAGCATAATCAAAGATGATTTACATTTAGTAAGTGTTGTGGTTTAATCTGGAAGGCAGCTAAACACCACACAGCCTCTTGCTCACTTCCCACACTGCAGTGGGATGGGGGAGAGAATGGGGGAAAATAAAGTAAAATTTGTGGCTTGACATGAAGACAGTTTAACACAAT
>WBNO01003057.1:0-28725 GCA_013400575.1 Peucedramus taeniatus | reverse complement strand
TACCAGAGCTGGAGGATTAGGTATAAACTTAGCATCTGCTGACACTGTAGTTATATTTGATTCTGATTGGAATCCACAGAATGATCTGCAGGCACAGGCTAGAGCTCATAGGATTGGACAGAAGAAACAGGTACATGCACTTGTCTTTTAAGTACCAAACCTGAAGGAGGAATTCATTGTTAGCCATAAGCTGTCTGTCTGGCCCATCACCGTCCTCATGGATTTTGAGAATAACTAATACTTGCTAAAAATATCTAAAAATGTTAATATTCATGATTTGCCTTTTAAATTTTTTTTATCTCCCTATACAGAGAGATAGCACAGCAGCTGTAGTATATGGATGGGTAGGAGAAGAGTTGTGGACTTGTCCCACGTTCATTGGCATTGTATCATTCTAGAAAGTAACTGCTGTACTTCAGGCACATCCATTTTGCTTTGTTTAATACTTTGTAGTTCTCTTTGGGTTTCTTTCTTGCAGAATACTTCAAGTAGTAATCAGACATAACACATTTCCTTGTGGCCATGCTTCTGCTTAATCATAGAAACTTAGAGAAGTCTAAGAATTTTTTTAAATATAATTTCTATAGAGACTGATAACATGATTGACTGGTTTCATATATGCAATACTAGTTCAATAAGATTTAGAAAATTTGTAATCATGGGTAGTATTTCTCCCTGTTGTTGCTCAAGGGTTTTTTGTTAACTTCATCTGAATATTTTTTCATGGGTAATTTGTGAGCAGGTAAATAAAACCTTTTTTGTGATATACATAGGTTAATATTTATCGGCTAGTCACAAAAGCATCAGTAGAAGAAGATATTCTTGAAAGAGCCAAGAAAAAGATGGTGTTAGATCACTTAGTAATTCAGAGAATGGACACTACAGGGAAAACTGTACTACATACAGGCTCTACTCCCTCCAGGTATATTTGTTTATTCTTTCATATTACCTTATGCTTAAGTATACCTGACTATTTGAGTAAAAATGCAAGTCATTTCACTTGGTTAATAAAAGGCAAAAAATATGTGGTAAGGAGTTCTGTAAGTAAAGACTGCAAAGTATATTGTCCATGTAATTTATTTTTTTACATATTAAAGCTAGTTTTTATTTAAGACAAAAGGAAATTTGACTCATGGTTATAGTAAATTAAAACCGTTCACTAAGATAAAGTGTTTATCTGAAACTTTCTGTATTTCAGCTCAACACCTTTTAATAAGGAAGAGTTATCAGCAATTTTGAAGTTTGGTGCTGAGGAACTTTTTAAAGAACCTGAAGGGGAAGAAGAGGAGCCTCAGGTAAATGGAACAGAGCATCTACACTTGATGGACAGAGAAACATATGAATTGTTTTGTTGTAAAGAGAAACTTCTGTTTCAGGAAATGGATATAGATGAAATCCTGAAGAGGGCTGAAACTCGAGAAAATGAACCAGGTCCACTGACTGTAGGAGATGAGTTGCTTTCACAGTTCAAGGTATTGCTCTGTTCCCTCCCTCTTTCCTTAATTATACTTTATTAATGCTATTTTTTGTTCGTCTTTACCTATTTATCTTTCCTTCATTCTTACATCATTCACACATCATGTGATGGGTGAGAAACTGGCTCATGGGTTGGGCAAAAAGGGTTATAGTGAATGGGGTGACATCAGACTGGCAACTTGTCACTAGTGGGGTTCCACAGGGCTCCATCTTAGGCCCTGTGCTCTTCAACATCTTCATAAATTACTTGAATACACGGCTTGAAGGGATATGAAGTAAATTTGCAGATGATACAAAATTGGGAGAAGATGTTGACCCCCTCAAAGGCAGAGAGGCCCTGCAGAGAGACCTCAAGAAATTAGAGAAATGGGCAATCACCAACCATATGAAGTTTAACAAGGGCAAATGCCAGATTCTGCACTTGGGATGGAGCAACCATGGATGTATGGACAGACTTAGGAACGAGAGGCTGGAAAGCAGAGCCACGGAAAGGAACCTGAGTGTCCTGGTTGACAGCAAGTTGAATATGAGTCAGCAGTGCCCTGGCAGCCAGGAGGGCCAACCGTGTCCTGGGGGGAAATCAGGCCCAGCATCGCCAGCCAGGCAAGGGAGGGAATTTTCCCGCTCTGCTCTGCACTGCTGTGGCCTCACCTTGAGTATTGTGTGCAATTTTGGGTGCCACAATATAAAAAAAGACATTAAGCTATTAGAGAGCATCCAAAGGAGGGCCACAAGGATGGTGAAGGGGCCTTGAGGGGAAGCCTTATGAGGAGCAGCTGAGGTCACTTGGCTTGTTCAGCCTGGAGGAGACTGAGGGGAGACTTTATTGCAGTCTTCAACATCCTCATAAAGGGACATGGAGGGGCAGGCACTGATCTCTTCTCCCTGGTGACCAGTGACAGGACTTGAGGAAACATCATGGAGCTAAGGCAGAGGAGGTTTAGGTTGGGTATAAGAAAAAGGTTCTTCCCCCAGAGGGTGATTGGGCACTGGAACAGGCTCTCCAGGGAAGTGGTCACAGCACCAAGCCTGTCTGAGATCAAGTGTTTGGACAATGCTCTTAGGCACATGGTGTGACTCTTGGGGGTGTCCTGTGCAGAGCCAGGAGTTGGACTTTGGTCCCTGTGGGTCACTTCTAACTCAGCATATTCTGTGATTCTGTGAAATGTGTGAAACACTAAGTTAGCTCTTTGGCATGCAATGTCTATTCACCTATACAGGTTTCGTGGTTTGCCACTGGCCCAATGCCAGACACCCACAAGAGTTGCTTGCTCACCCTTCCCTGCCACAGCTGGGTAGAGGAGAGAAAAAAAAATTACCGAAGGGTTCATGAGTTGAGATAAGGAGCAGGAAAAAACACTTCAAGGGCAAAACAGGCTCAACTTAAGGTTGCAAAGTGAATTTATTGCTAACAGAATCAGAGGAGGATAATGAGAAGTAAAATAAGCCCTTAAAACACCTTTTTCCCCCCAGCCCCTCCCACTGACAGCGCAGGGAGACAGGACATGGCAGGTTTGGTCAGTTCATCAGCCGAAATTTTCTTCCACTACCCCAGGAGAGGAATCCTTCCCTGTGAGACCATGGGGTCCCTCCCATGGGAGACAGTTCTCCATGAACTTCTCTGGAATGGGTCCACTCTCACGAGCAGCAGTCCTACCATACCTGCTGCAATGTGAATTCCCCCCACAGGCAGACAGTCCTCCCAAAACTGCCAAGACATGGGTCACTCTTCCACAGGGTGCAGTCCTCCAAGGACAGGCTGCTCCAGCCTGGAAGCAAGGGCCCTCTCTCTCCACTGTGTCTTCCACTGGATCACAGCCTCCTTCAGGCATCCACCCACTCTGGCATAGACACCTCCCCCACGGGCTGCGGGTGGATCTCTGCATCCTCCGTGGACCCATGGGCTGCAGGGAAACAACCTGCTTCACCATGGTCTTCACCGCGGCCTACAGAGGGATCTTGGCTTTGATGCCTGGAGCACCTCCTTCCCCTCCTTTTCCAGTGACCTTGGTGTCTCCATGTTGTTTTCCCTCACTTATTCTCACCTCCTCCTCTTCTCTGACTAGATTGGAAAACTGTGTGTCCCTTGTTTTTTCTTCTTAAATATGTTATCACAGAGGCGTTACCAACCTCTCTAATTTGCCCAGCTTTGGCCAGCAGCATGTCCATCTTCAGAGCCATCAGGGATTGGCTCTGCTGGACATGGTGGAAGCTTCCAGCAGCTTCTCACAGAAGCCACCTCTGTGGCCCCCTCCCCCCCCCCAAAAAGAAACCCAGGCCATGCAAAACCAAAACAACATGGTAATTACTGCCACTGCAAGCATGTAAAATACATAATATATTTTGCTAACAAAATAAAAAAGATATTTACAAATACATTAGTCCTTGATTTAATTGTTAGCATACTGGGGAGAGCTGTTTTTAATTTAATGGTTTATGCTGTTAAGCACCTGTAGTACTTCTGAAAACAAAGAATGAAATTTGTATTTCTTAGCTGATGACTTTTAAAAACTTCTTTCAGCCCCCATGTAAGCATGAATACCAGATATGCCTTACTGGCTAATACTTAAAATATTGAGTGAGTTCAATTATGGATGGTGAGGTATTTTTGTTGGTTGGGGCATTTTTTCTTTGTTTTTGTGGGTCTTTTTGTTGTTTAAGTTTGGTGTGGTTTTGTTTGGTTTTGTTTAAATCAGGGCTAGACTTCTTTAGATCAGTAGAGTAGTAAATAAATTATATGCTGATCATTCATTTGCAATATACTGTGATTTCTGAAGTTTATTATTGTTTAATTAGTTCAACATTATTATACTTTCATATTAACTCTGACACAGACTTGCTCTCTGTTTTGAAGGAATTTAAACAACAATCACAGCTATCGGGTATGCATTTTATAATGTTTTTATAGTTCTCAACTTGTAAAAGAAGTAAAATATTCCTATCTTTATATTCAGCCATGTTGTATGCAGTGTCTGTTTCATTTTTGAAAATATTTTCATTAGAGACAGTCCTCCATGAAGCATTTTATATGTGTACATTTTGTGTATATACAAATAAATAAAATGTGTCATTCTGAACTAAGATTTCCTAATATATTAATTGCTAGCTCTTTGTATAAGTAAAAGCATGTATTGATTTGGTGAAAATACTTATCTTCCAATATCTAAGGTGGCTAACTTTTCAAATATGGATGAAGATGACATTGAGTTGGAACCAGAACAAAATTTAAGAAATTGGGAAGAAATCATTCCAGAAGTCCAGCGGCGACGAATAGAAGAGGAAGAAAGACAAAAAGAGCTTGAAGAAATATATATGCTGCCAAGGATGAGAAACTGTGCAAAACAGGTATCTCTGGGTTTTGACTAATCGATTTTGTTGTTGTTGTTATTTGGGTTTTCTATTGCAGTTGTTTTGGCTTGTACTTTTGGGTTGGGTGGTTTTTATGTGTGGCACCCACACACCCACCCCCCTCATTTTTGACAGGCTAGATAACATATTAATAAAATGTTTAGTCATGTAGCTTTGAACTACTTAATCTGAAATTCCAGATCAGCTTTAATGGAAGTGAAGGGAAACGCAGTAGGAGGAGAAGATATTCTGGATCTGATAGTGACTCAGTCTCAGAAAGAAAACGACCAAAAAAACGTGGAAGACCGCGAACTATTCCTCGAGAAAATATTAAAGGATTTAGTGATGCAGAGATTAGGCGGTAAGATGGGGGGGGGGACAGACACATGCATGTTTAAAGGGACAAAACTTTTTTTTTTGTCATTTTAGAGTTTGAAAATATGGAAACTAGTCTATTTTGCATTTATTTCGTTAAAATGTTTTATTCTAGGCATTTAAGGCTTTACTCTTGAGTAGTTTGGGGTGCTGATGTAAGGAACTGTTATGTGCAGGATTTGAACCCATTTTGGTGAGGAATAACTTGAGTTCAAAAACTGTTCTACAAAAAGGTTCAGCGAGTTTTGTTTTTTAAAATTTCTTGCCATTGTAATTGTTAGTGTTATATGATGCATTTTAAAACTTAAAAAAAAAAATTATTTTGCTAAATTGTGATTTAACCTCAGTAGGCAGCTAAGCACCACACAGCTGCTTGCTCAGTCTCTTTCAGAGGGACTGGGGAGAGAATCAGAAGGGTAAAAATGAGAAAACTTGTAGGCTGAGATAAAGATAGTTTAATGGGGAAAGCAAAAGCCACATGCACAAGAAAAGCAAAACAAGGAATTCATTCACCACTTCCCACTAGCAAACATTTACCCATTTCCTGGAAAGGAGGGCGTCACCATGTGTGGCAGTTACTTGGGAAGACAGATACCATAACACCAAACATCCCCTCTCCCTCCTTCTACACAGTTTTTATTGCCGAGCATGACACCATATGGTCTGGAATAATCCTTTGGTCAGTTGGGGTCAGCTGTCCCAGCTGTGTCCCCTCTCAACTTCTTGTGCACCCCCAGCCTATTCACTGGTGGGGTGGTATGAGAAGCAGCAAAGGTCTTGATGCTGTGAAAACACTGTTAAGCAAGAGCTGAAACATTATCATGTTATCAACACTGCTTTGGTCACAAATCCAAAACATACTAGCAGATATGGTGCTCTGAAGAAAATTATCTCAGCAAAACCCAGTACATAAGTGAATCTGTGCAGCTGGTCCCACAATATTTGATGCTAAAAATACTTCTTTGGGAGAAGGAGTAGAAATTGTTTTGCTTTACTTTGGTTTGTGAAATGCTACTTTGCTTCTGTAAGTATTCGTTTTTCTCTGACATACTGTACAGCTTCTAAAATATTTTTGATTATATAAATAACCTTTAAGAGCCTGGTTTCCTTTTCATTTTATCTACTATATAATGGTTTGCTGCTTTTGTCAGGGGTATTCCTGTGCTTGCATTCCTTTATCTTTCATGTTATGTTTTCCTAAGTCCTAAAATCACCTTAAAATTGCAGCTAGCTTCTCTTTATTATGAGACCTAACATAATATCGGAATTCTCAATTTACTATAAATCCACATTTGATTTTTATGATTAGACACATCACATTGCTGAATTCTGTCTTGTGAAACTAATTAGTAAAGTAACTTTTGAAAGAAATTGTATCTTCTGTTGTTTTATTTCTATAATTTATTAAAACAAATAGAACTCTGGTTTTAAATGTGGGTTGTCTTCATATAGTAAGCCGTACTAGTCTCTCTAGTTCTTATTTTCTTTGCATTATCCACATAGCCTTGTACTAAGACTTTACACATACATTTTTAAAACCAATGTAGTTAAGCATACATTTTTTTAACTGCAAAATTATTTTCTGTTATTAGGTTTATAAAGAGTTACAAGAAATTTGGTGGCCCACTTGAAAGGTAAACTAATTTGCTTATATTTGTATAGCAACTTGGTATCTTGTTTTCATTAAAATTAAATAGTACACCAAGAAACCTTAAGTTAAAGAGGAAATAGTGTGCCTAATCTTTTGTCTGTACTATATCATGAATTTAAATTTTTTTTTCCTTTCATCATATATGGTATGTATGTAGACAGCCAGTTTGACAAATCTTTACATTTTGCAAGACTGCTTGCTTTTTCTTTATACTTAACCTACTATTCTGTTAATTCTGCATTAGTGACAGTCATTCAGTTTTTTTTTGTTTGATAAGTGAATAAAACCATAGAGTTAATAAAAGTTCCTTTTCTATTTAAAAGAATGTGTTGAAATGTAACTCAAAACTGCATAGATAGGATCCTTTATATTTCCCGTTGTATAGTCCTTTATGTGAAATACCCTTTTTTATAGTTTTTGTATTCTTTTCTTTAGCTGCTTTTAACTGCATGCATTTAAATTTTATGCAGTATTGCAAATGTGGATGAATGATAACTTACAGGATCACTTTTCTACTTTCAAAATCTGAAGGAGTAATTCATAATACTAAAGTTTTAGAGCTGTAAAAACATATTTGTTTTCTTTCAGGTTAGATGCTATAGCTAGAGATGCTGAGCTAGTTGATAAATCTGAGATAGACCTTAGACGTCTGGGAGAACTTGTACATAATGGATGCATTAAGGCTTTAAAGGACAATTCCTTTGGCCAAGAAAGAGCAGGTAAAGTGTGTTTGCGGGTGGGGGAGAGGAATAAAAAGTGTCAGAGACATGGATGATTCTTTCACTCTGATTATAACAAAACAATTATGTTAGGGCAAACCATTAACAAAATGTTAGCATGCTAGTTGATTTAGAAAAAAGGATTTTAGTAAGAAGACTTTTTTGCTTTGTTTTTCTTCCCCCTTTCCCTGAGTGAGTTGTCATAGTAGAATGCAATATGGTTTTGCTTTACCCTGAAATTTAAAATTAATCTGCTACTATTAACTGGAAGACCTTGAGGTTCTGGAGTTTAATTAAAGCATTTGTTTAAGAAAAATTCATTTCCTATAATTGAATGTCTGCTGCTATAGCATCAAACTTTCTTTTTTCTCTATGTTTGTCTATAAGATACACATAAAAGCTAAATATTTTAATAATTTGTTCCTTTAATTTAAGGAGGTAGATTTGGAAAAGTTAAAGGCCCAACATTCCGAATATCAGGAGTGCAGGTGAATGCAAAGCTAGTTATTTCTCATGAAGAAGAGTTGGCACCATTGCACAAATCCATTCCTGCAGATCCAGAAGAAAGAAAAAGGTATTTTTTTTCTTCCTAAAGGAACCCATAATGTAGAAAGTTATTCAAGGCTTTTATGAATATATTTAAGCAATCTAGAATGAGTACATTGGGACACACATGCCACTCCATTACCTCTAAGAACTGGCAGCAGAAATCTGCTCCACATTCTTTCTTTATTCTTTCTTCCCTCTCCTTAGAAGCCAGTATTTGCTTTGGCTTCTGAACTGCATTCATTGGGGACTGGGTTCAGTTACTCTTAATTATTCCAGGCTAGAAATCAGACTTGTTGAAGAACTGCTTTGTGTCACCTCTGCCTGAGAGAATGCAATATTTGTCAAAATGGAGCAGATAGTAATTGTTGGTAGTTGTTTAGACCTATGAACTTTTTAGCTTACTACCTTGTGTATCATAGTCCCTATGTAACTGCTTATTCAGTTAGCAGTTACACTTGAGTAATATTTTAAGCTTATCTTCATGGTTAGCCAGTTCTGACTTAGTCCATGGCCACAGATGAATGACTGGTTTTTATATCCTAATCTTGATCTCCTTTAAAACATGTTTTGGTACAGATTTGAATAAATATTTTATAGAAATTGTATGAAAGCCTGATAGTTATGTGGATTTTTTACTAAATATACCAGGATCTCAGTGATATGTAGCATGTTCTATCCCTTACTAGGTTTGAGAAGTTTGCTTATTTATATTTCTAATTTATTTCTACTAGATATGTCATCCCATGCCACACCAAGGCAGCTCATTTTGATATAGATTGGGGTAAGGAAGATGATTCCAATCTGTTAATAGGTATCTACGAATATGGCTATGGCAGCTGGGAAATGATAAAAATGGATCCTGATCTCAGTTTGACACAGAAGGTATGTCATCTGCAAAATTTCATCAAGGAGTTTTTTTGTTTAGGTAATAATGTCAATAAGAACAGTTACTGAAAGAGTTTATTTTATGATAACTGAAATTGCCCAGAAGTTAGGTCAGTTTTACTTCTTTGTATCCTTTTGGTAAATTATTAGATTTTAAGATTTTGTGTATTCAGTTGAAGTATACCTTCTTAGTCTGCTATGTTTCTGTATTTCTTTGTGTCTCTATCACTTGAATTCTCTCTTCCATCTTTTGCTTCCCTAGTTTAAATGCTCTAGTTGTGTTAATTTGAATTAATTCCAGACTTCTGGAAGAAGGAGCAGGCAAATCAGGAAGAGTACAAGGATGTTGTTAGGTCATGTAGAGAGAAAATTAGAAAGGCGAAAGCTCAGCTAGAATTCAACCTGGCCACTGCTGTGAAAGATAATAAAAAATGTTTTTAAAAATACATTAACAACAAAAGGAGGGCCAGGGAGAATCTCCATTCCTTATTGGGTGCAGGGGAAAACATTGTCACCAAGGATGAGGAAAAGGCAAAGGTGCTTAATGCCTTCTTTGCCTCAGTCTTACAGTAAGACCAGTTATCCTCATAACAACTGACCCCCTGAGCTGATAGACAAGGATGAGGAGCAGAATAGCCCCCCTGTAATCCAGGAGGAGGGAGGTAGTGAGCTGCTGAGCCACTTAGACACTCACAAGTCTATGGGGACAAATGGGATTCATCCAAGGGTACTGAGGGAGCTGGCAGAAGAGCTCACTAAGATGCTCTTCATCATTTGTCATCAGTTCTGGCTAGCTAGGGAGGTCCCAGATGACTGGAGGTATCAGGCCCAGCAACCATGGGTTTAGGAAATGTAGGTTCTGCCTACAGGCAAGTTAGTCTGGTCTCCTTTTATGACAAGGCGAACCGCCTAGTGGATGAGGAAAAGGCTGTGGATGTGTCTGCTTGGACTTCAGCAAAGCATTTGATACTGTCTACCACAGCATTCTCCTGAAAAAGCTGTCAACCCACAGCTTGGACAGGTGCACTCCTTGATGGGTTAAGAACTGGCTGGATGGCTGTGCCCAAGGATCAGTATTGGGCCCAGTCCCGTTTAACATCTTTATTGATGATCTGGATGAGGGGATTGAGGGCACCCTCAGTAAGTTTGCAGATGACACTAAGTTGGTTGGAAATGTTAATCGGCTGGAGGGTAGGAAGGCTCTGCAGAGGGATTTGAACAGGCTAGATCAGTGGGCCAAGACCAATGATATTCAGTTCAACAAGGCCAAGTGCCGGGTCCTGCACTTTGATCACAACCCCCTGCAGCGCTACAGGCTTGGGAAAGAGTGGCTGGAAAGCTGCCCAGCAGAAAAGGCCCTGGGGCTGTTGGTTGACAGCTGGCTGAATGTCAGCCCATGTGTGCCCAGGTGGCCAAGAAGGCCAATGGCATCCTGGCTTGTGTCAGAAATAGTGTGAGAAGCAAAACCAGGGCAGTGATTGTCCCCCTGTACTTGACGCTGGTGAGGCCATACCTCAAATCCTGTGTTCGGTTTTGGGCCCCTCACTTCAAGACAGACATTGAAGTACTGGAGTGAGTCCAGAGAAGGGCAGTGGAGCTGATGGAGGGTCTAGAGAGTAAGTCATATGAGGAGCGGCTGAGGGAACTGGGGTTGTTTAACCTGGAGAAAAAGAGGCTCAGGGCAGACTTTATCACTCTCTACAACTACCTGAAAGGAGGTTGTAACATAGTTGGCCTCTTTTCCCAGACAACTCGTGACAGGACAAGAGGACATGGCCTCAGGCTGTGCCAGGGGAGATTATAATTGGACATCAGGAGAAATTTCTTTATGGAAAGGATTGTTAAACATTTGAATAGACTGCCCAGGGAGGTGTTGGAGTCACCATCCCCGGAGGAGTTCAAGAAACGACTGGATGTGGCACTTAAGGCCATGGTCTAGTTGACAAGGTGATGATTGGTCGAAGGTTTGAGTCGATGATCTCAGAGGTCTTTTCCAACCTAAATAATTTTATGAATTCTGTAATTTTATTCTTGATCTTTTGGAGGGAAGTTGGTTTGGGGATTTTGGCTTGGTTCCCTATCACTGTTTTCTTTGCTTGAAAGTGACTTTCATTTGCAACATGAGAATTGCTGTATTTGTCAGATTAGAAGTAGTGCAATGGCTGCTTAGAAGTAGTGAGAAACATTTAGGGAAATACTGGAGTGAAGCAAACACAATGGTATTGCCAACCTGTAGCTTTGGGATTTGAGAAGCCAGGGTTGTATATAAATCTGTTTAATGATATACTGCCCCTGCCTTCCATTAATTGCTTGTTTTATGAAACCACTCTTTCTTTTTTTTTTTTTTTGGCTTCTGCATATCCTGTGGTAATGAGTTAATTTGTTTAGAAGCACACGGCAGAACTAGGAGATTTGTGGATGACAGTGGTACAGGAGCTCTGAATTTTTTAGATGAACTATGAGAGTGGAAACAGAAATCTGATGCTAGTTTCTTGAGCTGACTAAATTTTGTGAGAATATTTTCAAGACTACATTAGTTGTGTGTTTGAAGAAAAATAAAATGGTTAAGTTGTCCATTCCTTGAAGCTGCCTGCATATTGGTCAGGTATAGTTGGAGTGGATTGTTTTTTTACCTGTTTTTTAAATTCAGCTTTTTCTGTTCCCAGTGCTCCACACTAGCAGCTTCCTAATTTGATAATGTGTACTTGTAGTTGATGCTACCATTGCTTTCCTCAGATTTTACCTGATGACCCAGATAAGAAACCGCAGGCAAAGCAGTTGCAGACCCGTGCAGATTACCTCATTAAATTACTGAATAAAGACCTTGCAAGAAAAGAAGTGCAAAGACTTACTGGTGCAGTAAGTTAAGCTTAATATTCAGTAGCGAGATAACATAATATACCTATGGGAATGTCAGCAGATACTTGTTTTATTCTTAGTTCCACTCTTCTTTGTGTCATTTTTCTCTGTATTGGTATTTGTATTATATGAGACTAACTCAAGGAATGTATTGCAAGTTTATTATTGTTTTTTCCTCCCTTATTTGTAAATATTGTCTACTGTTGCATTAGGCTTAGTCTCCAATCATGAGAAAAGTGGTGGTCATTAGTGGCAATAAATAAATTGAATGCTTTCTTTAACATAAAAACCAAAATCTTTTTCTGCAACTGTGATGCAGACACTTGTCAGTTGACATAATAAAGGTGCTAATTTGCATTCAGGGCAATTCAAAGAGGAAGAAAGCAAGAAGTAAGAAGAATAAAGCAACAAAGGCTGCAAAAATGAAAGAAGAAATAAAAAGTGACTCATCACCACCCTCAGAAAAATCTGATGATGATGAGTATAATGAGGTAAACATCATTCATATAAAGACTTGAGCATTTTATCGTCTCGAAATGCAATTTTATTAAAAAATCTAAATATAAAACTAATGTTTCTGACTAATCCATTTTTACTACTGATTATGATTCTTCAGGTAGCAACTCTTGTTCAGGCTCAGGAAAAAAAATCAAGATTGTTTAGAGAGTACAGCATAAATAAACAATGTTTTGAGACATGCAAGTGAATGCATCTGTGTATGTCAGGGCTTTCATTATCACAGAATGGGTCAGGTTGGAAGGGACCACTGGAGGTCATCTAATCCAACCTCCCTGCTCAAGCCAGCTCCCCTAGAGTATGTTACTTGGGATTGTGTCCAGATAGTTCTCGAATATCTCCAGAGAAGGAGACTCCACACCCTCTCTGGATAATCTGTTTCAGTGTTCAGTCACCCACACAGTAAAGTTCTTCCTCATGTTCAGGTGGATCTTCCTGTGTTCCAGTTTCTGCCCATTGCCTCTTGTCCTATTGCTTGGCACCACCGAGAAGAGCCTGGCTCTATCCTCTGACACCCTCCCTTCAGATAAGGGGATACTGAAAAGGTCCCCTCTCAGATCTCTCCCCTCCAGGCTGAAGAGACCCAGCTCCCTCAGCTTTTTTTCCTAAGTGAGATGGTCCAGTCCCCTAATAATCTTTGTAGCCTTCTGCTGTATTCCCTTCAGGAGTTCCATGTTTCTCTCATACTGAGGAGCCCAAAACTGGACACGGCACTCCAGATGCACCTCACTAGGGCTGAATAGAGGGGTAGGATAACCTCCCTTGACCTGCTGGCAATGCTCTTCCTAATACACCCCAGGATACCATTAGCCTTCTTGGCCACAAGGGCACAGCTGGCTCATGGACAGCTTGTCCACCAGGTCCCCCAGGTCCTTCTCCACAGAGCTGCTTTCCAGCAGGTCACCCCCAGCTTGTACTGGTGCCTGGGGTTATTCTTACCCAGATGCAGGACCCTGCATTTGCCCTTGTTGAATTTCAGAAGATTCCTCCCTGCCCATCTCTCCAACCTGTTGAGGTCCTTCTGAAGGGCTGCACAGCCCTCTGAGGTATCAGCCACTCCTCCCAGCTTTGTATCATCAGTGAACTTGCTGAGGAGGCATCTACCCCTTCATCTAAGTCATTGATGAGCAAGTTAAACAGTACTGAGCCCAGCATTGAATCTTAGGGGACACCACTAATGACAGGCCTCCAACTAGATTGCAACTGATCACAACACTCTGAGACCTGCCTTTCAGACAGTTCTCAATCTGCCTCACTGTCCACTATGATAATGAGGATGTCACAGGAGATTGTTGAAAGCCTTGCTGAAGTCCAGGTGGGCAATATCCACTCCTCTCATCTATCCAGACAGTTGTTCCATTGTAGAAGGCAATCAGGTTGGGCAAGCATGATTCCCCTTTGGTGAATCCATGCTGACTATTCCTGATCACCTTCTTGTCATCCATGGGGATAGACATGGCCTCCAGAATGAGGTGCTCCATCACTTTTCCAGGGATTGAGGTGAAGCTGAGTGGCCTGTAGTTCCCTGGGTCCTCCTTCAAAGATGATTGCGAGTGACCTAGCAGTGATATTTGCCAGTTCCTTTAGCACATGTGGATGCATCCTATCAGGGCCCATGGACTTGTTGATGTTAAGTTTGATGATTATTCAATAGATATTGTTCTAATAGGCTACTCAACTTTGTTATGTTTTTATTACTTCTGATGTGTTCCATTAGGACTCTGTTTTTGTTGGTTCATTTATTTATCACACAGCAGAAACCACTAGAGAGAAGAAAAAAAACCCAACAGATTAGGTTTAGGGGCCACATTGCACCTAATTTTGTAACTTTGAAGGTAGCTGAAAAAACACTAGATTCTTCAGAACATCTCTGAAAAAGCAAAAGTTGGAAAGTTGGAACTCTGTTCCCTTCTCCTGTGACTGTGACTGTTTAATTTGGGGTCACACAAAAGTTACTGGAACAAAATTACCAGAAGTCTTTTATCATCACCATGCCCCAAAAAAATCAGCTGAGTCTTGTGATGTCTACTTCCTTATTGCTTTTCGCTCTTTGCAGCTTAACTACTTTTTACAGGAGCAGATTTCTTTGGTAATACAAAAGTTAAATGGATTTAATCTCTCACATGCCCATTGCCCCTGCCCAATCAATACTTGTTTTGTGTCACATCAAGGAAATGAGTGAGTAGTCCTCATCTTGTTTTGAAACTGCATCCAGCTCCATTTGATAGGTGCTAAACCTATGTCTAAAGAAATCACATGGAGAAAAAAGTACATTTTAATCTGATGGTTGCAATACTTGTATAGTTAGAAACTCCATTTTATGTGACATATATGCTTGTGTATTTCAGGATGAGATTGTTTCAGTGAAATGTCCACATAAAAAAATAAAAGCAGAAGAAAATGAAGAAAAGCCTGAGCCAGATATTGGTGTAAAGATGGAAGCTGTGGAAAAAAGAGAGACAAGAGAAAAAGAAAATAAGAGGCATTTAAAAAGAGAGAAAAAAGAAAAAGAGGATAAGAAAGAGTTAAAAAATATTAAAGAAAAGAGAGAAAACAAACTAAAAGAATCCACACAGAAAGAAAAAGAAGTAAAAGAAGAAAAGGTAACTAGGTTTATTTTTTCTTATATAGCACTAGAAAAGGCCATCAGGTTTTTGTGAATGATTTTGAGTTGAAAAGATATTTTGGATGAGTCATTTCATTGAAATCTTTTGCATCATGTGAAGTTTTATTTTTGCCACTTGTAAATACAAGGACAGGCAAATGAAATGGGAAATTAGCTTTTTAAAGATCTATAGCTTAGTGGGACTGAGAGTGCAAGTGGTGCAAGAAAGTTGTCCATTCTCCTTCTCCATCCCTCCAAGAGAGAAAATAAAAGGTACTATCACTGTATGACAGATTTTTTTTCTTTCTTTTTGTTATTATTGAAGAGAATGCAGTAATTGCCTAATTACAGTATAATTTCAGCCCAAAAATAAGGTTTGCTTATCAGATAAATTTTCATGTTTTGTTCTTAGGCAAATGAACTCAAATCTGAAAATAAAGAAAAAAATAAAAAAGTTTCATTGTTGGATATTCCAGTTCATATTACTGCAACTAGTGAAACAGTTCCAGTATCAGAAGAATCTGAAGAACTGGATCAGAGGACATTCGGTGTGGTAAGTCCCTTGTTGATAACTTATTGTTTAGACTTGATATTCTAAATGAGCACAATTTCTGATGTTTTTGATTCTGCTATTAGGTATTATAATATAGATATCTATTGCCAGTAAAATCTTAGATCAGTGAAGGCTTATCGACACTATACTAAATTTAGTTTTGTTTTCAGGTTAGCAGTTTTATTTTATTGCATTTATGTAGTATAGTGAAGAGTATTTGTCTAGTTGTCTGTGTGCTGTATAGTTTTAAAATACAGACTGAAGATCCATCCTCAAGAATAATTCATGGATACTGCTTCTTAAAGGACAGAAATGAATGAATTTTAATGCAGCTGCTGTAGTCTCTGACTTGGCCTTATCAAATACCCCTTTGTTCTTTGTAAGCTAACAAGAGAAAGTTGCTCTTGAAGTATTACAGACTTCCTGCATTAGACAGAGGAAGGAACAAATCCTAAAGTCCTTAGAAATATCTTGCTGGAGTAATATCTCTGATACCAAAAGAATTTCAGCTATATCACTACTTTTGTCCACAACAGAAACAATACTGGAAGAACAAAAGGGAGATATGTAACATTTTATTGGTTGATTGGGGACTTTGGAAGGATGCTAAGAATTTAGTTTGAGCAGCTACTTTTCTGCTGTAAAAGTTCTATCATTCCGCTTTCAACAGTTGTCTGTTACTGCTAGACAGGTTTACTGGATCTACTGTGGTGTTAGCTATAAGAAGCAAATGATCTTGTTTTCTTATCAGTATGGTACTGACTAGTTTACCTATATGGGGGTTGTTGTTTTGCGTTTGTTTCTTTTTTTCAATCTAAATGATATTATAAGTGCCTCATCTATAATTTCTAGGATATCTTGTGAGTGGCTAGGTGACTGAAAATCACACAATTCCCATGTACAATTGAGCTTCTCTGTTCACCTCTACACTTAACTTAAGCAGTGTACTTTGTAAACTGTCTTTTTAAAGGTTGCTTAAGCTATGGTTAGTGCAATAGGTAATGTAGCTGCTTAATTACTTAATGGCATGATCTGGTAATGGAACAGCTCCACTGATTTTTGAGTTGTCCCTAGATATTGACACAGTGATTGTGATGTTCTCCAAAATCCCTCATTATTTTGATTCTGGATATATAGACTTGTCTTCCTTCCTTAGTGGGAGTAATTATAGGTTGGGTTTGCATACAGAACATTTTTTTGGCCAGGTCCTCTGTTCTGGAAGGTATATTTAACATTATGCCATGATCATATGCAATCTAATTAGCATGTTTATCTTTTCAAATGGAAATTACTGCTGTGGGTTGTTGAGGCTAACTCATTTGACTTCTTGTCTGTCTTGTGACAGGTAAAAATATGCATTTCATCTACCTTGCCATTGTGATTGAATGGTATTTCCAAGCAAAAGTCTATAATTTAAAACATGCTAACTGGTTTATCTGTATTTACTATTAACATGTTTAAATTAGTGTGAAAATTCAAGCATACACATATGAAATATATCTATGAGTACATGTGTTGTCATCTCTGTTACTAATTTAGGCACACCTAAACTAGCTTTATCCTAGTATCTGTATAGAACTCAGGCTTAAAAGCTGCTCAGAGAAGGAATGCTGATCCTCTGTTGAATGCCAAGTTTAATTGTTGCAGAAAGTATCTACTTAAAATAGGTTAAACATTCTCATACCTAATCTTGGCACTGAGTTTGTATAGCTTTCAAGGCTCTAAAAAGTAAAATAACTCTTGTCCTATATACTTGTGCTGAAAGTTAAACCCATGATTGTAAAACCTAGTAATTCCTTTCCCTCGGAAAATCTTTTATATTAACTTAGTGCTTTCTTAAATCTTTAATATGTGTTACATACAATTTAATACTTTCATATAGGAGTAAATTTTCAACTGGATTTAAAAAGCTACTTTTCCAAATGAAATCTTATAGTAAAACTAAAAGAGCTGCGAGCAAAGACTTGTTTTTCATTTGGCTTACAACAGTACTGTCTTTGCCTGTGTAAGGGTGAGCCATGTTTTATGATTTTTATCTTTTTATTTTTGAATTAATGTATTCCTTTTTTTTTAAATTTTACAGTGCAAAGAAAGAATGAGGCCTGTTAAAGCAGCATTGAAACAATTGGATAGACCAGAGAAAGGCCTTTCTGAAAGGGAACAGCTGGAGCATACTAGACAGTGCCTAATCAAAATTGGGGACCACATTACTGAATGTCTAAGGGAATACACAAATCCTGAACAAATTAAACAGTGGAGAAAGTAAGTTATTCTGCATGTTTTTCCTTGAAAAAGGGAAATCCATAATAGCTTATATTAAGCAGAATAATTTTAATTATTTCTCATTTCTTATTCTCAATTTATTTTATTTTTCTGCTGTATTAAATAAGGACTTATGAAAAGATGATTATAAGTGGTTCCAGCTTTTATTGGCTTCACTTTTTTTTACTTGCATAGCAATGAATTTTGTCCAGTAGGTGGAGTCCTCTTACTTTTTAAAACCAAATGCAAAGAGAAAATAACTGTATTTAGAGTATATTTAATGTTTAGTGGAAAAGAGTTCTTATCCTTAAAGAATCTGCCTTTTTCAACACTGAAGTTTGGTTTTGGTTTTTATTCATGCTAAAAACAGGCCATTATAAATGTGTGTGTTGAACTTTGAATGATTTTGAGTTGCAGAATCCTTTATTCTTTTTAAAAATTTACTCTAAAATTAAACCATATTAACTGACTTGATAAAAAACACTTATCATAACATACTCAGAAATGTATTTAAAAATTAAATAAGAGTTTTAAGTGTCCTTATGCATCTGTGAGGTGGTAACTTTGGAAAAAATGAGAAAAATGTTGGTTTATAAACTTGCTATATTTTGTTGTTAAGTTCTTAATGCAGTTAGATTTAGTTTTATCATAATGTGCACTTTCATCCTTTATGGTTGCAAATATGGTTGCACTTCCATATACGAAATTCAGTCAAGTGTTTCATTTTCTTGCAGACTGTTGTTAACAGAATATTTCTGCTGTTTGTACTTGCATTATTTTAAAATATTGGGATGAACTGAAATACAAAAACAATATCCGTGTCTTAAAGACACTTTGGTAAATGTTATATTTCTTTAAATGGAAATTCATAGTAGGATCATAGACTCTCAGAACTGTTAAGGTTGGAAAAGACGTCTAAGATCATTGAGTCCAACTGTTAACCCAGCACTCACTGTGTTCACCACTAAACCATGCCTCCAAGTGACACATCCATACATTTTTTGAACACTTCCAGGGATGGTGATTCCATCACTTTCCTGAGTAGCCTGTTTCAATGCCTGACTACCCCTTCAGTGAAGAATGAGTATAGTAGAACTACTATAATATTAATTCATAGTAATGCTACAGNCAGAGATTATTAAAATATGTGTTTTATCTATCTTTAATAAGACACAGAATTCAGTAAAGGTATTCATGCTATATTTCTTATACAGATGTCATTGGGCACACCATTTGCTGTTTTTTTTTAGTTTTGCAAACCTCTAGGCCAAAACTATAGTATTTAAATCATCACAGTGAAAGAGCAGATAGATGCGTCTTGAGCCTACACACTTGAGATATTTCTGAACTAAAAACTAGTTAGAACAGTAATATTCTGTAGTCTTTTAAGCATTCAACTTGTAAACTTTGCTAAAAGAATTCTAGACTTTAGATCAGGTGTCTGCAATCATAGAAGCAAATCTTGTCTTTAAGGTTTTGGCTTCTTGACACCAAAAGTGTTGTTTTGTTTTGCTTTCTTCTTTCATAGCATAGATTAGGATCAAAGATTTTGGCATGCTGCTTCCATCCTCTTTCAGATTTCTCATTTGGTTTCAAAAGCTTTGACCAGGCTTTGGAATTTCATGGGAAAATCACATCCCTGATATCTGTAGGAAATTGGGCACGTAGGTAAAATTTCTTATACTGCAAGAGATTTAAAGTTCAGAAGAATCTTTACTGAGTAGTAAATACTCCAGTTTCCTGACATATTTCAAATAATCTTCCAGAAGAATTGCACAACAAATTGAAAACTACATTTTTATGCAATTGCCAAATCATTCTATTAACAAAATTGCCATTAATACTATTTTTCATGCACTTTGCATTCTTCAGTCATTGTGATAAATATTACAAAATGACAAATTATTAAAGTAAATTAATTTCTGTAAAGTTTGAAATACAGCTAAGTAATGTTTGCTGAGCAGCTAGGTAATATTCTGTGTAACAGACATTACAATTAATTCAGTTTACTGAAGTACTGTTGAAACAATTTCATTTAAGTCCATGTTCTGTTGTATGACAAAATAAAAACTAATATATAGAAAAATTATAACCACAATTTCTTTTTCCTCAGAAACTTGTGGATTTTTGTCTCTAAGTTTACAGAATTTGATGCCAGAAAGCTGCACAAACTGTATAAACATGCAATCAAAAAACGCCAAGAATCTCAGGTAATGCTTTCAGACTCTAAATACACAAAAATATATTCTAAGTTTTATAATTGTTATTATAAAGTATCAATTGTTTTCACTCAATACACTTTAAATGTATTTTACTGTTCATAGTAAACTAGTTTGTTTTCTTAGGATATTTTCTGAAGAATTCAGATGCAACTTTGGGATTTATCAATGACAATTTTTGTACTTGTCTCTTTTAGCAGCACAGTGACCAGAATATTAGCAACAACATGAATACACATGTAATTAGAAGTCCAGGTAAGAAATCTGGAACATATTATTGTGCTGGATATGTTAAATGATGGTATGCAAAATGAAAGAAACTTAAAACTGTCTCCTAGAACTCCCATACTGATGTATATCATAGGGATAGGCTGACAGCATAACTTCACTAGTTTGCTGATGAAATTCAACTGAGCATGGACTGAATTTGGCACTTAGAGATTTTAGTAGCAAGTTATTTGGCCATTCTCTTAAAATAAGTTAAGTAATTTTTAAAAACCCACACTTTTTTGTATTTAATTTTGAGAAGGGAGAGAGGTCAACTCAACACTTGTAAACTTCTTGGAGGCGCTATACCTGTTTGTAGCAGTTGTAAGTTATGGTTAGCAATCAGTTATGTGGGATGTCTTTCACTATTGACAATAATACTGTTTTTCTATGTTCACTCAGTTGCCTTCTTGTAATACTTTTTTTTATATCATGTTATATAAAACCTAGAGTATGTTATCATGGGTTTAAAATTCATATATAATAATAATAGCAAGGCAATAATGTGTATAATGTATTTTAGGAATACCACTAAAAACGTTTCATTAAGAAGGTGTACCTCTAAAACTAGTGTTCTCACTAGGGCTGTCTCCTTAAAGAGGAACTTTCTACCATTCTGTTTCAAATTGCTCTACTAAAGACACCTGGTTTCTACTCCCTGATCAATTAGACCACACTGATCTTCTCAATTCAGTCTGGAAGGTTGAAAAATTTAGTTTCTCAGTCCTACATATCTACATTTCTAGCTTGCTTGCCTTCTATTTCCTTCTGAGGTCTCTTTCAGTTTGCTCACATTACTGCATTTATCTTTCAATCATTTGGATATTGTTTCTGTCAAACTTTAATGCCACTTTCACATTGCTTTAAATCTGACAGATAGAAGTGCTGTTTGAATGGGTGAAGAATTTTTACTGTATGAGGCTTCCTTATAACCTCTGCTTTATTAAACAGATGTTGAAAGACTGAAGGAGAATACAAACCACGATGACAGCAGCAGGGACAGTTCTTCTGATAGACATTTGTCACAGTACTATGATCATCATAAGGACAAGCATCAGGAAGATGCTTATAATAAAAATGACTCGAGGAAAAGGTCCTATTCAGCCTTCAGCAATGGAAAAGACCACAGAGACTGGGATCACTATAAACAAGACAGCAGGTAAATTGTTCTGTTAAAAATTCCTTTCCTGGTTTTTCAGTATGCTTGTAGTAAACACCAGTGAATCTTTTCTAAGTAATGCAAAATTGCAAAGACATTTCTTTTATGCAGTTCTGTTAAATTGACATAATTGTAGTCCTTACTATGTGTTCAGTAATAAGTAAATTTTTTCAGATACTATAGTGATGGTAAACGTAGAAAGCTGGATGACCACAGGAGCAGAGGTCACAGGTCAAACCTGGAAGGAAGTTTAAAAGACTGTCGGCCTCATTCAAATCACCGTTCCCATTCAGACCACAGGATACATTCAGATCACCGTTCCAGTTCAGAGTATATCCATCATAAATCTTCCAGAGATTATAGGTACCACTCAGACTGGCAAATAGACCACAGAGCTTCTGGTAGTGGCCCAAGGTCACCCTTAGATCAGAGGTCTCCTTATGGGTCAAGATCTCCTATAGGACACAGATCTCCATTTGAACACTCATCAGATCACAGAAGTACACCTGAACATACATGGAGTAGCTGGAAAACATAACAAAGACTGACATTTTCTGGACCATCTTTTAGCCATATACAGTAAACTAACACAGTAATTGCCTTATGTGACTTGAAAGATATGGACTGGATATTGTTAGTCACAGTATTGTTGCTTCTTTCCAGGATGCAAGGTCTATTATCCCAACAATAGAAAAATATTTTTGTATTTAAAATTTCTGCTGCACTGTTCTGCAAATGTTGGTGGCAGGTGTTTTCTGGGGTTTTTTTTCCCCTCTTTAAGAAATGGAAAATGTTTACTTTTACAGGGACCTCAACACTGCCCCATTCAGACTGAATCTCTTAAAACTGGTTTTAGGGTGAACACAGTTTAAATTATGTTTGCAAATGAGATTTTAAACACAGACCTGTGATCATGTTTCAGGGAGAAATGAGGAGGATTTATTTTGTTTTCCTAGTAAAGAATTCTCAAGGACATTTGTTCACATTTCAAAGCTATTTATTTACATTGTATACTGCAGTCACCTTGCCGCTTTGCATCACAAGCTTGAATATTTAAGTTCTGTACCCATAACTGTAAAATAGCCAGGATTTCTCCTGTTTGTGGTCAGTTGTAATAATGCCTTTTTTCAAAATAAATGAAATCGCTGAAAAATATTGCAGACTAATTAAATGAGATTTTTTTGCTTGTTCCTTTCCCTACCTACTCAGTCTTTCTTGTCACAGAGTCAATATACTAACACTTTTTAATAAAAATATTTTTACGAAATCACTGTTCAGAATGCAAAAATGGGGACAGGAACCTTTTTATTCCATTTAGCGCCCCTTTTTTATTGGATGCTTCAGATACATGTTTTGGTTTTGTTTTTCTATTAAACTGACTATTGTGATTTGTTGTAATGAAATGGGAAATATTCAGCCAAACTGTAGTCTGAAAAGTTTTTCAGTCCATAGGTTTTAAAGAAGGCATGTTCAATATCTGAACACTTTTGAATCCAAATCAGACAAAATGTATTGGAAAATTATTGTTTTCCCTCTTGAAATGGGCAGTAATGTCAAATATGCTATGCAGCCAGTTAATATTTTAGATTTGAATGACTTTCTATTACAAGAATTATTACAATACACACTGATTGTATATAGATAACTTCTGTTTGACAAATTAAATTTAAAATGAAATGTGAGGTCTTGTTATCTGCTGGTATTTTTCTACAGCATGCATCTTTCTCATGTAACCATAAAAATATTCAACTCTTAAGTACGAAATGCTCAACATAATTAGGGAAGATAAATGTCTACCCTGGCATCATGTGGTTGGAGATGATACGTTCCAATTTTTCTTCGTCTTGCAATTTGTTGATGTCTTGGTTTAAGACAATTTAAGGGGTGGACACTCCAAAATGAGTTACCTCTCCTTTTAGTTTTAACCACTCCCCTTTCACCAATAAGGTGAGACAAATGAGAGAAGATATAAGTGAAAAAATGACAATTTACTATAAAACAAAACATCAACAGGCAAAAATAACAATAATAATCACTAGATACAGATGTGCTGAATCTCGGGGACTCCCCAGGAACAAAGAAAACAAAATGGTGGAGAAACCGCTCCTCCAAGATGGTGCCCTCTGTAGACAACGTCATGGTCTGAGAGTTAAAGGCAGAAATGGTGGACAACACCCCCCCCCAACCAGGTGTGAAGAGAGATGAAGACAGAGAACAAATAGAGAAAAACAGCACAGCAACTGAACATCCACAATAGCAAAAACTCCCTCTTCCCACAAACAACAACTAACAGGGAACAAGGACAAAATTTTTAAAAACCCTAGACTCCAAAAAACAGCCAAATGCCCCTCTTATCTCTCTGACGGTGGCAGCTCTGTTGACTAAGGCGGCCAAAATCTGGCAGCTGGAACTGGATTAGCAGCTGGAACTTGTGGAGGGACTATGCCTTCTCAGCAAAAGCAGCAGGCAGCCGGATAGGATGACTCAGACTCCATATCTTCCTGATTCAACCAGGCACTGCTGGTGGGCTGGGGCAACCATATGGAGCAGAGGCTGTTCTGTTTTTCTTGGCATGGCAACACGACTGGTTGTCCTGGGTGGTGGTAGCAAAAAAGAAAGGGAAAAAATACGGTCCAAAGACCTGCCTCAGCTTTCCTGGCAAGAATGAAAGAGAAAGGGCAAGAGAGCCTCTGCCTGAGTGTCCCTGACCTTAAAAGGACCCCAGCATCTGCCAACCTCCATGGTTCTGTTTCTGGCCACCAGGTCTTGAAGAGAGAGTAACAATATTGGCATATGACATCACACAGATAGATATGGAATACAATAACATTTTGGGTTACCCAGGACAGTTGAGCATTTTTTTCCAATTAACCAGGGTTACACGAAAGCATTAAAATTTAACCAAAACCTGTTCAGAGTACCTGTTTGTTATAATCTCACTATAGGCACAAGCTGCTGCACATTCTAAGTTAATATCATTTAGCCAAGTAAATTTAAGCTAATTTAATGTAGGCTGCAACTCAGATAATGCTTCTTCATTTATTAGCTGTCATTTTCCTGGGGTTTGGAGGATTTTGAGCTTAATTACTGAAGCAGTGTTTAGCTAGTGGTGGCTAGTAAGGTTGTGCATGTGTGCTATGCATCTTCTAGTGGTGAAAATCTAGAAGTTGGAGCATCCACATCCACTGCCTAGTTCTTCTAGTTAGGGTAGTGAGTGGGAATCTTGGATCCACTCTAACACATCAATAGAACAGTCTCACTAAGTCTACTTCACTATCAGTATAGCTAGACAGAACACGGTGTCTTTGGTTAGAATCTTCGCTAATTAGGATATTTAGGTTGTGTTAACTTTGATTATATTATAGCTGTTTAAGACTTAACTGAATGCAGGGGGGAATGAAGTTTGATGGCAGAGGTGTTCTCTATGACTTATGAAACTGACTGTTATGGGATTCTCCTAATTAGTAATATATGCACCATATCCTCTGCAAATAAACCATTTATCATTAATTTTTCATGCATGCAAATGTGGTGGCCGGACCTTGGCTGGACACCAGGTGCCCACCAAAGCCGCTCTATCATTCCCCTCCTCAAGTGGACAGGGGAGAGAAAATATAACAAAAGGCTCATGGGCTGAGATTAAGACAGGGAGAGATCACTCACCGATTACTGTTATGGGCAAAACAGACTTGACTTGGGGGAATTAATTGGATTTATTACTAAACCTTAAAAACACTGTCCCCCCCCACCCCTCCATTCTTCCTGGGCTTAGCTTTAGTCCTGATTCTTTACCTCCTTCCCCTAAGGGCTGGGAAATGGGTGTTGTGGTCAGTTCATCAAGTTGTCTCTGCTGCTCCTTCCTCCACGGAGGACAGACTCCTCACACTCTTCCTTTGCTCTGGCATGGGTCCCTCCCACAAGAGGCAGTCCTCCATGGACTTCTCCAATGTGAGTCCTTCCCACAGGCTGCAGTTCTTCATTAACTGCTCCAGCGTGGATCCCTTCCATGGGGTGCAGTCCTTCAGGCACAAACTGCTCCAGTGTGGGTCTGCCATGGGGTCACAAGTCCTGCCAGCAAACCTGCTCCAGCATGGACATGGTGGCCTAGTTTGGTAAGCAAAAGGTTCAGGGTGATGTGGACAAAACACACCTTGACACCAATAAAACAGGGCAGAAGGGGGCTGACTTTAAGTATATATGGACAAATAAGGACATGCTGAGAGGACAGCATGATGGGGGAAGCTCACACCCTTTCTGCAAAAATCAGCATGATGGTGGGCCTCTCTTAAGTGTCTGTACACTAATGTACACAGCATAGGAAACAAGCAGGAAGAATTTGAAGCCTGTATGCACTTGGGGGTGTATAATCTCATTGGGATCGCAGCAAGATGGTGGGACGGCACACAGGACTGTAGTGCTGCTATGGCTGGATACTAGCTCTTCAGGAAGGACAGGCTGGGAAGGCAAGGAGTGAGAGCTGTGAGGGAGGAGCAAGGTTGCCTGGAGCTCTGCCTAGGGATAGATGATAAGAGCTTTTGAATCAGGATTAGTGGACAAACCAACATGTGTAACATTGGGATGAGTATTGGCTACAGACTGCCCAATTAGGAAGTAATAGTAGATGAGGTCTTCTTCAGAAAAAGGGAAGAAGCCTCATGGTTGCAAGCCTTTGATATCTTGTGGAAGGGCAACTGTCCTGGTTTAAAAGACAGGTGTCTGCCAAGGAAGGCAGGAGTAATTTCTTATCACCTCTTGAAAGAATTTGTCAGCCTTCACTGGGAACAAAAGATTAGTTAGCAATAAGGGCAAAACCTAAATGGCTATTTTCCAACACCTGAAAACAAACACCTTTCTTCCTGGACCTCCAGAGAGCTGCCAAACAGTCCAGTTCAATTGCTTTGCTGACTACAATGTACTGCTGAAAGACAGGACAGGGAGCACAATGAGGCTAAAGAGAACAACTGTTACTTTAGAAGTTATTTTTCCTTTTTTTTTTTTGAAAGTGCCTGATAATTACATTATTGGTCCCCAATCCTGAAAATGGTTAAGCAGGTGAATAAACATACTTTGATAATGATTTAGGAGTTGTTTGTTTACAATTATAGTAAAATAGCTTTCATGGGAAAAATTAGTTTGCTTCTCTCAATTTTCATATACAGCATTTTGCTTCATGTTTGAAAAAACAGCTTAAGAAAGCTAAAGCTATATTGATTTTTATGTAAAAGTGCCAAGGCCACACTGTACAGATGTAATAGACTGTTAGAAGCAAGGACCCTGATCTAAAAAAGAGCCATATCCCGGGCAAATTGTAACATTTATGCTGAGAAGTATACTAGCCTAGGTGCCGAAGCCCCATGATTAAACTGGGAAGCATGGTGACCAGTGAATTCTGTACCAAATATAAAATGTACCAGACAAAATTGTTATTTTTTCTCTTTCTCTCTGTCAGGAAAATTAATCCACAAACACCAGAGGTTTATGTCCAAAAAGGAGACAGAGGAGTCCTGTAACTTTATTCGAATAAAGGGAGAGGCCATGGGGCATTTCCCCTGGGGTCTCTCAAATTTTTAGGAGACTCAGCCTCCTTTTCATCCTAATTTCTCAGCTCCATTCCCCTCTCTCTTTCCCCATTGGCGGAGGTACTTGAGAGGTACAGACTTCCCGGAATGCCTAATACCTAAGATCCCTTCTAATGTATACCCCCCCCCCCNCTTTGTATCTCTGTTCTTTTTCTCTGAAGCCAGAGATTTAGCACAGCTTTGGGTGAGCAACAATTTGTGTCAATTAGTGGAATTCCTATAGAATTTATGGTTCCCTCCATTGCTTCTTTTGCCTCTCAGTATTTGGCCTTATCTACCATCAGGCCCACAGTTTGTAAAGACACCTCCTTCTCATTCCTTTCAATCCCTCCTCATCTTATTTTCTCAATAATTGCCTTTACAAACCTTAGTTATCATTGACTTAACTTGTGTTCTTGGGTTCTTTTTGGTTTTGCAATTATTTGCAGTGACATAATTTTCTGTCTTTTTGTAGTCATTTCTGGATTAGTAGGCCTGGCTGCTACCTGCATCCCTTTGATCACATGTTGAATAAGTTACACTAAGCAAGGGATCATATATAGTAAAAAGATGAGAGTTGCTTCAGCATGTAAGAGGAAAAAAAGCATTCGTTTAACCCATAGTCCACCAGGTAACCACAAAAACATGTCCCATTCCCATCCCTTCCACATTTGGACTGGTACATGAGCTAAATTTCTTATTGCCTTGGTTATTTGTTTCACCACTTTTCCATTGTCATCTATTTGCAAACAGCAGTTTGAGTCATTTAATTTTCCACACACTCCCCCTTTCTTCTGCTAATATATAATGTAATACCATCTGATGCTGAAATATTGCATTCCTCATCTAAGTGGATTGGTCAGCAAGAAGGCTGTAGCTGTCTGGTTGATTATTATTTCAGAGACAGCTTGTAAACTAATTATTCAATTTAAATTATAAATGGGTTCTCTGGCACCTGATATTAATTCATTAGGACTCCAAATGGCTGGTCTATAGTGTTGTATGATTTGCTCTGGTGGCCATTCACCTTTTCCCCATTTTGGGTGCTCCCTCCAGCCAGATCTGCTGGATCTCTAATTCGATCATCATGTACCTTGATTCCTAACTGATTTCCCTGAACTTGTGGTAGTAGAAAGAACAATGGTGTAATATACCCTACGTAACATATCCCTGACCAGTTTCGAGGTAACTTGAGATAGGCATGTTGGCCACCCACGGCCAGCTGTCACATCTTCCTGGCCCTCTGCAGGCCCAACAATGGCTATGGTTAAAAGTTTTTGCTACATCTTCTCCTAGGACTAAAAAAATTATTCTCCCACCTCTGGCCCAAACATAACTGACAATATAAAGGTAAGATTACTAAGAAAAACATTCTAATGGCATAATCTAATTTCCTAAACTAATTTTCACGCTGTCTTCTGCACCACCTGTGACTAGTGAAGGCACAGAAGCCACTTAACATAAAGAAAGCAATGACAGTGAGGATTAGCCCCCAGTGACTGGAGATTCTGCAAGAGGGATGCCAATACAGACTATTTTAGCAGACAATCTGTGGGTAGGCACACCAGTCTTCCCCCAATGCCAGCGTCCTGGCTGCTGCTCCAGTCCACTCTTGCAGAGTGTCAGTCGCGGCCTCCCGTCCTTCTCCTCCAGCTGAGATGTCCGTACCTTTGGGGCTTCAGAGACTTTGACCCAAGTGTGACTCAATCCTCTCAGGGGTACCA
>WBNO01003056.1:0-17688 GCA_013400575.1 Peucedramus taeniatus | reverse complement strand
TCTTTAAGGTGCCTTCCAACTCAAATCATTCTGTGGTTTGATGACTTGCTATATTGACTTCTTTACTTGTCTCCATTAATTGACAGTTACATATTTTAAACAAAACCACAATTATTGTGAAAATGCAAGGTGTATTTTGATATTTTGTCTTAGGCATGAGGCCTAAAAGTAAGCCTCCTTTGCTTCCATACATATCTGAACTTTAAATGCCCCTCACCTGAAGGCAGAATGAGCATCTCTAATTGCACAAAAATTGTTCACTTCTTGGGTTACAAGCAAGTTTCATGGTTTGAGCATAAATATATTGTGTCATCAAATGCTGTATTACCAAGTGCCAAATGTGTCTTGAAATTAATATTCAATTTAACATTTATGTAAAAATAGGCTAAAATCCAAGCTGAGCAATTCTTTGTTTTTTTTCTGAATTTGTTGCCTGTTTTTTTGCATAATGAATGACAGCCCCAGAAAAAAATACTGTAGAGTATTTTTTCATGGTGTCTGCTCACTTTCTAAGATATTGCAAAGCTTCCTCGCAATGTTGTAGTGGAGACTGTGAACTTCTGATGTGAACAGATGGGAGAAAGAAAAACTGAGTGTAATTAAAACTAAAATGTTGAAAGTTTGATCTTGCAGTCTCTGCTCAAAATGACTTCCCTGTGTAGAGAGTTCAGCTTGAATAAACACCGTGCTAAAGGCTTCTAAGAACCCATAAAAATTTTCCCATTGTTTGTCCTTTCATGCTTCAATGAGGTGACCAGGCATAGTTTAGAAAAAGAAGTTATTAATCACCAGTGTTCTATACTGCTTCTTCCAGTGGTGACCCAGAAAACAGTCTATCTGTTCCCAATGTCAAGGGTGCCTAAACACTGCAAGGCAAGAATGATCAAGTGGCTAAGACATTAGATGCAATTAAAAAAAGTAGACCTTAATAATACCTGATTCAGTTTTAAAGTTACTGTGACACACCAGAGGTCACTTCAACATTATTTTCCAGACATAAATTGGCAACAGTGTTTTTCTATTTAGTCCCTTATCCTCCAATGATGACTCAGACAAACATAAAAATGCAAAGTTCATTTTCTAATGATCTGGTAGAATAAAGATCTACCTCCATGTCTTTCACATTAATGAAAAAAATAAACTCAGAAAAAACAACTCTTTTTATCCAGTGTTTAGTTTGTTCTGTTACAAGAAGCCTATTCATATTTAGTTTATAACTTTTTTTCTTTGAATGATACAAACAATAATTAATTTAAAAGGTTTCACCTATAACCTTCAAAACTCAGAGACTGCTGTTGATTTGTGCTTTAGAAAATAAACTGTACTGTGGTAATTTCCAATAATTTCAATAGAAATAACTTTATGACCTAAAATCTGGAATTTGAGATATTTTCATAGCACTTTCAGACTATGAATTCTAAGTGAGTTTCAAGGCTGATTTTGTCATCTGACTTTTAGAAAAATGTATGATCATCTTAATTCTTTGTGCAAGCAAGTTGTGACTGGTTACCCCTTTCAAAATTCAGGTTGTATTTTGTTGGAGTCTTGCCACTCTCAGAACATGCTTTGGTTGAACTAAATGAGAGTTCTATTAGTATCCACCAAAATATATTAGTATAGGGTTTATCTGTCTCTCTACAAAATTGCAAGTCAAAAAAAGAAGAAAAACACTTGTGTTAGTTAGAAAATAAGAACAGTTAGTTAAAAATAAGAACAGTATGCAGTAACTCTAGTACAGAACTTCTGAATACAACTCTTGCCAGCTTTTGATTTTGGTGTATTTAACTTCCTTAATCAAATTCTGTAAACTGGAGAACAGAAAAAAGATCGTCCATAATGCAGGTTATAAAAAGCAAAGGTGCATGACCCACTCCTAGCAGTAGATACATGAAAGAAATTACAACGTTTTCCCATTTTAAGGAAAGTGAATCATTTACATCAGCTCTTGGGGTTTTTCCTGTACTAGTAGAAAATTTTGAAAGGAATTTGTTTACTGAAAAGAAAAAAAAGTTTGGCAGAGTACCTGGCCTTTGAAAAACTTATATTTTATATTATGACCCACACTTTTAAAAGGAATCTCATGAGTTTGAGGCAATAGCAGAAGTACTTTCAAGTCCAAAAATCAGTTGTCTCTGCCCTACAATGTCACAGCAATGGCAAACTTGCAAAGATGACAGTCCCACAGAAGACTCTCAGTAACAACTCTGGCAGCATCATGCTGCTGTGACAGCAATTTGAGTACACCTAAAGCAGATATACATACAAATAAATTCTTCACTAACAGGAAGAGGATATCAAAAACTATTTTGAGAAACACAGCAAGAAATAGCACATATTTACGTGGTGCTTATGATTGCTTTTCTGTTTCTTATACCATAATTATGAAATATCCACAGGGCCTTTGTTCACAGGTCTTTCCTCAAGACATCCTTGCCAGACTTAACAGCAGCTAGGCATCAGCTTTCCTGATGTCACCCCTTTGTGCTAAGAGATGCTAGGATTTCTGTTATCCTCCCAGGCATCCTGTCACTGCCTTTACCTTCTGTACACTTTTCTTTACATATGTGTTTTGCCACGATCTCTTTGCCCCAGTCTCCATGCAGGCCTCCTGGTGTTTTCCTGAATTCCTTGCTAATCAGGATGGACTGCTCTGGAGCCTGGGGGAGGTGATCCTTTCCTTGTTTCCTTGAGTAATGCACCCCTTTTAACTTCAGCTGCTTGTCCTATGGGACTCTTTTGAGAAAATTCATTAAGAGGTCAATGTCTGCTTGTGCCTGGATGTAGTGTGCCTCCAGCAGACATTGCGGTGGCTCCTCCATGAGCGCCAGGACTGAAAAATGTGAGGTTACTTCCAGCTCTTTGCAGAGAGTCTCTTTGCAGAGAATCCATATGACTGATAAGACTGGGAGCATAAAGTTGTCCAGTCTCAAGAACAGAGACTACAGGGCGTCTGAACTGCTGCCCCAACTGCCTAATGAGAGGGTGTAAAGAAGACAGAGCCAGGCTGTCCATGAAATTGTGTGGTGAAGGAACAAGTGGAAACACACAAATGTGGGAACATGAAAAATTCCAACTAGGTGTAATGGAAATCTTTTTGACTGAGACCATGCTTAAGCACTGAAACATTGTCTAGAGGAGAAATTAAATCTTCAGTTCTAGGTTTTTTTCAAGACCTGACTAGACAAAGCCTTGAGCAAACTGATCTACACAAACCTGCTTTAGGGAGAGGCCTGGACTAGGTGACCTTCAATGGCCCCTTCCAGCATAAATCACCCTATAACTTTTGTCTTGCAAATGGAAAGTGAAAAGAAAGGTTTTCATCAGCCTTTAATGACTGTTCCCAAGCCTCTCAGTAGTTCAAGCTGTTCCAAACACTTCAGTGGGTCTTGGACTCTGCTCAACTAGAAGATCTAAATCAGGCAAATGTCACCACCCTGTCACTACCTATTGACATGCCTTCATGTAGTTCTTAAATATTTGAATATATTAATGAATGACTGTGAAGAATAAGTTTGTAAGTGGAATAAGGGCTGAAATGACAATATCATAACATGCAATCATGTCCTTCTCTGCTAGGAATGAAAATACTGTCTTGCCAGGCATACAGTATATTGATAAAGACCATAACAGCAGCATTTAGAAGCATGTGTGGAACAGCCTTGTGGCTGTTATACACACGTGTGTATAACATGTTCTTTGGAAACTCTGACCCAACTTTCTTGTTTAATATTATGACATTAGGTACACTGTGAGGAAAAGATATGCTTTCATAAATCACTTAAGCTATAACTAGAATAATATCATTCATTATAATTTCATAACATCTTTTTAGAATAGAAAGTTAAGCTACTTGAGAAAGGAGCAGGGATATGTCTGACTTTGTCAGTAAAATGGTCTTTCAATAAATCTTTGCAAGGGTTAAATCATAAATGCAAATTAATGGTTCAATACCTGCAAAACACTCTCAGTGTTTTTAATCATGCCTGGAAAACAGAGATTAGCTGCCTTATTATTTCCACTGGGGAGACTTGAGCATTCTCTCCCTTTGGGAAGAAAAATCAGCAGTGACCTTGGAGGGCAGAGACGATGCAGATTTCCTCTGTGGCACTGCAGCAGTGTCCTGTGCTCAGCATGCACAGATGATGAACCCTGTGTTTGGTCTTAAGTGCCTGAAAAGGCATAATGAACCAGGACCCCGATCAACACTGTCGAAACCCTTTCGGTATCAGTAAAGAGACTAAATTTCAGAGGTGCTCCTTCTTGATCTTAAGAAAGAAAAGCAGGCCACACGGCTCCTCAAAGGTGTGTCGCAGTAAAACGGGTACTTTGCTATCTTTTCCTGACTTGGTGTTTCCATCCTCTGAAGTGCAAACAGTAGGGGAAAACGCTTGGCTTAGAGTGGAGGCTGTGAACATTAAGAAGGAACATATTTTATTATAGGGAAACGGCTGATTTACTTCCCTCGAGCTATTAACGTAGTGTACTTAGAAAAAGCCTCCTGGCACGATTTTGGCACGATCTAGACGGGAGATGAAGTGTCATAACTTGTCATGTCTGAGCACAGTACACCTACCTGTCCCTTTCTCTTTCTGTGCCTATTTCCCAGTTCACGCTGCAGACTAAAACTTCGCTTTGCTGCGGGCTACGCCGCCCGCCCGGAGCCCCCTCGGGGCAGNGCTCCCGGCGCGGCTCCAAGCGCACCGGACCCTCCTCGCCCGCGCTGGCGGTGAGTGACCGCGACCGCGCTGCGCCCTCCGGACACCCTGCTCGCTCTGGGGGCTGGGCCGGGGGTGGTGAGGAGCAACCTGTTGCGCTTCGGGAAGAGGAATCGCCTTTCCCGTCCGCCGAGCCGGACTTAGTAGTTGTTAACAGGTGCGAGTCTCCGGTTCGACTCTCTCCTTGTGCTCCCTGCGGAGCAGCAGCTCGACTCGCTCCGCTCGGCCGGGAGCGCAGCTGGCGGGGTGGGAAGTATCTGCCTGCCACTCGTGCCTGCGTTGTGCAGCTGAGGGGAACAGTGGTAGCTGTGATAAGCGAAAGACCCGAAGGCATGTAGGCAAAAAGCAGGTTCATAGGAACCAGAGGTTTTCCTCTTGGGTGGATGTCCCCTTGTTGGTGTATCTGCCTTCAGCCAGATCGATGGGATGTGCTGGGGATCTCTGGGTTGGGTAGACAAACATTTTAATGGAAGTACATGCTACAGCATAGATTGCAAGTTAGGAAAACGAACATTTTGGCCGGACATAAAGGGAAATTGTGAGAACAAATTGAGCATTCAAACAGGAGTGACATTTATTAGAGTGCTTGATGGCCTGTCTCCTTGAGATCAGAATCCTATAAGTAAGTGCTGAACAAACACACACAAACATAGATTTTGGAAGAACTTCTCGCTGTCCAAGTACAATCTCAGTCCTCGAGTGCTTAGAGACAGCATTGTGTATTCCTACCTAAAGCAGACTGTCTGAGATCTGGAGTGATACACCTTATTCAATAGATGAAATGTATAATTTTGAAAATAAACACATATTTATAAGCTTTTGACCTGGGGATAAAATGACCACAGTTTGAATGTCAGTAGGGAAAATAATGTAAGGGTAAAGAGACCTAGGGTATAAAGGATGTCATGGCAACAAGAAAGCATCATACAAAGTAACAATATTATCTTGTGGAGAGGGAACAGGAGTAGCATTGCTTTCATCTATACCATACTCTAGATTAAAATACTGTAATTTAGGGTCAGGTTTTGGAGTGGGTTCTTTTAATAATACACTAACTTCTCTTTGTAATAGATGGCTTAAACCCAGGTAAGGTTTATATGGCTAAAACTCCTCAGAAAAATGCACAGTGCAGTTGAAGGTTGGTGTTGGTTGGCTAGTTTGTGGGTTTTTTTGTTTTGTTTTTTTTTGAGGGCTTGTTGAGTTTCTGTTGTTCTAAACAGTTGTTGTTCTTGTGGCTTACAGCTGAGATGAATTCTTACTCCAGCCAGAGCCCTGAATGAGATTCAGGTTCCAAGTGTTTCACCAGAATTGAAAGGTTGTATTAATCTTTGCTTATCTTTGCTTTTCCAGAATCTTTCTGAAAGGATGAGCAACTTTTTCCTATTTTCTTCTCTGAAGTAGTACTATATTGGTGTTTTTTATGTAAATGAATTTTCATAAACTTCATAAAGTGCAGGACAGATGGGAATGACAGATTCTGAATTTTTTAGTTTGGTAATTTGTTAGGGTTTTAAAAAATTTTTCGTCAGATTTTTTGAAAACTTTTTTTGTTGAGAATGGGTAACTATTAGTTTTTCTTCTTCATTTATGCTTTTTTTTTTTTTAAATGAGGGAATAGGGTTTCTGAAATCACATTTCAACACTAAGAATAAATCACTTGGAACTATTTTCCAAAGTAATGTCAGAACATAGTAATTCTTAAGACATTTTCCACCAGCACCTTTTTTTTTTCCCTTCCCACTTGCACCCACACTATCCCTGGGGAGGGGAAAAAAATTAAGTTTAGTATTTCACTCCTTTTAACATCAGCGTTTTGACCTCATCCCCCCAGCCTTGTCCCTTGAACTGTTTTTTTCTTGTGGTAACTTCTGTTTGTCTGCCACAGTTTACTTTTTAAAGGTTGTCACTTGTCTGAGGAGAATTTTTGGGGTTCAGTGCTGAAGCAGGAGTTTGGTACAAGTGATGCTATGCACGTGTACTTTTTGGTTGGTTTTCCCCCTCCAAAATCTGTATTTTCTGGCCTTCCTATTCTTTACACACTTGTAGAAATTGCTGATACTGATGTTTCACACTTATTCATTACTTGTTACATTTTTACTGAATAATCCTAAGAGTTGGCCGCTGTTTTATTATTTTGTTAGTTCCTGAAGAATAATTGGTAATCTTATTTCTTTACCAAAATAATCCGGAAGGGGGTTTGGGGGATGGGGGTGGAATGGAGGGGTGTTAAATTTTATTTACTTTGTTTTGATATTATTGTTTGAGTGATAAAGAAGAAATTGCTACATTGACAGGAGCTGAAGAAGTGAAGGATATTTGAGATAGAAAAGGTTTGCAAGAGCCAATGCTGCCTAGAGCACACATGTGGCTGACTCCAAACAATCTCTAACTGTGATCTTTGTTTAGAATAATCCTGGTTTCGAGTAACGGCATTACATATTGAAGGAGTGAAGGTATGGTTATACCTTTGGAAATTAAGCCTTTTCTGCTTTTTCCCTCTCTCCATCATCTGCTTGTGTAACTCTGGAAAGGGAAAAGAGCGTGAAGCCTCCCTACTAAAACTGATAAAAATTTTGCCATGCAAATCAGCAGATCACATTTTGGATCACACTGAATTTCTGCCCATAAAGGGAATTGTTTGGACATTTTTTGCCAAGATCTTGACAGTCATTTGTACTTACAGCCTCTGAATTATGTGAGTTTTCCAACCCATTTTAAGCAGACACTGCACAGTGTTCTAGTTAATAAAAATTGAGATAACCGGCTGCTCTGCTCTACAGTTTCTGATCACAGCAGATTTTTTAATTTTTGTTCGAAGATTAAATTGCTTTTGAGGTGAAATTTCCCCCAGGATATTTACAGTAGTTACAAAATGGCAAGTGAGAAACATAAGAACACATGACATAAAACTTTACTTTGCTTTGGCACCAGTGAAATTATAGCTCTGAACCAGGTCATTTGTCCGGTCTTGGATGCTGAAAATCAGATGGGCCAAGTACAAATGACTGATGAGAAGTAATCAGTTCCCTTTATGGCAGAAAAGAACTATGTGTATGTGGGTGAGGAACATTATATATACAAGGGTAGTCCACTGAGTGAAGAGCTGAATTTCAGATTTGATATGGAGCAGACTGAACAAAATTTAGCTCGACCTCTGAGTTTCATATTTGTGAATTTGAGAAATCAGATGTCATTTTCCCTTTCTCATTTATTGTAGCAAAACACCTTTGTTATGAGGCTAGCCAGACTGAGGAGGAGACTGGCAAACTAGCAGTGACATGGGAGGCACATTACAGCCCTGAGTTGTACGATAAAATGGTGGAGCAAGGAAAGAAATCAAAAGTACAGGGGTGGGGGGAACAAGGCAGAGCTTGGGCATGTTGAAGTAGGGTGCAGGATGTGTACCTGTCTGCACACTGCTTGGGATTCGAGCAGCAGGGGCAAGAGCTCAGCCAGTGGTCAGAGCTGCAGCATGGCTGGGATACCTGGGATGTGGCGGTGCTGTGATTGATGGAGACAAGCCCTTCAGGAGAGGCAGGCAGGGGAGAGCAGGAATAGGGCTGCCCTTTATGTGGAGGAGCAGCTCAGATGTGTGGGGCTCAGGTCTGTGTAGAGCTTGTGGGTCAGGGTCAGAGGAGGAATGGTTGAGTGTTCTGCGATGTGTTACAGATCACTGGCCAGGGTAAGGAAGCAGATGGAGCTTTTTCTGACCACCTCCATCCTCTTTGGGAAATGTAATACATCAGAACACCAGCCATCCAGGAGATTGCTCGAGGTTAAGGAAAACATTCTGTAACTGAATGGTGCTTGAACAGCACATTGTGACCCTGTCCATACAAGGCTGTCTTGTTTGCTCATTTTAGCTATTGTATGATTTTTTTTCTAAACAATAGCTCAAATATATTTGTATTTTCTGTTGGAAAGCAGAAACAATGTTCTTATAAGAATTTATTGCTGCAGTTCTAGATGAAGGCAAGGTAGTGCAGATGCTGTAATTGCTGGTGATGAGGGGGATCTGTCTGCAGGCCCCTGTCCTAAAATGACTTTGTCCTGCAGCCAAGGAATTTGTGTGGCACAGTGCAGCTTGAAGGCCAAGTCACGTGTGTAGTCCAGCACAGCACAGGCCAGAGTGTACTCAGATTACCTGGTATGTGGATCACTGACTCCCTGATGTGCAATCGTCTTCCTATCAGGATCCCTGTAGGTAAAGGTGACACAGCAACAGCAGACATGGATAAGGCAGGTCGTCACCACCCATGTCTGCCAGGCCTCTGCACTCAGTGACTTGGCTGAAGGAGGAGAAAAGCTGGTCATCAGCCTGAGGTAAAACCAAGGAAGGAGATCTCCTGGAACCCACTTCTGGGCATGCGAAGAAGCTGACAGTGACAGGAAACAGTGAGTGAGGATTTACCAAGGATCAGTCATGCTGGATCCAGTCTTCATGCCTTCTGCAATGTAATTGGGATGAGAGAAGAGCAGTGGATGCCAACTGCCTTTGCTCTAGCCAGTCTTCTGTAGCTGGGCTGTGACATTATAGTCTGGGAGGGGGAGGAGCAGTGGTGGAGCCAGGGCCTGGGGAAAGTGGGTTTTCTCCTGACTTGGGGGTTTCATAATCCAGCTGGGTGAAGCCCTGAGCCACCTGATACATCCCTCTCAGCAGCAGCTGGGACTACAAACCTCCCCAAGTCCCTGCCAGCCTGAGTTACCTTGGGATTGCATAAATCCACATCAGAAAGTCCTTTGAGAATTAATTTACAAGATGCACATTAGCACAGCTAGTAACTGTTGCCTACACTTTGTCTGCTTGAAAATCTTAGAAGCGTGGCTACACTGGTTATCAGATGTGAAAGCACACTTCTTAGGAAAAACAAAAATGCTAGTTCTAGCCCAGGGCAGGGACTGGTAGAATAATTTGTTAATACTGTAAGATAGAAAATAACACACTGTCTTTGAGGGAAATATTTATTTTTGTTGTTGATTTTTTATAAAATTCTTGGTAGCAGAAGGGAGCCTAATTAATCCTGTGCATGAACAATTTGTCATTTTGTCTAGTTTTTATTTTAGGCAGATCCTTCTTTCTTCTTAATTCCTGCAACTTTAAAGTGTTTTTAAAAAAATTTATATAATATATAGCAGAGTGTTTTCATGGTTTTTTTTTTCATTTGTTTCTGTGTGCCATGGATGAGCAACACTTTTCCTGACTGCTTATTTGGATGCTTTAGTAATAAAGCTAGAAATTATGACTATTTAAGCTTTATTTTAAGTGAAGTTTCCTGAACCTATATATGAGGTTGCCTTTTTTAGAATCTCTCCTGAATATATTGCCTAGTGTCTCCCTGCAGTTGGTCTCCAGTGAGGAAAGCTGTCAAGAAGCTTCCTCTAATAGACCACTCCAAAAGACTTGTCTGAATAGTTGAACTTGTGTTTGTTCCTTTAGTGGTGAAGGGAAAAAAGTTATATTCTACGTATTGCTTCTTTGGTACATGTCTAGACTTTGGTGCATGCAGACTTAACTAGTCTGTTAAGTAGTGTGATTTTTAAAAGTTAGTAATTCATTATGGTTTCAGGATCAGATTTTATCAGAAATGAAAATATTTTTACTTTCCTGTTAATATTTTTGTGAAGGTGTTCTCTAAGACATGGACCTAGTACTGCCTGATGCTGGACAAACATTCATAAACCTCTATGATTAGTATGAAGTGATTCTGAAATAGCTAAATTTTGTTCTGAAGGAAAAATTTCAGATTTTGGATTTAAGTAATTCTGGAAAATGCCTATATATATATAATACAGCCCTCAGAAGTCCGATCCAGGGTAATTTATTCTATGACTTTAGCTTTCAAGAGTAGTATTTGTACCTGGTAGAGCAGAGTGTAATATTGCTGACTGCAGCCATATGCCGTGCAAGTCATTTCAGAGCTATAATGTGATTTTTAGCACTAAGGATAAGAAAAAAAGGAAAAAAAATCCAAAACTAAATGAAGAGGGGAAATGAATTCTCATTAAAATAACAAAACTGAACAATAGTTCAATTTCCACAATTCTCGTCTGCTTGTCTCCCCTGAAAAGACATAAAGGATTATTATATTGAAGACATAGCATGTAAGAAAATCCCAAAGACTGAAGTTATTTTGCACTTTTTCTTCCATTCATATGGAGATAATAATCATTAATTAATAATGTATAGCCTATTTCGTATCTGAAATGAAAGTACATGTATTTCAAAAGAAGGTGGTAGTTTAATAATTAGAATAATAGGGTAAAACTCCATGAGTAGAATTTAAAAATTATTTGTAATTGGGGATTTCTGGCTTTATCTCATTTACTTATTTGGGACCTGATGATTTTAAGTGGTGGCTGACCTCCCTTTTTATTAAGAGATTGATTTTCAGAATATCCAGAATCAATAGATGTCTTTTAAACCTTGAGCACTTGCAGTTGTATGCTGGATGTAGATAAACTTGTCAGTATGAGACTTGCCTGTGTAGAGGTGCTGTTGTTTGTGACCAATCCTCAAAAGCCAAAACAGGCCTCTGAAGGCTTGCTTTCCTGTAGGATGCTTTATCTGTTATCTTTCTGTACACTGGCTCAGGTGCTTGAAAAGAATGGAATTAATTAAAAAAAGAAATATCTTTAAATTACAGACAGCACTTAGGAGCAAGGAAAAAAAGAGGGGGAGAAACAGTGTAAGGAGATGAGAAAGCTCTAGACCTGTGACAAGGAGCATGAAAACTCTGTCTAGATCAGGGGACAATTTTACTTTTCACAACATTTTTTTTTCTCTGTGGTTTTGTATTTGCCATAGGATGCAGCTACTGTGAGGCATGTATGTAGGCTTTTGGAATTTATCTGATGCTTATGAGATGTTTTACTCATCACAACATAATACAGAGAAGTACTTCTTAATCTATTGGAGATGGTAATTTTGGTTATGAAAGCAGGAGCACATTTTAACTTGAACAACTTAGTCTAACACTGTCTGGGCAGTGATAGATGTGTCCTGCTATAACCTGTTTTCTGTGTAGCTGAAAGCAACTCTTTCCAGACATAATTTACTTCTTCTGATGAAGCAGCTTTTCAACAATCCTGTGGCATTTCAAAATGAATGTGGAAAGAAGAAGAGTCTTATTATTTCCTGGTATATGTATTTTTCCCCAGTATTCTTATGTTCTTTTTGCTTTTAGATAACATAATTGCTTTAATGACATAATGGAAGTGTTTTGTGGAGAGTATTCAAAATAGGTAATCTCCTGTTGCAGTTTTTTAAAGTTTACTGTGAATTGCAGAGAAACGGACATGTTATGAAACCCTGTGAATCCCAGTGACTGCAGAGGTGAAAGGAGAAAAAGATAGAATATTTTGCCTAAATAAACAAGCAAATGAAAAGTTTCTGCTTATTATTGCTAGATTTTAAGTGCTTGCTCTCTGGAAATACTGTAATAAGAAATATGTTAATTCATTACAGCTATTTATACTCTCTTAGTTTCTAAATATTTCCCCCTAGTGATTTATAGAATATACTAAGCTGGAAGGGACCCATCAGGATCATCCGGTCCAATTCCTGGCCCTGTGCAGGACATTCCAAGAATCACACCATGTGCCTAAGAGCATTGTCCAAAAACGTCTGGAGCTCAGTCTTGGTGCTGTGACCACTTTCCTGGGCCTGTTCCAGTGCTCAGCAGCTCACTGGGTAAAAAGCCATTTCCTGATATCCAACCTAAACATCCCCTGACACAGCTTCATGCTGTTTTCTAGAGTCCTTTCACTGGTCGCAAGAGTGAAGAGATTGGTGCCTGCCCTTCCATTTCCCCTCATGAGGGTGTTGAAGACCACTATGAGACCTCCCCTCAGTCTCCTTTTCTCCAGGATGAACACACCAAGGCACCTCAGCCACTCCTCACATGGCTTCCCCTCCAGACCCTTCACCATCCTCGTTGCCCTCCTTTGGATGCTCTCTGACAGCTCAGTGTCTGTTTTATGTTGTGGCACCCAAATCTGTCCCCGGCACTCGAGGTGCCCAGAGCAGAGCAGATCAGGACAATCCCCTCCCTTGCCTGGCTGGAGATGCTGTCCCTGATGCCCAGCAGGACACGTTTGGCCCTCCTGGCTGGCAGGGCACTGTTGGCTCATGTTCAACTCACCGCTGACCAGGACCCCCAGGTCCCTTTCTGCAGTCCGTCTCTCCACTCTCTCATTCCCCTGTCTGTCTGTACATCCAGGGTAGCCCTGTCCTAGGGGCAGAATCCAGCACTTGTTAAATTTCATATGGTTGATGACTGCTCAGCTCACTAATTTCTTGAAGTCTCTCTGCAGGGACTCTCTACCCTTAAGGGAATCAATACCTCCTTGCAGGTTAGTGTTATTGGCAAACTTAGTATGCCTTTGAATCCCTTGTCCAAGATGTTGAAGAGAAGTGGGCTGAGGATGGAGCCCTGTGGAACCCCACTAATGAGCAGACTCCAGTCTGGTGTCACCTCATTCAACACAACTCTCCGTGCCCAACCCATGAGCCAATTTCTCACTCATCAGGTAGCATTCAGCTGTCTGCTGGACATTTGGTCTAGAAGGAGAGACAGTTTCCAAGATTTTGCTGAAGTCCAGAAAAATTACCTCTACTGGTTTTCCTGGATCATCTGAGTGGGTTACCCTGTTGTAGAAGGAATCAGTTTCGATAAGCAGGAGTTCCCCCTCATGAAGATGTGCTGGTTGTCACTGATGACTGTGCTGTCCTCCCAGTGTTTTTTCAATACCTCCCAGAATAATCTTTTCCATGGTTTTAGCAGGCACTGATGTGAGACTCACTGCTTGTAGTTTCCAGAGGCCTCATTCTTGATCTTTTTGGAAATCAGAACAAAGTTTCCAGCTTCCAGTCAGCTGAGACCTCTCTGGATTCCCAAGACCACTCCACAATCATCAAAGAAGGCTTTGTGATGGCATCAGCCAGCTCTTTGAGTATTGTCAGATGAATCTCATCAGGCCCCAGATTTGTAGGGATGCAGTCAAGTAGTTTAGAAATAGAACCTGGAATGCTGAAACTGCTTTCTCATTGGAAAAGCTGATTGGTTAGAATAAGTTTCATTATTTGCTCTTTTTATTTTGGAGATAGTTATCATAGAGAGTCAAAATCTGTGTTAACTTTACTTATTCAGATTTCTCTGCTTCTGCAACGTAAGCCAACTTTTGCTGTTAAAGCCTTCCCAGACACCAGAAATTCTTTACAGTCAGATGTGCCCCTAGGTAGTTTCACTAGTGGTCTCTCAAGAGAACAAGATACAAGAAAAGGAAATGCATGTGACTGGATGACTTAGAATTTCAAAGGGCCTGCTAGGAAGCTCTGTGCCTCAAAAAGTTGTCATAGGAAATGACTAAGACTATGGTAGTATCAGAAGTTGTGAATGAAACTTGGAAACATGTGGAAAGCTATTGAGGCAACAAGGCAGGCAAATGACACTTTATTGACCACAGCAGTGAGGATGGACGCAGTGAGATTTACCTCACAGCATGGGCTTATTTGTTCTCCCATTGAGTTATCAAAATTGTGACAGGGCTGCATATAATTCAATAGATCTGTTTTAAAGATTGCAATCTTTTGGTTTTAGATGTGCTTTTGGTTTCAAATAAGTATTTCCCTAATGTTTAGGTATTAAAGTTATTTTAAAAGTTAGTATTAAAAGATGTCTGCCAATCTCTTACACTGACAGTGAAAGAACACAGATGCTGTGTTGTATGAAAACACAATTTAATCAGAATTCAAGCTTTCAACCCATGTGGACAAGAGCTAAGAAGTCTCAAATTCATTTTTGAGACAATGTGTTTGAAGTTGGTGGCATATGCTCTCATGCTGAGCATATAAAACCTTTAAATATAAGAATGTGAAAGTCTAGGGTGCTATAAAGCTTTTATGCGTTCATAAAATTAGTTCACACAAGCCATTAAGAAGGCAGGCTCCTTAGTTATGATTGTTATCTGTAAGTAGATTTGACAACCTTACTAAAAGTTAAGGCAGTTATTTCTCTGGAGTACTGAGAGGACATTTGAGATGTCTTGTTTCACTCTGTTGCATCAGGCACATCTTGATACAAATATACCAGTAATGATTTATTCCTCTGTCAGTGTTAAGAGTGTGACAGTATAGGAACCATTTCACATTCCTGCTAGGGTGGCATTACTCAGACTACAAACAGTTACACTGCCTACAGCTGCTGAAAGTCTAAGCTGAGTAATTAGGAAAATGCAGAGTACAAGAGGTGGGTTGCAATGCACAACAGTCTTAATGGTTCAGAAGAAAGTGGTTCCATTAAGTGAGACGCAGTGCTGATAATAATGTGAATTTTCTGAGGTGCTTTACAGAGGCTACAACTAGCAAAATTGCAAAAAAAATCATAGAAAGATATTATTCAAAACCTAACCAATGAATATCCTTCCATTAGAAGATAATTAAATAAGCATTGAATCTTAATTCAGTAAAGAAACACATGTGTGATTTTGGTTTATCAAGGTTTGGCTTATCAAGGGTTTTTTTCATTGTTATGAACAAGATGCTTCTAGGCTACAGAGATGCTCGTTTGGATTTTTTTCCCTTACAGACTCAAGGTAATTACTGCATGCCAGATAAACAATGACTATGAGATATAAGCACAAGTTGCTACTTGCATCTCTGTAACCTACTGAGTACTGCATTGTCCTTTCCTTCTGGTACCTCAATGAGAGAGCCATAGCAGAGTAGTAACTTTGTATAAAACTGTCTGTTAAACCAGAAGTTTGCCTTGGCTGTTTAATCTGTTTTTTTGGAAAGGGCTTGAGGATAAAACCCAATATCCTCACTGTTGCATACTTTTGGAGGGGTTTCTCATTCAAAGAGGAAATCAGATTCCTATGTGTGATGACTTAATTTGACTTAAAAAAAAGTGCAGCTCATCCAGTTTCTGTAGATTTTTTCACTCACCAAAATATTCTTGTGCTTCTCTTTTCTCACCACAATCACCTCTTTTTCCACAGTTTATATTTTATCACTTGCAGGACTGTCTGAACCTCCCACCATTCAGTCTCCTTTTTGAGGAATTAATTGTATTTTAAAAATGTCAGGTTTTTCTTGGAAATCAGTGGTTGATCTGTGTGTGCCCTTCCTGAACTGTTCTCTTTGCATGAGTTAGCTGTCCTATTCTTTCCTTCAGACTTTCTGCAACACCAAGACTACCATCTCTATGCATATTTTACTCTTCCCACTCCAATTTTCATATATATATATATTGATGGATGTGTGTATATAGATATCCATACAAAGTATTTTTGAAAGATGAGTCATAAGGATGTATTTATATTGTGCTACTTTTGAAGAATAAGCAGAAGTGCTATTAAACTGAAAAGCATTGATGGGCTCATCCCACTTTTTAATTTGATTTCTTAGCTGTAGACAAGTACAGGATGCCTGAAGCAATGTCTCTTTACCACAATATCTCCTACACACTAATATTTTTTGTTTGTTTGTTTGTTTTTGTTTATTTGTTTGTTTGTTGTTCTCACAGCTTTTCCTCCTTTGTTTCATTTTCTTAGAAACAGCAGTATATTTAATATGATGCACAAACTGGTACCTGGCTCTTTTTGGGTCAGGAAAGTTGAGGCGTGGGCTGGAGCTTAGAGTTGTTTCAGATTCCACCTGCCAGAACTAAAAGGGCTAGTGAGAATACCTCGTACTCCTATGCCTAGCTGGGAGTCTTATGACATAAACCAAGCCATTTAATGTTGAAACTGGAGGCAAGGCTTTAAAAAGGTGCCTGCTTTAAAAAGATGTGTGTTCTGTCTGGCTTTTTCTTCTTTCATTTATTTATTTTTTAACTTCTGGTAAAGGTTAAAAGAATGTAATGACAAATTTGTATAAGGACATTTCCAGCTGCTCATTTGGCATTGTAACAGGATAGTAAGTGATTGCCATTTCTGGGCAAAAACTGAGATAGTCTCTGATAGAACTAGTCTCATAGTGAATATTATTTGGTGTCATGATATTCAGAGTAATCTTCAGTTTTGCATTGAAAATATAAGGTGTATTCCATTTGCATAAAGGTTTAAGATAAATTTAATTTCCTATTGGCAGTGAATCTAAAAAAAAAAAAATTGAATCCTACCATCTCACAAGAGTAATGCAGTAACATAGGCAACCTGCTCTTTTGATTTCCTAAAGACTGCTCTGAGGTATAATAGTCTTAATTTCAGTTAGTTTAAAGTCCAAGGCAAGCACCACTATTTTCACATTGCTTTTAGGAATGTTTTTGTCAGGTGACCATATGCTTTTTCCTTCTCTACCTCAGCATGGTACCAGCAATGTGAGAGGTCAGAAATTCTGGCCTAATAATTTCTCTTATTTCATTGCAAGAGAGGTCCCAATTGAACTGCTGAATTGTTACTCCCACAGAGGTAAGGTGAAATTAGGAAAGGGACTAAGAATATATTTTTAAACTTGACAATTCAAAGATGATTTTTGTGGATTTCAAAGTCAGTGAATTTAAAATATATAGATGTAACAGAAGTATATGCAACTTATAACTTATTCTAAAAAGTGCTTGAAGAAAAAGTTAGTCTTGATATATGCTGTTATTAGTTTTTCATTTGTAACCTTAGAAATATTTATGATAGAATTTTCAACTGAATTTGGAACCTGTCAGCAGATGTCAACAACAGAAGAAAAGAAGTTCCAATTAATCTGTTCTCAACATACAGCTAGGTCTGCCCCTTCAAAAAAGTACTATAGCTTTTGGGAGAGAAGGGAAACAACAACAACAAAAAAATGTGAAGGGCATGTCTCATAGCTATTTTCTCTCTACAAAGAGAACTGAAATTTTTGTTAAACCCAGTCATCCATTTGCCAGACATTGTGGGATGTGTCTGGAGAACATTGGCAAAAAAAATTGAGATCTTTCGTTACTGTTGTAGAAAAACACACAGTTAAGGCATGCATAAATTGTACAGGCTACCTATT
>WBNO01003055.1:168420-211433 GCA_013400575.1 Peucedramus taeniatus | reverse complement strand
TGGAGCCGGGGGATTACGTGCTGGAGGTGGACGGGACGCCGGTGGCGCTGCCGGAGGTGGCAGCCACGCTGGTGGGGTCGTGCCGTGGGCGCTCCCTGTGCCTGGCACTGCTGCGGCCGCAGTGCGGGGACACTGCCCGGGACCATGGGGACACTGCCCGAGACCATGGGGACACTGTCCGGAACCATGGGGACCACGGGGACACGGCTGGCTCCGCGCGCCGGGACAGGAGGCAGAAGGCACAGGAGTTCAGCAGGAAGGTGAGGCCGGGGTGCAGGGTAAGGGGCCGGGGTGCAGGGTAAGGGGCCGGGGTCCTGGGTACCCCCTGAGCAGAGCGGGTTGGAGATTCCCACCTCCAGCCTTGGCACACGGATGGGGAATGTTCCCGGCTTGGGTGCAGATTTGGGACATGAACGCCCCAGAGCAGGGTCTGGTAATTATCTGGGAGAACAGATGGGTGCTGCAAAGGGCTTGGAGATTCCCTGGGGATGACCCCAAGCTCTTGTTCCCTTGCACTGCAAGAGTGTGGAGAGACCCACAGGGCAGATCCTCCTCTGCTGCTGCCTGGATGTCCCTTCAAACTCTGGGCCTATCACCCCGCAGACATTTTAGTTCTTATTTTGTTGCAAAAGGAAAAACATCACTGTGATTACATCTTCATTGTGCTCCTGAAAGCTTCCTAGTGGGTATTTTACCAAACACCTCGCCTTGTGCTAATTATAAATTTGATCACAGTTGTTTTTTTCAATCTTTCTAATTTCCATTTCAAAGTAGCCTTTTAAAATGCTGTTATGAAAATAACCAGGCTGGTAGGGCTTTTTTTTTGATCCCAAGTTAATAAAGGAACAAGACATCCATAAAGAGATTTGTGGGTATCAGGCGAATCCCTTCAGTCAGCTTCTCCATTAAAGATTCACGAGTACCCACTGAGGTTTGGCTTCATGGGCGTGGGAAACAGATACCTGCTGATTACAGGAGATTAATGAGGAGGGTGGTTGTTCCGTGCCGCCTCCGCCTCTGAAGTCACATTAAACCAAGTAAGAGATTCCTGGATGATCACAGGAGAGCAGGTTTCTTGTGTTGTGAGCATCCCCATTAGCACCTCTGTCCCCTCCCTCCCCAGCCCCACAAAGCCACCCAGGACATGTAGCTTCTAGCTCCTGTCACCGCTGGGCAACCCCTCGGTGCCAGCTAGTGTGCCCTCAAGGTGACAGTGGAAGCCATGAGAGTGGCCACCCCTGAGTCTCCCCTGAGGTGAGGGCACTGTGTGGGTGAAGCTGCAGAGGGATAGCTACGAGGATTCCCAAAGCAAAGAACAAGGAGTGGACACTTTGCCTGGAGTTCCAAAGAGTTTTTATTCCTTGAAGGGGTCTGGACAAAATGACAAGGAGCAAGAGTTGGGCAAGAGTTTATAAACCCTTCACCTCAGGGATGTGGGAACACACAGCAACCAATGGGGGAACAGAAATGGGACGGTCACAAACTTAACAAAACCAATAGGGATAGTACAGGGGTGGAGGAAAGCTTACACGACAAATCATCAGCGGGGAATTGGGTGACTGACATGGAAACTTCCAGAACAAACTGGGCAGGGTAAACTTAATTGACAGGGGAAAGGGGCAGCACAACCGGGATTGACACAGCCATGTATGGAGAGGGAGGGAGGAGCAGGCTGAGGGCACCCGGAGTGGCGGGAAAACTGGGAGAAAAACAACCCGGGAGAAACCAACGTGAGGGGAAGGAACAGGGGGAACATGGGGCAAACCATTATGTTAACTGACATGAAACTATTAACTTTTAAAATACAACAAAAATAGAACTTAACAAAAACACACACCACCACAGGGACAGCCCCAGCCAGTGTGGGCAGGAGCGGGAATGCAGAGCCCACGTGCTGCTGCTTGAGCACAGCTCAGCTGGCAGATGCCTCTCCAGAGGGAATTCACAGCACAGATGTGTGAGGCGGCTTCAGTTTTGATATGATGTAGAGAACACTAAACCCAGCGGGGTGTTTTACCCCTCCTTTTCCTGGGACCCTGGCTCTGGTCGGTGCTGCTGCCTGCCCAGTGCAAGGCTGGGAGGTCGGAGGGTGCTGGTGGTTTGTGTTTCACACTGCACTGCCCACGGGTCACCTTTTCCCAGCCTCCTTCATTTGGTAGAGCTCAGGCTGGACTGCCTGCCTGGCAGACAATGGTGTCCCTGTCAGTGGCACTGGGGCAGGGCTGTGCCAGTGTCCTGGCATCCTGGGGGCATCACCGGGAAGCCAGGGAGGTGCTCAGGGTCTCAGTTCCAGGGCAGTGTCTTCTCTTGTCCCCTGTGTGCTCAGGGACACGCTGGGGACCACATGAGGACTGGCAGCACCCCCATGGAGGTGGAGTCCCCAGCCCTGGAGGTGCCCAAGGAGTGGCTGGACGTGGCACTCAGGGCTCTGGGCTGGGTGAGAAGGTGGGGATCGGGCACAGCTTGGACTCCAGGATCTGGGAGGTCTCTTCTGCTGAAACGATTTTGGGATTCTGTGATTCCCACCCACCAAGCCCTGCAATCCCAGCCCAGGCAGAGATTTCACAGCAGCCCTTTGGGATCCATCCCAGCAGGAGCACCACAGTCTGTCAGTCCTGTGCTGGACCTGGGGGCCGTGCTGACGAGCCAGCCCAGGGGACACTGCTGCCGTGGCTGCCCCAGATTTGGTAACCTTGAAGTGCTGCTGCTGCCGGGAGCCCTGCAGTGCCTGCGCAGAGCCAGCAGCACATGGGGGCTCTGCCAGGGTCCTGGTGCTGGTGTCAGCCTCCCTGGGGAGCTGCCAAGTGGGACAACACCTGCAAGAAATGGCTCTTTCCCTTCCCTAGGCAGGTGATGCCTGTGGCTCCCTGGCAGTGCCACCACAGGGGTGCACACAGAGCCCTGCACACACCCTGCACACAGGGGATCCTCTCCCCTTCCTGCAGGTAAACCCTGCAGTCAAAGCTGCTGGCAGCACAGAAACATCACCTTTCAGGGAAACCCAACACTCACAGGTATGGAGAGGCAGTCACAGGGAGCTCCTGCATCCCACATGAGAGGGCCAGGTGAGGAACCAGCTCCCACTGCCCAAGGACAAGGGGCAAGCCCCCAGTGTGGGAGGAGGTGAATGAGGAGGGTCCCATGTAGGGTAATTGGCTCGATGATAATTAGCTAATTACTCTGTCTGTCCCAGCTGGAGAGGATGGGGCAGTGGCTGGGAGCTGTCAATGCACTTTCCAGGACTGGCACTCACCTTCATGTTCTGTCTCCCCATTCCCAGCAGCTTCCCAGCACTAAGGGCAGGACGGAGCTGCCCAGAGGCATCAGGGAGTGATGCACAAAGCTTAAATAGCTCCAAAAGCCCATTGCAGCATCCTCTGCCAGGCAAATTCCAGCCTGATCCCATCCCAGCTGTGACTCAGCAGAGTTTGGGAGTTTGGGGTCACACCACAGTTCTGGTGGAATGTTTGGAGCAGCAGTTGCAGAGCCATGTGTGGGAGCAGAGCAGTGCTGACCTCTGAAGTGGCCCTCTCCTCCCTGCATGGTTCCCTCCACCTTGGCTGAGCAGGGGACACATTTTCCGTGTGGCAGTGCCCGTGCCCACAGTTCCACGCCCTGCTGCTCAGTGCCCCTTCCCTCTGCTGTCCTCCCCTGTCCTGCTGCAGGTGGATGCCATCCTCGGGGAGCAGCCGGAGCTGAAGGAGAAGGTGTTCACCGTGCTCAAGCAGTACGCGGCCGAGAGGAGGGTGGAGTGCCTGGCCTATGCCCTGTGCATGCTGCTCACCCAGGAGTCCCACCAGCACCTCATCGACAGCATCAGGTACGAGGGGCACCTTCACCCTGCCCTGGGGCCATCAAACCACGGCTTCCTGTGCCTGCTGCTGCCTGGGGGCAGAGCTGAGCAGGGCAGGGTGGGAGGGTCCTGCAGGGAAGGGGTTGGGAAGATCCTGCAGGGAAGATGACAAGCAGCTTTTCAAGGGACAGCTGAGCCAAGCTTGGTGGCATCTTAGCCCAGCACCCCTGTGCCCTCCTGCCCAGGGTTTTTGGGGGGCCTGCACCCACTGTCTCTGCCTGCAGCAGGGGATGTGGCTCCCATTCCTGGCCATGATTTGGAAGGGAGATGGGATTAGCTGCAGAGCCATTGGAGATTCTCCAGAAGCCTGGCCAGAAAATAATCTGAGTTCTGCAGGGTGAGAGCTGGTGCAGGTGAGGGCTTGGCCAGCACTGCCAGCAGCTCTGGCAGTGGGGGGCTAGGGGGGGGTCTCTGCTGGGGCCATTTGCTGCCCAAGGTGCCAGGGAGTGGTCACTCACCCCAGGATGCCCTGGCAATGCTGTGCTGGGGCTCAGGGTCCCTGGCACCTCTGGAGCCCCTGTGCCATGGCAGCTGATCTGGCAGCAGGGCCGGGGCTGGGGCTGGTGCTGGCCCAGGGACACGTGGTGGGATTACAGCCAGGCTGAGACCATGGCCATTAGGGAATCAGGTCTCCATCTGGCCTCGCTCCGGGCCCAGCTTTCCAATTGCTGCTTTAATCAGAGGAATTGCAAGATATTACAGTTTCCATAACAACGTCCCCGTGCGGGGTCTGCACCACGACCCGCCATGGGGAGAGTGGGGGGATGGCCGTGCAGGGTCCCCCTGCTCTGCTGTGACTGTGTGGGGGTCCCCCAGAGCCCTGCACACCTGGGGACAGCAGGCACAGACCCCTGCAGGGCCAGGGTGCAGAGTGGTCACCTTGTGCAGGTGCCCACGTCCAGCCTGTCCTGTCCCCACTGAGCATTCTGGAGGGACCCGACCTGCCAACAGCTGGGGCTGGGGGAGGGATGGATGGCACCGAGCCAGGCCTGAACCATCACCCCAAACGAAATCATAAAATGAGCCCCCACCACTCACAATTCAGGAAAATTCTTTCCCCCAGCAAGATCCGTGAAAATACCTCAAATGCCTCGGATATCTCCTTTGTCATCATCCCTGAGGAATTATGCAGGATTACTTCCCCTCACTGTGGGGATTTGAATAAGTGTCCAAATCTTCTTCCGGGCCCAAGCCCCTCTGTGGGGGGCACAGCAGGTTCCCCCCAGGATGTCCCTGTCCCAGCAATCCCTATGTCAGTGAGGAGAGCGTGGCTGGACCCGGTCCTGCCATCCCGAGCTTGCTTCCTGCCCAGCCAGGAGCAGCACCACATTATGGCTCCCCAAAACAGGGTCAAACCCCCTAATTGCCCCCTGCCCCCGTGTGAAAGGTTAACGCCAGGGCTGGGGCAAGGGGTGCCGTGGATCTGGCAGCTAATCTGGGTTTAATGGAAAAATGAAATATTTAGCTCGGGGAAAAGATTTACGGTCTAATCTGAATGAAATGAAGTCAAGAAAATAAATAAAAAGGTGCCTTGGAGACCAGGTTTCCCAGCTGCGTTTGCTGGGGGCAGTGCCAGGAGTGCTGCTGTGCCTGATCCCAGCTGCTGATCCTGGTTCTCTGCGATGGCTTTGCTGCCAAGCAAGAGCTGTCCCTGCTTTTACTGTCACTGAGGGTGGTGAGCAGCTCCCAGGAGCTCTGGATTCAGGGGGCTGTAAATTCCTTGGGTGATTCCAGCCGCTCCAGTCTGTCTGTGACTGAGGAGGGGTCTGGGCTCTGTGCCCTGAAGCAGCACCTGCAGCTGGGAGGGCCATGGGGGTCCATGCAGGGGTGTCCCTGTCCCAGCACTGGCCCTGGGGTGGATGCAGTGTAGGGGTGCTGCTGTGGCCGTTGTACTGTCCTGGGGCACAGGGCAGCCACCCCGGGCAGTGATGTGGGTACAGTCTGGGCAGGAGAGCCCATCAGACCTGACCCAGCGAGTGTCCTGGGGCTTGTCCTGTGGGATCAGCCCAGGGGGGATTTGGGACCTCAGGAGTACCCATCGGGCATTCCCAGTTCTGCAGGGACTGTTTCCACCTGACACGGGCACAGTCCTGCACACCCCGCTGATCTCATCCATGCGCTCGCCCTGAGGAGCCTGGGGGAGAGGAGCCCTCGGAGGGCTGGCATGAGCCACTTCTCGCCAGGATGGCAGTGCCATCGGCCAGGTGCTGGGATGGATGCCGCGGTGATGGGTCCCGCCGCTGCTCCGTGCCCCGGGCAGGCGGCTGAGCCCTGGCATGGGCACACGGTGGTGGCGGGCTGTGTGTGCCCGTGTGTCCCCTGCCACGCAGGGCCAGGCGCCTCTACGTCCCCGTCTCCCACTGACCCTCGCGCTGGCCTGATTGGATCTTCCCTCTGCACCAGCTGTATTTATTTTTGTGCTGTTGCTGCTGCCGGCTGTCCTCTGCTGTCCCCTCCCCTGCTGTCCCCTCCCTGGGCTCCCCCCGGGCTTTGCTGCTCTCCCTGCAAAGTGCTGCGGCTCAGCGTAACCCCAGACCCCGAGTCAGCACACGGATCCTCCCGGGGCTGCGGCCACTTCTCCTCTGTCCTCGAGCCGGGCTTTTCCACTATTGGATTTTTTTCCCCCTTTCTTTTTATCTCAAATGGATTTCATCCCATTTGCCCAGAATTAAGCTCCTGCAGATTTTAATTTGCTGACATTTTTTTTTTCATCTGCTTGGCTGTGGATAGCGGGGATAATGCACGTGCTGCGCCGGGTCCTCCCCGCTCCCATCCCCTGCCCATATGGCTGATGTGTGTAGGCAAAGTGCACAGTTGTAGTTCTGCCCAAGGATGCTGAAATCCGGCTGCCAGGGGGGAAGATGAGCTGTCTCGGGTGAGTAACGAACGCACCGTTCCTGGGAGCGAGGGAAGTGGGTTTAAATCAGGTTCATTCTGGAAGGTGGCAGCCCCTGGCACCGCGAAAACAAGGTGTGCTGGAAGTTAATTAACTCTTAGCATCCGTGTTGCCTCGGAGCTGCTCCGCTCGCGGGCTCCGCCAGGAGGGGGAGGCTCTAATTTGGGTTTGTTCCATCACCTGCGACAGCAGAGCGCGGGGCTGGCCCGGGCACCGCGGGGTTTGTCCCCTCTGCTCCCGGTGCCGGGGCTGCCTGTGCCCCGCTCGGGCTGGGGAGGGGATGGGTTATTTTGGGCCGGCCGCGGTCTCGGGGGGTCGCGTCCCTCGGTGCTGCTCTGATTTCGGAGCTGGTTTCAAACCAGGGCAGAGCTGCGGTGCCGGCTCCGCACCCGGTGCTCTGCAGAGCTGCCGCCAGCACCCCCAGCCCATCCCCGGGCTCTGGGGGCAGGAGTCACCCTCGGAGCCGAGCGGGACACGGGGGATTCTCCTCGGTGCCACGCAGGGCTGTGGCACAAGCTCACCCCCACGTCCCGGGCTCCGTGTCCCTTTGCAGCGCGTGTTTTCCCGGTGGTGCCGTGCCAGGGGTGCACCAGCCCCTGGCAGCACCGTTTAGGTTAAAAAACATCTGTTTGCAGTAGAACTGGGGGGAAATTCAGATCCCATCCTCCCCTCGAGCCGCAGTGCTGGGAATAACAGCAGTCCCACAGCCAGTGTCCCGTTACCCCGGGCTGGCATGGGCATGTGTGTGATCCTGTGACCCAGCCCCTCGCCCCGGCTGCATCCCCAGGGGAAAGCTCCGACTCCGTTCGGACTGTGAGATCTTGTCTTGGGTCTCCTGTAAGGCGTGTTGTGCTTCAGGGCTGCGGGTAGGACAGTTTGGGGCAGTTTGTCCTTCACTGCTTTGTTTTTTTCTCCGTTTGCTCCCGGGATAAAGCCGAGGGGGCCGTGCTGGGCTGGGCTGAGCCCGCTCCCACCTCAGCCGTCCCCGATCCTCGGCACAGCTGAATTCGCTGCCCATCGGGGGCTCCCTCATCACGGCAGAAATTACACCAAGCCCGTGTTAATAACGCTCCCAACACGATCTAGTTGTCTCAGCTTTTTTTTCACGGCAATAAAACTGCTTGGCGTGTTCCTGTATTAAACTGCTCCAGCCATCTGTGACCAGCCCTGGATCAGAAATTTCATTTCAGCCATTAGAATTTATATATTATGGATTGTGCTGCTTCCCTGCTTCTCAACCCCCTCCAAGGCTGGGGGAATCTTCCCAGCTCTTTTGGATGTGGATGGAGCATGAGAGACCCCCCGAGTCCCTGGTGCTGGCATGGATACTGTCCTCCTGTCCACAGTCCTTCATTCCCACTGAAAAACCACCTGGATCACGGGATGGTAATGGAGGAAAAGCAGCTCTTGTTTGCTTCCATTAAAAAAAAAAATCCCTAATCTGATGGCCCAGCATATGCTCAACTGCCCAAAAAAAAGGGGAATTAGGGCGGCAGGGAACAAAACGTGTCAGCAGTGAGACAATCGGGAGCGAGTTCCTTTTTTATTGGCGGAGTTCAAATAGGTCATGACCAAAATGCCTCGGTGGGAAATCTCCTGATAGGAGATTAAATTCCTTTGGCAAATCAAACTCCGGCTGGGATGCAGATGGGATCAGCCTGGCCTGCCTGCACCCTGCTGGAGTCACAACTTTTATTTTGGGAAGTGGTTACTTAGGATGAGTTTTCCAGTGTCTTAAAGAAAACAGGGAAAGCAGAGTGGAGCTGAAGGAAAAGCCTTTCTGGGGGTTTCTTTGAAGGTCTCCGTGTCCCCAGAGCTGTGGGACCGCCTGTCCCTGCCAGGGCAAGGACAAAGCCACCAGCTCCTGGTGCACAGCGTGGTTTGGGCACAGGGACACTGGATTTGAGACAGCTGAGGGCACCCTGGGGTGCTGATGGGGAAGGGGACCCCCAGGCAAGCACGGGGTGTGGATCTGCTCCAGGAGACTCTTTGATGGATCATTGCTGGAGCAGGGATGTGTCAGGAGAGGGTGACCCTCTCCAGAAGCTGCTGGGGGGCTTTGGGCTGTCCCCAGGGTGGCTGGGGAAGGGCTGTGAGGGGCTCCCAGCCCCGGTGCTCATCCCAGCCTGCCTGCACTCCCGGCAGAAAAGCACCTTCACTCCTGCTAACTGGTGCCAATGGTCCCATCTGCAGAACACCTGCAGCCAGAGGAGTGATTGTGGAGCCTCCCAGCACGGGGAGAATGGCAGTGGAATCACAGCTCCGTGCTGCTGCCGGGCTGGAACGAATTCTGCTCCTGCACGGGGGTCTGGAGGCTCTGCATCCCCTGGGGCTGTGACCCTTGTCCCACACACATGGGTAGATGAGGTTCGAGCATTTGGGGTTCATGAGCAGAATTCCTGTTCTGGGGGTAAAGCCTGCAAGAGTTTTCTCTCCCAGATTTTAGCATTTGGCCGGACCAGCAGAGCTTTTCAGGACCGGTAGTGGTTTCCACAGCACAGTTCAGACATAATCCAAGTGTTTTAATCCACCCTGGGACGTGTTTTTCTGCACAACCAACAAACTCAAGGTCAGGTCTTTGCTGGTTGTTTTGGGGCTAAACCATACATTTTTCATTTCTCCTTCCTTTGCTACTACCTGGGGATTGTGTGTGATGTTGGCAGCTCTGGGAAGCTTCACATCCTCTTCATCAAACACCAGTGTGCTTAAAGATGGCGTTATTTAAATTAAATAAGGGTTTTCTCTTTTATTCCTACTGAAAGGCACTGCTGTGTTACCCTGGGGGTAAAGGATGCTCCACGTGGGGCTTTGGGCCCATGACTCGGTCCTGGTCCTGATCCTGGTCCAGCCTGGCAGCTCCACCTCCCCGCCCAAAATCCGCACCCCTGGTGCCGTTTGCCTTTAAGGTTTCTCACCCCTCGCTGCAGCACGTAATTTAAACACAAGCACTTTAGAAGTCAACTAATTAGCACCAGGGAGGCATCCCCCCGGAGTTCGGCGCCGAGCCGTGCCCTCCTTTCTGAGGAAAGACGAGATCGTTCCAGCTGGAAATCACAGCGCCCGCAGTTTTTAGGGGGAGAAGGGAGGGTCGGCGGCTGCGAGCCGGGGCTGAGCCGGGCAGCGAGGGCAGAGCTGGCGCCGGAGCCCGGCGGAGGCGAGCGGGGGCTCTCGGCCGATGGTGAAGCTGCAGCTGGGGCTGGCAGCGTGGCGGAGCCNGCGGTCCCCGGGCACGGCGGGGGTGCCACACGCGGGGCGGCACCGGCTGCGCTCGGGCTGTCGGAGCGTGAGCCGAGCCTGAGGCTCAGCTGCATGAGGATCTGAAGCGTCTCCCTTTTGTTCCCGCCGCACCCTGACAGATGGGAAAGGACCGGAGTTTCTCCCGGCATTTTCGGTACGTGTCCCTGCTCCGCTGCCCCGCGGGTGCCCGCCCGTGGGGGTGCTGGCAGAGCCTCGTGCCCCACGGATGTCCCTGGGATGGCTCGGCTGCCTCTGGGGGCTGTGGGGACCCTGCTGTGTCCCCGGGACAGCCCTGCCATGGCACAGCTCTGCCACTGCCCGTGCCCACCGCGGCACTGGCTGCTGGGGGAGCCGGCCGAAGCTGGGATGGGGAATTGGGATGGGGAACGGTGGGAAGAGCCCGTTTGGGGCTGCTTTGCCTCCCGGCCAGCCCGGGGGATGAGGACGTGGGGCTGGAGGTGTGATGGAGCGAGGCTTCGTGTCCCCTGGCTCTCTGGCTGAGCAAACTTGTGGCAGCTTCACCCGCCCCGGCCCGGCTGGAGCCGCCCCTGCTGCCCTCCCAGGGGACACGTCCTGTCCCGCTGAGCCCCAGCATCGGCGTCCCGGGTGGGACTGCCCGGGGCAGCTCGGTGCCCCTCGCAGGACATGTGCATGTGGGACTGGGGCTGGCTGGGAACAGGGGAGGCAGCTCCCAGCGAGGGTGGGCTGCAGGAACGGGACTGTCTGCCAGTGCTGGTGGCCAGTGACCCACCTGGCAGCTGTGGAATGGGAGTGTGGCACAGGCTGAGAGGTGCCAAACATGCCAAAGGGAGCCCTGAGCAGGAGCCGAGGGCAGGGGACGGGCACAGTGGCACTGTGCCACCATCCTGGCTGGGCTGCTTTGGAGGTGGGGTGAAGGTAAAGCAGCCTGGAGCATCTGGGACCATTCCTGGCCTGGAAAATGCCCTGAATTCACATCCATGTCTCCGAGCAGACTGAGGTCTCCCAAATGAGTGCAGAAGCTGCTGCAGAGGAGGGCTGGTGCCCTGGGGCTCAGTGGCACCAGTAATGGGAATGGGCACAGGGCTCAGGGATGGGGATGCCTTTCCCATCCCCTTTCCAACAGGAAACAGCTAGGGCTGACCTGGAGCACCTGAGGAGGAGGAGGAGGAAGCAGAAGGCACGAGGCCAGCACTGTAGCACCCTGCCCCTGCCTGACCTCCACAGACAGGGTGGGCACATCCATGCTCCGTGAATCCTGGTGGGATTTGCTGGGAGGGGGAAACCCCAGCTGGGCGCTGCTCCTTGGTGCCATGCCAATGGACAAAGCCAGGTTTATCCTGTGGGGTGGCAGGACACTGCAGGAACACCAGGGAAACTGCTTTGCCTGCTTTGCTGGGATTGTTTGGAGCAGTCAGTCAGGTCTCTCCTGTCTGGGCCCTGCTGAGCCAGTCCCGGGGCAGTGCTGGTGCCAGGTCCTGGGCTGGCTCTGGGGCTGAGCTCCTCGGCCCAGTGCTGAAGCAGAGGCTCGTGCAAAGTGGGACAGCTCTGCTGGAATGAGCAGGGCCAACGTAATTTGGCCAATTAAATGGGATTGTGCTCATTTTGCCTGTGAGGAACCTGGACTTCTCCCTGGTGGGTGCCCAGCCCAGGGCAGAGGCTTGGGGGACCCACATCCTTCCCTGTCCCACAGGGTGAACTATTTATTAGCAAATTTCACTCTTTTCTAGTTGCTACTTAATAACAAATCTCCTGTGAATTGTACCAATTGTTACTTGTTTTAAATTGTCACCAGATGCTCTGCATGAGCATCTGCCAGCCTCGGCTGGCTTGTGGTCTGTCTTCTGCACCAGCTCTTGTTTTGAGTTCTGCCTTTGGCTGGGGGGAAATAGAGATATCCTGGTCCCAGTAGATTTGGGATTTGAAGCTCTCCTCCTCTGTCTCCACCCAGGTTTTTGTGTTCCCTTGGTGAAGCTGCCCGAGGGAGCCCTGTGGGATCCCCAGCCAGCCCCAGCTGTGTCCTGCTGGTGCCGCCCCTTGGAGCAGCTTCCTCTGGGTCCTGTGGCACCAATTTGGCCCAGTTCCTGCTCTGGTGGGACACGTGGTCCCCAGGCAGCCGGGGGTGTGCTCACACCCCTCGAGGCTGTGATAGCACCGGCCCTGTTCTCACACCCCACGAGGTGCCGGGCGCTAACGAAGCTGCGCTGCCGAACCTCCCGAGCTGGTTTTGTCTGAGCGAGCTGCAGCTGCAGGAGTTGCTATAGAAACACCCGGAGATGACAGCTCCTCCAGAAGCCCCTAAATGTGTGAGTGGAGGGCAGGGGAAGGTGAGCAGGTGTCGGGGTCTGGCTGCTGTGAGGCAGATGGAAAAGGAAAAGATAAAGTTATGGAGCTCACCCCAGCCCAGGTGGAAAAGGTGCCTCCTCCCTCCCTCCTGGGATCCTGCTGTGCACTCCCCGTGCATCCTCTGAGTGTCCTGGAGGTCCTTGCAGGGGCCCAAAGGCCAGTTGGCTGCTCCTACCAGGCAGAGGGAAGGTGACCTGAAACAGAGCGAGTACCAGGGGTGTCCCCTTGCCTGTGGCATCACCGTGCCCGTCCCTGCAGCACCATCATCTCCCAAGGGACACGAGGCTCCTGCCTGGCTGTGGAGGGAGCTGGAATGTGGGAATATTCAAGGCTGGAGCCCAGGAGAGCGGAGTCTGGGGCAGGAGATGGGGAGCAGCATTTTGGGAGTCCCAGAAGAAATGGGTCTGGAGGAAGGTTCCAACATCATTGCTGCAACAGAGCTCTGCATGGGAGGGGGGAAGAGATGCAGCTGGTGTCCCCAATGTCCTGAGCACCCCTGGTGTCCCCAGCATTCCTGATGTCCCCAGCCCTGGTGTTGGCAGCTCTGTGAGGACTGAGGCCAAGCTCACACGAGGAGCTCAGCTCTTTCCCTTCCAGGGATGCCCCGACCCACAGCTCTGTGCCACAGCTGCCTGGGCCCCGCTCCTCACTCTCCTCCCTCTCCTCCCTCTCCTCGTTTCCCCAGGATCTTCATCCCCAAGAAGCACCGGCAGCGCTTCGACGAGGTGGTGTCGCAGAGCCTCATCAGCAAACTGTGCCGCTCCAAGAGCGAGCACAGCAACCGCCTGCGCCGCAGCCGCAGCGAGGACCACCAGGAGCGGCTGCTCGTGTCCACCCGCGCCAGCTCCGTGCCCCGCAGCCACGAGGAGCTCAGCAAGAGCCTGCGCAAAACCACCTCGCTCATCACCAGCAATGTGGCCTCGGGGGCCGCCCGCAGGTAACGCCTCTGCTGGGGCCCGCGGTTGTGCGGAGGGCGGAATGAAAAACGCCAATCACTTGGGTTTTTTTTTTTAATTTTTGAAGTTTAATAATAACAAAATGGTTATATTAATAGTAATAAAGTTAGGGTAATAAAAGTTTGGACAATTAGGGTTAGGACAATACCAGACAACAAAACAAAGGTTACAAACCGGTCCGGGTGCCCTCCTGGGCAAATCAAGCCCCAAAGCACACCTGTTGACAGAGGATTAACCCTTAAAAGCAATAACCTGTTGCATATTCATACATTTCATACATGATGCATAATTTCCATTCAAACAAAGGATTCTCTCTGTTCACTGTCAGCTTCTTTCTCTTAATCCAGTTTGGCGTTTTCAGGGCTGTGCGAGGAAGGAGAATTTGGTCTCTTCTGATAATAAAGCAATAAATTCTTGTTCTCTGAATGATTTAGGTGTCCTGTGGCTGCCGTCTCTGACAATCACCCCCTTCCTCTCCTTAAAAAAATATCTCACATACATAGTCTCTATTGTAACTACAAAAGCTACATTTTAGCCACAAAACCACATTTACCATACTATCAAAATATTAACACAACACTACTAATTACCATAACGTAACTTTCTAACACAACACATATAGCATTCAGTTTAATATTTGTGAAATGCTAATACATATAATATGTATTTTTCACAGTGGGATGGAATGCAGGAGAGGTGCCAGGGAAAGGGAGGGGTGTTCGGTGGGGAGCTCTCCTGGGATCAGGATGGACAAAGACCTCTCCCTCTGGAAGCCTGGGCAGCTTTGTGCCCCTTGTCCCAGCTCCGGGGCACCCTCTGTGCCCCCTCAGCTCTGCAGGGCTGGCTGTGTGAAGAGCTGTGTGAGGAGCTGGGGTGGCACTTACAGCTGAGAGGGGATGTTTTTTCCTCACTGGGGGGAATGCAGGCTGTGCCAGCAGGATTCGGGGTACCCAGCTATGCCAGCAGGATACAGGATGCCTGGTTGTGCCAGCAGGATTCAGGATACCCAGGCACAGAGCAGGCTGAAAGGAGGTTGGGGCCAGGTTTGGGTTGGTCTCTTTTCCCAGGTAACAAGTGACAGGATGAGAGGAAATGGCCTCAAGTTGCAGCAGGGGAGGTTTAGTTTGGATATCAGGGAAAATTCCTTCACAGCAAGGGTTGTCAGGCATTGTCACAGGGCAGTGGTGGAGTCCCCACTCCTGGAAGTGGTGAGGAAATTGTGAATACGGCACTCGAGGACAGGGGTCAGTGGTGAGCATGGGGGTGCTGCTGCATTGACAGGTGGATTTCATAATCTGAAAGGTCTTTTCCAACCCTCAGATCCCCTGGTTCTCCGCGTGGGTGCCCGCCCTGCCCTGCCCAGCAGGTGTCTGGGTGTGAGGCTGTGGAGGAAGGCAGGACAATCCCCGGAGCTCAGGGATTAACCCACTTCCCTCCGAGCCCAGATGGCCACGCCGCAGCGCCCCGAGGGCGGGAGCTCCTGTGCTGCCTGCAGACCCTGCCCGACCCAGGCAGCAGCAGAGCAGGAGATCCAGGCTCCAGCCCACCTTCCTGCCAGGCTGATCTTCCCTGGGACTTGTCCAAAATGCACTCCCAGCCCAGCCTCCCTCCTGCCAGCACAGGGTCCCGCCGGTTGGAAATGATCTCAGTAACACTGCCTTCCCCCAGCTCCCTGCAGGAACAGCTCCCAGCTCCAATCAGCCTCCCAGCAGGGAGATTTCCTAATGCTCCTTCCAAAATTTCCTAGAGGAATTTAATTCCTCTCTCATCAGCCTACGAGACCTTTGCTCCCTGAACCACATTGTCTGTCTAATTCCCTGTAATAAAGAATCACAGACTGGTTTGGGTTGGAAGAGCCCTTAAAGATCATCCAATTCCAACTCCCTGCCATGGGGGGTTGTAACCAGATGATTTTTAGCTTTTATACATATATTTATTGTTTAAATCTATATATTTATCCCATATTCCACTTTAAAACCATGTTTGAAAGACACTTTGGTATCAAAGGGGCCCTCGTAGGAACGTTGGGAGCATTGGGGACTTGAGCACTCAGGAGAACCTGGGCTAACAGGGCTGTGGAGGGGCTGGGGAAGGGAACAAGGACTGGATCTTGTACTCTGATATCCTGTTTGCCTTTTCCACCCACAGAACTGTGCGAGTTTATAAAGGCAACAGGAGTTTTGGCTTCACGCTCCGCGGCCATGCCCCGGTGTGGATCGAGTCTGTCCTGCCAGGTAAGAACATGAGATTCAGGCATCACTCACTGATCTCTGCTCTGAACTCGAAATGTTGAGTGTTGTTTGCTAGAAAAGAGCACAAGGGGCTTTCCCAAGGCTCGGGGATGGAGTTTTTCCAGCGGAATAATGAGCATCTTTGGTACAATTGAGATTAGCTTTGTCCACTCCTTGTTGTGAGAAATGGGAAATGTGTTCAGTGACCATCCTGAAATGACACCAGTGTTCCCAGTGCAGGCTGGGTGCTGCACCCAGCTGGGTGAATGGTCCCAGCCCACCCAGATAAGCCAGGGGCAGGGAGTGCCCTGCCTGGGGGTGTCCCTGGCCCCCATCCCAGCTGAAGCCCGTTTGTGCCTTTAGGGAGCCCGGCGGAGAAGGCTGCCCTCAAAGCTGGAGACAGGATCCTGTTCCTCAACGGCCTGGACATGAGGTAGGAGCTGTGCAGGGCACCCAGGGCAGGGGCAGGGGCTGAGCACACGCTGGGGTCACTCCTGGGCAAGGAGAATGGGAGCTGCTGGCCCTGGTCCCCATGTGCAGGGGTTTGCCCTGTGGGGACAGCTGGGGACAGCTCCTTAAGTGCTCCTGAACAAAATCTGCCTCTAAGAGGAGCATTTTCTCCACCCCTGCTTCTCCTCTGAGCTCTCTGTGCAGGACAGTTTATATAACCTGGGTTCTGACTGCAGCCCACCCCCAGACCCCAATTTCAGCCACTCTGAGTTAATCTGTACATGTTAAACACCCGAGGTTCTGCTTTGGAGAGCAGCAGAGCCCCATCCAGCCCAGGAATCACTCCCACAATGGGATCATTAGCTTAAAGCCACGTGGGAATCCCATTTGTACCCAGAAGTTAATTCTGTGTGTTGTTTGTGCACCAAAGCAATGGGACCCGAGGGACTGGTGCCCCTCAGCAGGGCAGGGCAACAGCCCCTGTGTCTCGGCTGTGTCTTTCTGCATTTCTGCATAAAAACCAAGAGCAAAGGGTGAGAGGAGGCTACAGGACAAGAGAGAGTGATGAATATTTAAAGGTTAAGCTGATGCTGCTTCTGTCAGGGCTCAGGTTCTCAGGTTTCAGCTGATCCAGCGAACTGTTGGCTGATGCAGCACTGCCAGAAAAAAGAGACCGGGTTAAGGATTGTCCTCTGAGCCGTGTTTTTGGCAGGCATTGTCCCAGCCTGGCCCATACCCTTCTCCAAGGGCATCCCAAGATTTTTTCACCTACAAAATTACACTTTATATTCACCTTGCATTTTCTTTCCATGCAGAATTAGGACAGGCAAGGACAGACCTGCAGCGCTGTGTTATTTAAAGGAAAAATAATTTTCTGGGTCTGGGTGTAGCTTAACTCTGCCTTCCTGTGCCGTGACACTCCTCAGGGTGGCTACGGGCATGCCCATGGTTATTCCTTGGTGCTCACCCATGGGGCAGGATCCAGGCTCTCCCTCGGGAGGCTCCTCCCTGTGCAGCACAGGGAAAACCAAGCAAAGATGGGGAGAATCCAGGGAATCACAGTGGGAACCAAACCCCTGGCTCTGAGCAGCACGAGGAGGCTTTTCCAAGATAAACCAGCTGTGGGCTGTGTGTCCTCACTGCTGCCCTGGGGCTGGAGCAGCTCTGACCTGGCTCTGCTGTGCCCGCAGGAACTGCTCCCACGACAAGGTGGTGTCGATGCTGCAGGGCAGCGGGGCCATGCCCACCTTGGTGGTGGAAGAGGGCATCGTCAACTTCTCCAACGGTAAGAGTGCAGGGAGGAGGGTCTGGAGAGCAGAAAGCCCACGGCAGCTCCCGAATTCCTGCTGTGGGAGGGAATTGTGAGCGCCTCCGTAGGCTGAGCAGGTTTAAGCGCTGCCTGGGGGGATGCTCCTCTCCCCAGGCACGTGGCCCCTTGCTTTGTGGGATCAGGCTGGATCTCAGGCTTGGCTGCTCTCCAGGAGGGCTCATCCTGCTGTGTGGCTGTCCTCGGTGTCCCTTGCAGTGTCCTTCCTGTGCAGTGTGTGCCGTGTCCTTGTCCGCAGTAATCCAACCCCGTGCCTCTGTGGTGGCTGCACAAACCCCTGGCTCCGGGGCTGTGCTCTCAGGATTGTTACCCTGCTGCAGGGATCAGTGACTGGGGAGAGCTCAGGCTGTCTGGGGCAGTGGAGGTGCCCGTGGAGGGCAGGACCCCCCGGGCACAGCGTGGTCCCCAAGCTCTGTGGAGGCTGGAGGGTCCCTGTGCTGTTGGGGTGTTGCTCCCTAATGCCCAGAGCTGGGAGTCAGGGCCTGGCTCTTCCCTTCCCTCTGGAGCAGCAGTGGGCTCCCCTCAGCCCCACGTTAGGAGCCCTGGGATGCCCCAACTTGACCAACTCCGACCAACCCCAGCAGCTCCCTGCTGCACAGATCCACAGCAGCCTGGAATTGGATTGCAAGGGACCTTAAAGATGCTCTCATTTCACCCCTCTGCCTTGGGCAGGGATACCTTCCACCAGACCAGGTTGTTCCAAACCCCATCCAACCTGACCTACTTCAGAACACACAGCCAGTGGCACTCAAACTGCTCCACTGCCCCCAAAAGAAGCCAAAGAAAGATGGAATATTTATTTTGCAGACTCTGACTCTGCCGAGTCCCCGAGCAGCTCCTCGGCCCTCACCTCCCTGCAGTGGGTTGCAGAGATTCTCCCCTCTAGCATCAAGATCCAAGGAAGGACGTTCACGCAGCAGCTGGAGCACCTGCTGACCCCGCCTGAGCGTTTCTCCGTCTGCAAGGCGCTGGAGGGCTTCTTCCAACACCGGTAACTCCTGCCAGCTGGGACCCCTCCTGCTGGGCCTGGCCTGGAGCAGTGCCAGGGTCGCTGTCAGGCAGGGCTGGGAGGCTTCCACCAGACCAGTGCTGTCACAGCAGCTCTGCTGTCACAGCCCCTCTGCTGTCACGCGAGCTCTGCCGTCCCTCTGCTCTCCAGGTTCCCTACCTGGGTGTTCCCTGTGCACGAGCTCATCTCACTCCAGGTGTCCTGCCTGGGGACAGGGCAGATCCTTTAGTTTTTGGTTCCTTTAGGTTAATTTGGTCACCTCTCATCCCTTATCCCCCAGTGCAGGCTGTCTTGCTGCCTGGCTGTCCCTGACAGCTGCAGACCCTCTTCCACCTCTTGCAGTGAATCTCGCCATGTTCCATCCTTGTCTCCTCACTCTTCCCACAATCTCAGCTGCAGCATTCCTTGGTGGCTGCACGGGAATGGCTGTGGCTGGCAGAGTCCTCATCCTACCCTGGAGCACTTCCCCCCTGTCCTGTGCAGAGATCCAGCCACATTCCCTGGCACACTCCAGATTCCATCAGTGACCTCGTTTCCTGCCCTTGCTTGGTCTTCCAGCAGTGTTTTATCAAACACTGTCACAGAATCGTGGAATGATTTGGGTTAAAAGGGACCTTAAAGAGCATCTTGTTCCATCCCCTGCCATGGCAGGGACACCTTCCACTGCCTCAGGCTGCTCCAAGCCCCAGTGTCCAGTCTGGCCTTGGGCACTGCCTGGGATCCAGGGACAGCCCCAGCTTCTCTGGGCACCCTGTGCCAGGGCAGAATTTCATCCTGCAGGCTGTCCTATCCTCATGGTATGGGTGCTCAGCTATTCCCAGCAGCCCTTTTCCCCACTCTACACACCAAAATCAGATGGAGCCTTTGGCCCCAGGAGCTGCCAGCCCAGCCACTCTCCCTGCTGCATTTCTCCCTCAGCCTGTTTACCTGCAGCTGCCTAAAATTCCAGTCTTTCCTGGGCTCCTGTCTGCTTTCTGGTGCTCCCCCACCCCTCTTACTCATAAAATCATGGAATCCATTAGGCTGGAAAAGCCCTCGGAGACCATTGAGCCCACCATTCCCCCAGCACTGCTGAGGCCACCACTCTCTCCTGTTTTGCAGGAACATTGACACTCTCACTGCCCAGATCTCTCCTGTTTGCAGGAACATTGACAGTCTCACTGCCCAAATCTCTCCTGTTTGCAGGAACATTGACACTCTCACTGCCCAGATTTCTCCTGTTTGCAGGAACATTGACAATCTCACTGCCCAGCCCTCTCCTGTTTGCAGGAACATTGACACTCTCACTGCCCAGCCCTCTCCTGTTTTTCAGGAACATTGACACTCTCACTGCCCAGATCTCTCCTGTTTGCAGGAACATTGACACTCTCATTGTGGATGTGTACCCGGTGCTGGACACACCAGCCAAGCAAGTCCTCTGGCAGTTTATCTACCAGCTGCTGAGCTACGAGGAGCAGGAGCACTGCCAGCAAAAGATTGACAGGTTTCTGGGGTACAAGGCCCTGGCAGGTGAGAGGAAGTCTCCTGCTCCAGGACGGACACGTCGTGTCCTGACTGGTGCTGGGAGCTCGGTCCCTTGTGCTGGTGTAGTTCTGGAATAAAACTGCCCTGAGAGGAGAGATGGTGCTGAGAGGGTGGCTCTGGGAGCAAAGGCTTTTGGAAGCTGCTCAGGTGATTAGAGGTGAGGAAGTCCAGGAAGGGAACAGCCGAAGTAAGGGCAGTGTTCAGATCAGAGAGGTAAAATAAAGGTGACACTGCGTCCCTTGGGATGTCACCAAAACATCCATGGTTGGGAGAGGGGATGCTGCTCTCCTAAAAAGACACAAAGGCAGCTGGTGATCCCCCTTGTCTCTGGTCCCCCTCACCTGGTTCTGTGGCAGCACAAAGCCAGCAATGGACTGAGGAGGGCAGGTTTGAAGTGAAATGTCCTAATCTGTGTGTTTGTGCTCTTAATTGCTTCCAATTTTCCTATTCTCAGCTGCTCACATAGATGTGTTAATTTTAGACTCAACAAAGGTAAAAGTGTTGTTTTGGAGGAGCACAGGGATTTTAGCAGAAAACAGAAACAGCCCCAAGTCCTGGTGCAAATCCTTCCTGTTGTGCATGGGATCCTGTGCTCCATGCACGCTGGATCTGCTCACTGGGTTTGCACTCAGCCACCTCTGCTTTGTGTGTGCAGGATCACAGCTCAGCCATGGATTCCCAGGAATTCATGCCCTGTAATTAGTGTAAAGTTCACAGCTGCATTCCAGGAATGCAGAGCAGGAACCCCCAGCCAGGGGAGGAGGGAAGCACAGGAGCAGATCTCCCTGTCCCAGGCTGCTGTTCCCAGCTCCAGGCTGGTCCCTGGCTCCTCTCAGTGTCTCAGGTGAATGGGGCAGTCTCAGAGCATGAGCAGGTTTGGTTGTTCTGGTCCATTCTGTGTCTGTGCCTGGCAGCACCATGGCCAGAGATCTCTGGATTTGGGCTGGTCCTTCCCCTGGGCTTCCAAACTCTGGTGATATCCCATGTCCCAGTGCTGGTCTCTGTGTGCCTCAGGGATGGGTGTTCCATTTCCTCCACCCTGCTGTGAGCCTGAGCCTCTCTGAGCTGCCACACCGAGCTGCACATGGACATGCATGGCCCATGTGCTCCCTCCAGGCAGCATTCCAGGGCTGGCCCCACTTCCTTCTTTTCCCTTGAGGGCAGGAAGGGTTTACTGGGACCAGCCCAGCTCAGGGCTGCAGTTTCATGTGGGCCATGAGCTGGTGAATGCCAGTCCTGCTGGAAGAAGGGACTGGATGTCCCATCCCTGTGCATCCATCCCTGCCCTGTGCTGGCAGGAGCACCTGGAACCTGCTCAGCTCCTGGGGATGGAGCGAGCAGCTTCCTGGGAATGGTGGGTGCTGTGAGTCCCGTGGGCCTGGGGGGCCCTGGAGGGCTCTGGGGGTGCCTGTGTGGGGTGAGGAGGGTGGGGAGCCCTGGGGTCTGGCCGTGCCTCACGGAGGTGTTTCCTGCTGCAGCCGAGGCAGAGGCTGAGGATCGGTACCGCAGCTCTGTCCGAGGAGCCTCCCTGTGCCGGGGCAGCCTCCGGACCCCCCGCCCTGAGGAGGGGGCAGCAGGTGGGTGACTGGGGGCTGGCACCTGGGGGTTCTGCCTGCTGTGTCCTGCTCTGCCCCGAGCCAAATTCCTGACCTATTCCTAAGCATGAACGATGGGAAAAGATGGAGGCTAAGGTGGAGGTCAGGGTAGAGCCAGGACTGAGACATTGGCTGGAAATCCATGTTTTCTGAAACAGGATCACAGAATTATAGAATGAGAATGACAGAATCATTTAGGTTGGAAAAGCCCCCCAAGATCGAGTCCAACCTGTGACTGATGCCCACCTTGTCACCCAGCCCAGAGCACTGAGTGCCACATCCAGGGGTGCCCTGGACACCCCCAGGGACAGCGATTCCACAGTGGAAGAACCAATTCAATAAGAGGCCACTCAATCATAAGGCTAAATGTTATTTCCAACCCCTTCCATTACTCAGATTTGAACTGGTCCTGCTGGTCTGGGTCCCCCTTCTGGGGATAAAATTTATGGCTTCCCTCTGAGCATTCTCAGAATCCATCAAATTAACAGGGAAAACTACATTTGAAATCCATGTGAGGAAGGAGATCATGGTTCAGGGCCACTTTGAGACTCCTGACAAACCCCATTAGTGGCACCAGCCATTCCTCCCTTCAGGGGACACAGACCTGCCTGTTCCCATTGCTCCTGGCTGATGCTGCAGGGCCCTTGACCTGTGCTCCTGACCACGACCTCCCCATGACCTCCCTAAGGACCTCCCGGGCATGTGGTGTCCCTCAGCTGTCAGGGGGGTCTGAGACACTTCCCAAGGGAAGATCCTCTGGCCTGGCTCCGAGGAGCTCTTCTGGAGGGGATTAGAGCCCAGAGAGCAGCCGACAGCTGTGTGTGCTGGAGAGGAGCTGTGTCTGGGCAGATGTTGGCCAGATGTGGGGAGCAGCCCTGTCCTCAGCTGCCCCAAGGGAAGAGGGAAGCAGCTTGGAACTGTCTGCTGACCTTAAACCCGCCCTGCTCTGCTCCCTCAGGACCCCCAGAGCTGGGGGCTGGGGCAGGGAGGTCACTCTGGGTCCCAGCAAGAGACAGGGGCCCTTGGTGGGTCAGGGCTGGAAGGAGCTTGGGGCACAGACAGAGCAGTGACTGGTTTGTCTCTCCCTCCTGCAGGCAGTGACACCGTGGAGGTCCCAGTTCGTCTGATCCCTGGAGAGAGGCAGGCTGGTGATGGCACATCCCTCCCAGAGACACCCAACCCCAAAATGGTGTGATGGGGCCGGGGACACCTCTGGCAGGGCTTTGCCCATGTGTGTGGGGTGGTGGGTGCACAGGAAGGCAGTTCGGTTCCTTTACTGTGAACAGAGGGCAGCAGGGAAAAGGGAATGATGTGTCTGTGGGTGAATACCTGCAGGGGGCTGGCAGTGTCCCTGCCCCTCTCTGAGGTCACCTCCCTGGGCAATTGGTCACCTTTAATGAGGCTGATGTCTGCCAGTGTCTTCCTGCAGCCTCATCAGTGAGAGGCTCCTGGGGGGGGCTCAGACAAGGCAGAGCAGCCTGGGCTGAGGTGAAGCCCCCCTTTAAAGAGTAAGAGATGGGTGCTGGTGTGCCAGAGAGTCCCAGAATGGGTTGGGTTGGAAGGACCTTAAAGCCCATCCAGTGCCACCCCCTGCCATGGCAGGGACACCTTCCACTGTCCCAGGCTGCTCCAAGCCTGACCTGGGACACTGCCAGGGGTGAGGCAGCCACAACTTCTCTGGCCAGCTGGGTCTGTGGGGACTGTCCTGTCCCCAGGACATGGCGGGTCTCTGGAGCTCCAGGCCCTGGCCATGGCAGCAGCTCTGTGTCCTTCTGTCCTTCCCCAGATGTCAGCTGTGTACGCAGAGCTGGAGAACCGCCTGATCGGCGGCTTTGCTGGCAAGGTGGGCAGCACTGCCCTGCACAGGACATCGCCCCCCGCCCCGGAGCTGCCACACGCTGCAGGTACCTCCAGGGGGACCTCAGGGGACGGTGGGTGGTGCTGGCCAGGCGGGTGGGGGAGAAGGCAGTGTCCTCTTGGTGCCATTTTGCAAGGCAGCAGCGATGGCTCCGCGTGTGAGCTGGCTCTGCAGAGCCCCGGCTGCCGGAGGGCAGTGGCGTGTGTGGGATGGTTCATCCCATGGGATCACAGCCTGCAAGCTCCCTTCTCCCTCTCCTCTCCTTGGGCTCCTGCCTCCCGTGCCCGGGAGCTGCGGGATGCCCATGCAGCACCCTCGGCTCTGTCCCGCAGGTGGCCGCAAGCCGGGGCTGGCGTGGCCCAGCGAGCTGGCGAGCCAGCCCTGCTACTACCGCCTGCACAGCAGCGTGGCCTCCCCGTGCAGCACCGAGTCCAACCCCTACGTCAGCCTGGACAGCAGCCCGGCCCCCTCGCCCAAGCACCGCGAGTACTCGCCGCTGTCGCGACGGAAGAAGCTCTTCACCTTCTCCAGGCCCCCGCGCAGCCGCGACACCGACCGGTTCCTGGACGCCCTCAGCGAGCAGCTGGGACACCGCGTCACCATCGTGGATGATTTCCTCACCCCTGAGAATGACTACGAGGAGGTGAGCGTGGCACGGGCTGCTCAGAGCACCAGCGTCGGTGCCCTGGGTGTGGAGCTGCCCACGTGCGGGCTCAGGGGACACGTGCTGGGCTCTGCAGGTGGCAGGGAGGGGCAGGACACACCGGGGTGGTGTGGATGGATGGATGATGGATGGATGGATGGATTGATGGATGGTGGATGGATGGATGGATGGATGATGGATGGATGGATGGACGATGGTGGGTGGAGGACATGGAGGATGGAAGATGTGGATGGAGGACATGGAGGATGGAGGATGTGGATGGAGGATGATGTGCCACCTTCAGCCTCTGCTCTGTGCCCACCCAGATGAGTTTCCAGGATGACCAGGGCAGCTACGTCACCAACGATGTCAGCAGCAGCGAGTACATCAGCAGCAGCGACGAGGGCAGCTCCCTGACCTACTCCACGCTCTCGGACCACATCCCCCCTCCTCCGCTCAGCCCCCCGCCCCCGCCGCCCCCCCTGCAGTTCCACGACGCCCAGAGTGGCCCCGCCAAGGCTGAGGCCACCAAGGCCAGCGCGGCACCGGCCCCCGCGCCCCGCCCCTGCACCGGGGGCTGCTGCACCGCCGGAGCGAGTCCAACCACATGAGCGTCAAGAGGCTGCGCTGGGAGCAGGTGGAGAACTCGGAGGGGACCATCTGGGGACAGGTATGGCCTGGGAGAGGGGAGTGGGGTGAGGCACGGGGGTCCCAGCCGTGCCCTGGGGAGCAGTGATCTGTGCTGAGGCTCTGCAGGGCTCTGGTTCATCCTTTGGACCAAACTGCTGGGGTGGGGAGTGGCCCTGGAAAGCCTCTGAGCTGCTGGTTTTGTCTGTAGCATCCTGGGGAGCACTTCCCTGCCCTGAGGGGTTGCCACAGCCAGGAGCTGCTCCAGATGTGCTCTGCAGCTCTGGGGAGGGGTTTCAGTGGGAAAGGATGAGGGTGGTTGGAGCGATGATGGGAGAGCCCTGGACAGGGCAGGACAGGGAGGGGACAGCAGAGGTGAGGGGTGAGACAAGACACAACAATCCTTTGGCATCGTGGCCATGAAGTGGTGCAGAACTCTGAGGTGGATCCCATCCCTTCCTGCGGTTTAATTCCCAGTCTCTCCTGGTGTTCAGGAGCCATATTCCCTGTGCCCTGAGCAGCCAGAGGGGAGCTGTGGGATCATCTTCCAGTCCCACAGGCACTGAAACCCTGCAGGTTCCTCTCCCCAGCACTCCAGGAAGGAAGCTATTTCGCAGTGATTTTTCTGTGTGCAGAAAAATTCCTGAAGTTCCTGGAATTCCCATTTTATCCTTCAGTAAGGGGGTCATGTCCAAGGAGCAAGTGAGGACAGAGATGCTCGGTAGGATTTCAGCTGTGTCAGGAGCAGAGTGAATCTGCAGGGCAGTGGCCGAGCCTCCAGTCACAGGACGGTGCCACCAGCCTGTCCTTGGCTTCTTCTGGGGACATGGAGCCCAGTGTGGGGACAGGGATGGTGCCAGCACAGGTGGCATTGTCGGGCTGTCCCTGTGCCAGCACAGCTCCTGACTCCTCCTCCCCCACAGCTTGGGGAAGACTCAGATTACGACAAGCTGAGTGATATGGTCAAATATCTCGACCTGGAGCTGCACTTTGGGACTCAGAAGCCCACAAGTAAGTACTGAGCCCAGAACGGGTCCTGGTACCAGCAGAGACTGGTGCCAGCTGGGAGGGACTGGGAAGAACTGGGAGGAACTGGGGCTTGATGGGCAGCAAGGCAATGCCTGTCTGTGACATCACCCGTGGCATGAATTTGTTCATCCTCAGGATTTTGTGGCTGGTGGCACAGTGGATCATTAAGGTGGAGATGGTTTCATTATCTCCCTTAATTATCTCTGCTGCCATGATCTATTTTCTCTCCACATTTCATTGGGCACTGAAGCCCGGCTGGAGGCTTTCACCAATTGCAGCTCCAGAACTCTGGAAATGCTGAAAAAGCCATGAAAACATTCCTGTGTCCAAAGAAATCATCACCAGCAGCACTTCACTTTTTATACAAATAATCAGTGGATGTCCCCCAAGAGCTGTGATGGGTCTGGAGCTCTGTGCCTGTGCAGCTCCCATCACTCTTCAGCTGGGGTGTCCCACAGACCCACTGGGATCCTCACCCAGAGGAGTTTTTGGGTGCCAAAGCCCAGAGCAGGGTCCGGGCTGGGGGTGTGGAGTAGTGATCCTGTGGGAGGCATTCCAGTAAAACAAGTGGGATGTCTGAGCTGTCCTGCAAGGGCCACGGTGCCCTGCTGGCAGTGGGATGGAATGGGACTCCTCTCAGGGGACACTGCTTTTGGGATGTTTCTGAGCAGTCTGGGATTTTCTGTGTGTTTCACCTCTTGTTTTACCTTTTTCAGCTCCAGCTGAGTCCTCCATTGGGGAGATCTTTGAATCGCAGAATTCAAGGATTCCTGGAGCCATTGCTGTGTGCAAAGCATCCGTCCTCCTCCCTTTCATTCATGGTTTCACTGTTTGCAGGACAGTTTTCTTCCCGCTGGAGCTGCCTGAGCCCATCCTTACCCATGATTAAATCTTTCAGTTTCTCTTCCAGAGCCAACTCTCATGCCTGAAAACTTTAAAAAGAAAGACGTGGTTGAAATTTTGTCCCACAAAAAGGCCTACAACACATGTAAGTGAAGCCCACGGGGAAGGTGCCCCCAAAAGGGGCCCACAGGTGGGATGTAGAGAACTGGAAAGGTAAAGGGAAGGAACATGAGCCCAGTCCCATGAGCACAGCTCAGCTGGGATGGACCTTTCCTGCAGCCCAGAGCTGCCCCAGACTGCGTTCAGCCCCGGGCAGGGGAAGGAGGGAACTTTCTGGGGAAGGATGGAGATGGGATGTGTGTCATGGTCCTGGAGAGGGCAGAGCCTGCAGGACCCTGTGGGGTGAAGCAGGGCAGTGGAGGGGCGGTGCTGCCTCTCCAGGATGTGTTTCAGGTCGGGAGGAGGGTGGGAGGGCTCGGTGGGACCTGCCAGGGATCCCCCTGGCTGTGGGGGATGCAGGAGCAGGGCTGGTCCCAGCCCAGCCGGGTGTAGGTGAGGTGCACGCAGTGCCCTGGGGGGCTGCAGGACCGGAGCCACCCTGAGGCCCCCACGCAGCCCCTGCAGGGTCCCAGGGAGGGGAAATCCCTCCCTGTCCCAGGGCTGTGCCTGCCTGGGCACCTGCACAAATATCACTCCGTGGGGAGGTTGATGTCCCCGTCCTGTCTTGGGCAGTGTGTCCCCAGCACTGCCACACCCCGGGGTCCCCTCCTTTCCCCCGAGTGACAGCGAGGTGCCTCCCTCCCCCAGCCATCCTGATCGCCCACCTGAAGCTGTCGCACATCGAGCTGCGGCAGATCCTGATGACCATGGAGACGGATCGCCTGGAGCCGTCCCACATCAAACAGCTCCTGCTCTACGCCCCGGATGGGGAGGAGGTGCAGCGCTTCCAGAGCTACAAGGAGAACCCCGGCAAGCTGAGCGAGCCCGACCAGTTCGTGCTGCAGGTGCCCGGGCAGGGCCGTGCTCTGGGAGGGGGCTGTGTGTGCCTGTCCCTGCCAGCAGCACACTCACACCTGAGTGAAGCTGTGTGTGCCTGTCGCTGCCAGCAGGACACTCACACCTGGGGCTGTGTGTGCCTGTCCTGCCAGCAGCACACTCACACCTGAGTGAAGCTGTGTGTGCCTGTCGCTGCCAGCAGGACACTCACACCTGGGGCTGTGTGTGCCTGTCCTGCCAGCAGCACACTCACACCTGAGTGAAGCTGTGTGTGCCTGTCGCTGCCAGCAGGACACTCACACCTGGGGCTGTGTGTGCCTGTCCTGCCAGCAGCACACTCACACCTGAGTGAAGCTGTGTGTGCCTGTCGCTGCCAGCAGGACACTCACACCTGGGGCTGTGTGTGCCTGTCCTGCCAGCAGCACACTCACACCTGAGTGAAGCTGTGTGTGCCTGTCGCTGCCAGCAGGACACTCACACCTGGGGCTGTGTGTGCCTGTCCTGCCAGCAGCACACTCACACCTGAGTGAAGCTGTGTGTGCCTGTCGCTGCCAGCAGGACACTCACACCTGGGGCTGTGTGTGCCTGTCCTGCCAGCAGCACACTCACACCTGAGTGAAGCTGTGTGTGCCTGTCGCTGCCAGCAGGACACTCACACCTGGGGCTGTGTGTGCCTGTCCTGCCAGCAGCACACTCACACCTGGGGGTGGCTGGTGGCACTGGGGGTGGTGCCCTGTCCCTGCCTGAGGGGTCTGGCAACTCCCAGAGGCTGGTTCAGAGCTGCAGAGCCACCACCACGTTTGCTCCCTGGTGACAGTGACTTTGCCCAGCTCTGATTTATCTCCTACTGACAGAGTCACCTGGGGATGTTGGTGTGGAAGTGCCCATCCCATGGCAGCACACCCGCCCAGCCACTCCCTGTGCCACCTGCAGCTCCTGTGCCATGCACAGGGCAGGAGAGGCCCCGTGCAGGGGGGCTGGTGGCACTGGGGATGGTGACCCTGCCCTCCTTTTGCCCCAGATGCTGTCGGTGCCCGAGTACAAGATCCGCCTGCGCAGCCTGCACTTCAAGACCACCCTGCAGGAGAAGACTGAGGAGATCAAAGCCAGCTATGAGTGCATCTGCAAGGCCTCCCTAGAGCTGAAAAGCAGCAAGAAGCTGGCAAAGATCCTGGAGGTCAGAGTGGTCCCTCCTCTTTGTCACAGTCACCCCTGGCCCTCGGCATTGCCCAGGAGCACCCATGGGCAGCTCCATCCCCGTGGCTGTGTCCCACTTTGGGCAGCATTCCAGGCTGCTCCCTGTGCACCCCCACACTGCTTGGCCCCCTGAGGAGGGTTTTTTGGGGTCCTGGGATGGGCTGTGCCTGGCAGAGAGAGAACAAGTTCCACTGCAGGTCCTCCATGACCCTCCTCAGATGAGCTGTCCCAAATTGCTGCTAATTCATTTGGTTTTACTTTAAGAAAAAAAGCAGGTGGGACAAATGAGGTTGCTGTGTGCTCAGAGGCATTTGCAGATGAGGGATGAAACTCCTCAGTAGCTCCTGGCCAGTGACCCCCCCACCAATTCCTCAAATCCATGGGGGCAATGTTTGTCTGCACATTAATGGCTGGGGAACAGAAATTCAGAGTCCTGGGAAGTGGGAGGATGCAGGGGCAGGAGGCCACCAGCCCCTCATTCCCTGCTCTCCTCTTTGCAGTTCGTGCTGGCCATGGGAAACTACCTGAACAACGGGCAGCCTAAGACCAGCAAAACAACAGGCTTTAAAATCAACTTCCTCACCGAGGTGAGGAGAGCCAGGCCTGCTCCTGGGGCAGGGGACACCGAGCCTGGGAGCTCCCTGTGCCCAGCAAAGCTGTTCTCATGGGAGAGCCTGGGTGCCAGGGAGGGGTGGAGGGGCTGCATTGATCCATGGGGGGACTTCAGAGAGGCTCTGCTGTGAGTCTGCTGCTTCTGCTGGGAACCCTGCCCACCTCAGAGGGCCCAGGTGTGGGTGGGAGAGGATCCTCCCCCCACAGGGGCTGCAGAGGGGCTCCTGAGGGGTGGGGACAGCTGTGCCCTGCAGGAGAGGCATCTCCACAGCCCCAATCTGGGCACGTGTGGTGTGTAAACATTAAATGTCCAGTTTAACCATTAACTCTGGGCGCGTGGGGCTGAGCCAGGAGCGGCCGACCCCGAGGGTGTGTGAGCCCCACTCCCTCTGCAGGGGGGTCCTCACTCCCTCTGCTTTGCTGCAGCTGAACACGACCAAGACTGTGGATGGGAAATCCACCTTCCTGCACATTCTTGCCAAATCCCTCAGCCAACACTTCCCAGAGCTCCTGGGCTTTGCCAAGGACCTTCCGACAGTGCCGCTCGCTGCCAAAGGTAAAGGACCAGAGCAGCTGCAAGCCCTGTGTGTCCTTGCACTGCCTCTGGGCTTGGTTTGGGCATGGGGCCAGCCAGGAGCTGCACGGCCTTGGCAGGAGCAGGATGGGAGCCTGAGCAAGAGAGGAATGGTCCTGAGCAGGAGGAGAGCCTCAGGAAGGGCTGGGCTCAGTGACACTGAGGTGCCATCCATCCTACACTGCTGCACGTGGCAGTGCCTGGACAAGGCTCTGTCCCCTGCCCTGGTGCTCCCTTCTGCCTTGCAACCACAATTCCCAAGTTCAGAGGCAGCTTGGAAGTGCAGAGGAGGCAGAGGAAAGGGAAGTGCCAGGAGATGTTGTGCCCCAGCCTCATCCAGGTGTGCAGGTGCTGCTCAGGTGCCAGCACTGCACTGCCACTGTCACCTGTGCTGCAGAGCACCCCAGGGAGGGCTCACAGCTCAGTCACAGCTGGGTCACCTTGAATAAAGACCCTACAGCTCAGCTTTCTGCAATGAAATCCAGTCACACACATGCTGGAGTTGTTCTCCATCCTCTGGAGCTGGGGGTGTCACAAGAGGCTGGCAGGTGTGACACAGCCCCAGGGCAGTGCCTGTCCCTGTGCTGGCACTGCTGGGGAACCTCCAGCGCTGGGGCAGCTCTGGGTCCCCACAACAGGGACAGCGAGGGGCTGGAGTGTGGCCAGGGAAGGGAACAGGGCTGGGGAAGGGGCTGGAGAATTCCTGAGGGAGCTGGGAAGGGGCTGGAGAATTCCTGAGGGAGCTGGGAAGGGGCTCAGCCTGGAGCAAAGGAGGCTCAGGGGGGCCCTTGTGGCTCTGCACAGCTCCTGCCAGGAGGGGACAGCCGGGGGGGTCGGGCTCTGCTCCAGGGAACAGGGACAGGAGGAGAGGGAACGGCCTCAGGCTGGGCCAGGGGAGCTCAGGTGGGATTTCAGGGAAAATTCCTTCCTGGAGGGGCTGCCCAGCCCTGGTACAGCTGCCCAGGGAAGGGGTGGAGTGCCTGTCCTTAGAGGGATTCAAAAGCTGTGTGGATGTGGCACCTGGGGACAGTGTTTGGGTTAGTGGTGGCTTTGGCAGAGCTGGGGAAACAGTTGGGCTGGATGACCTCAGAGGACTTTCCCAACCTAAATGATTGCATGATTCTGTGATTTTCAATGATGCATTGAATCTCTACAAAGCACGAGCTGCATTCCCCTTGCACCATCCCCTGCTGTCTGTGAGCAATTCCCTTGGGAATTGGTGCTACAGGGGATAAATAAAGGAGCAATTCCGGCCTGGAGCTGTAAATTTCCACTGGAGGAAGGTCTGTACCTGGAGCTCTCCCAGCTGGGATTTGTATCTGGCCTAACTCTTAAATAACCCTTCCATCACTGGAGGCTCCCAGCTGCCCAAACTCCTGCTACTGTGTCCCCCCTTGTCCTGCTGTCCTGTGTCCCTCCTGTCCCCTCCCAGGCACCTGGGTGTCCATCACCATGAGCCCTTGGCATTTTTAACACACATCACATGTGCTCCTTGTCCTTGGCATGTTTTGACACTCCTGGCTCCTCTGGGTGTGAGCACCAAGAGCTCCTGGTAACCTGCTGGTCCCAGCAGGATGGTCTGGCTGTCCCCCCTGCCTGGACAGCAGGACAGTGGTGCAGAGCAGTGTGGACAGACAGACAGACTGACCCCCTGACCCACGGCCACGCCGTGCCCTGGGAACAAACCCAGCCCTGCTGACCCTGCTGTCCCCCTGCAGTGAACCAGAGGACCCTGACAGCCGAGCTGAAGGACCTGCACAGCACGGTGAGTGACATCCAGAAGGCCTGTCACAGCATGCCAGCCACCGCCGAGGACAGGTTTGCCATTGTCATGACTGTATCCTTCTGTGAGAGGGGAACCCCCAGAGAAACCCTGCCACTGCCCTGGGGCTCCCTGCAGAGCCAGGGCTGTGTCTGGCACTGCCTCAGCACTGCTGGGAAGCTGCTCCCAGCCAGGCTGGGGAGCAGCTCTGGTGGTGCCCCTGTGTGGGAACGTGCTGGGACATCTGTCCTTGGCACCTGTGCTGGCAGGGACAGCTGAGCCTGCCAGCCCCTCCACAGTGCCTGTGCCAGCTGGGCTGGAACCCAGCCCTTTGATAAGGGATTGATAAGGGATTGATAAGGGATTGGGATCCCTGCCAGAGCCACAGAGCAGCTCTTTGTCCTTAAGCCAATTCCTGCAGTCCTTCCTGGAGAGTGCCCAGCCTGCCATGCGCTCCCTGGATGACCTGCAGCACAAGGCCATGGAGGAGTTCAGCAAGGTCTTGTCCTTCTTTGGGGAGGACTCAAAAATGACAACTTCTGAAGCCTTCTTTGGCATTTTTGCAGAATTCATAAGCAAGTTTGAGGTGAGTTGAAGCTTTCCAAGGCAGCCAGGTATCTCCTGTGGGGTGTCAGTGAGGTGTGTGATTTTTGTGTGCTTGGGATGGGCTTTTCTGAGCAGTTGTACCTGAGTGAGAGGCAACTTTTCTAATGCTGATAAGGTGCAATTTTTCTGACATACAAATCAGCTGGCCAGGGTGGGACACTGAGAGAGGCCTCAAGCACAAGCCCCAGGGGACAGTGCTGTGGTTGTTCATGGAATCCTGGAATGGTTTGGGTTGGAAGGCACCTTAAAGATCACCCCATGCTCCACCCCTGCCATGGCAGGGACACCTCCCACTGTCCCAGGGTGCTCCAAGCCTTGTCCAACCCGGCCTTGGACACTGCCAGGGATCCAGGAGCAGCCACAGCTGCTCTGGGCACCCCGTGCCAGTACCCTGAACCTCCTCCTGCCCCAGCAGCCCCACTCAGCGCTGCCCTTTCTGTCCCACAGCGGGCTCTCAGTGACGTGCAGGTGGGCGAGAGCCAGCGCAGCCCCAGGATGACCTCCCCCCTCGCCTGGTGACGGCCTGCGGCCACCCGAGGTGCGACAACTCATTGCCAACAAAGTGCAATTCGCTCCCGTCCAGCCCGGCTGTAAATACGCCGCCGCCTCCGGCCCCAGCCGCTCCCGCATCCCGCCCGCGGAGCCCCGCAGCAAACGCCGTGTAGGTCCCTCCTCCACCCAGCGCCTGAGCAAGGGCTCCTCCTGCAGCCTCCGCTCAAGGACACGATCACCGACCGGTGCATTATCTACGGGAGACCTTACGACCCTCAGATCTCCGGGTTTTGGTATTTTTTTAAACCCCGCTGTAGAAAGTGAAGTATATTTTCACAGGTGTTCTCCGTTTATACAGCTTTAAGTGCCAGGTAGTGGGTAGCCTTGTGTTCCCAGAGGTCCAGGGCAGGGCCACGCTCCCTCTGCTCCTCCTTCCCTTTTGGATGTTGCACACTGCATTCCGTTGATTTTTTTTTTTCCTTTTTTTAAAAACGTATCCAATATTTAAACCACCAGAGGTTCTTTTGAAACTGTCCTGACAGAAGATGCTGTACATAGATTTTGCTACATGTTGTAACTTTCTGAAATAGTTAGAACTCCAATCCCTTTGGTATTTTTACGTGAATCTTTTCAAAGAGCCAGAACTTCTGGTGATATGATTTGATAATGGGACGATGTATATTCACAGTTCAGTCTCTGCCCAATACCTATGTGCTATTCCTAAAATAAAGCTACTGCCTTCTGCCTCCTGACTGCACAGACCCCTGTCTTCTGTCCAGAACTGCTGCTGGTGATGGGATGAGGAATTCTGCACCTGCCACTTCTCAACTTGTTCATACTGGCCCCGAGACCTGCAGGGTCTCACCTGGCTGGGCAGGGGCTGGTGTGGAGAAGGACCTTCCTGCCCCACAGCACCCAGCTGGAGGGATCAAAATGAGCAGCAAATTCTTAAAATAGTATGGATTTTTAACTCCAGCCTTCAGAAGAAAACATTTAGCGAACTGTATGAGCCAGTGAATTGTTTCCCTCTGAAAGAGAATTCTTGGCTGAGGCTGAGTTTGTGTCCTGGGGCGATTTATCTCCCGTGACACTTGGAGCAGAGGGACAGGAGCAGCTCCCTATCAGGTGCTGTGCTTCAGCTGGTTCACAGCAGCCTGCTCCAGCCCTGGGAGCTCCCCTGAGGCTGGAGCAGCTCCGTGCACTCACCCACAGTGTCCCTTGCTGGGCACGTGCCTCTCCTTCCCTGGAGGCACTGAAAGCCCAGGATCCTGAGGGAGTGGGGAGGGTGGATCTGGTGACCTCCAAGGGTCCCGTGCAACCTGCCCCGTCCTGAAATTCCATTTGAAGTGCTCAAACTCCTCCTGCCCCCCAGGGGACCGGCCCAGCGTGGCTGTCACAGCTGCAGTGCCCGGGCTGAGCCCATAAACCAGGAATGATGTCCCAGAGCCCCATTCCCCACGTCCCACACGGCACCCACACCGTTCCCTGCACGCCCCCCTTCTCCTGGGCTCTGGGAACTTTCCTGCAGACACGAGGTAATTCCTGCCTGGAGCCAGCACCTTTGAGCCTCACACAGAATTCCTGCGTCAGCCCTGACCACGGGATCATCCTCACAGGAAAGCCTGGCCTTGGAAAAGAAATAGCAGCTCAGGCAGCAGCCAGGGCAGGGCAGGGAGTGCAGGCCTGGCTGCTCCTGCTCCACGGGTGCCACTTCCACCCTCTGACACACACAACCGTGTCCCTGGAAATCCCAGCCTACATTCCAAACCTCAGGTGATTTAGGGATTTCATTCTTTCGTGCAAGAAACAGAGGGGAAAAGACCCCGGAGAGGAAACAAGCAGCTTGAGCACAGTCAGGGTGGATCACAGCTGGGCACATTTGTACCAGGCACCTCCAAGGCAAAGTGGAACCACCTGGGAACCTCCCTCTAAGTACCTTGATTGTGGCTTGAAGGGCCACGATCTGTAATTGCTCTCCAGGTGCCGTGAAAGATGCCAGAGGGACAAAGAAGGATCTCAGCTACAGGCTGGAAGGGCTGTAAGTCAGGGGGGAAAGGGTGGCATAGACTGGGAGGCAGAACAAGACACCTGCTGCTGCATTTGCAGCCCTTGAGGATCTATCTTTAGGCAAATTTGGGGTTTCCAAATCATAGCAGGTCAAATGAACACATCTCCAGTTGCAAGATTCAAAGAGCTGCAGTTATGGTCATCAGAGCTGTGGCTGGGAAACAATGAGACAAAATACAGAGGCTGTTTTTTAATGGAATCATCAAGTTTGCACTGGAGAGGACTTTGAAGATCACCCACCCCTAACTCCTGCTATGGCAGGGACACCTTCCCCCATCCCAGGCTGCTCCAAGCCCTGTCCAACCTGGCCTTGGACATTTCCAGGGATGGGGCAGCCACAGCTTCCCCTGTGCCAGGGCCTGCCCACCCTCACAGGGAAGAATTTATTCCCAATATCCCAGCTAACCCTGCCCCTGGCAGGTTAAAACTCACCCTCAGTGGGTCACCTACAGTAAAATCCCTGCTGGTAACTTCAAGGCTGGGACAAGGATTAGGCTTGTGAGGGCACAGTGCCCATTCTCCATCCACCCTGCAGGCTCGTGGGTCACCTGCCCAGCAAGGGGCTCCTCAGTAGTGCTGCTGGCATCTGGGCACCCCAATTCCAGGGATTTATGAGCTGCTCCTGCCACAGTCACCGTGCTGTGAGGTCCCTCTTCAGCATCACTCTCTGTGTGTTTTGGCCCTAATGGTTTGTCAGGGTTTTCAGACAGGTGATGCTGAAGACAAAGCTCCAGCCTGTTCCCAGAGAGGGACTCGGTTCTGGGATTAACCCACAGCCTCAGCAGTGTGTTACAAATCCCAGCCCACGGATGGATCCTGCGCTCTGCGAGGCTCAGGCACAAACACAGACACAGGACAGGCTGTCAGCTCCTCCCTGTGCCACGGGCTGTCAGCTCCAGAGGACATCAGCCCTGATTTTTTATTGTTCTGTGTCCCTTGCATAGCAGCACAGATTGCTTAAGAGAATGGCACTCCGTGGAGTTTGACCCGGGAGCCCTGATAGTGAAAATAATGCACTTCTCACCAGAGCCACGGGAGACCAAAAGAGTAACTTCGGTCAATTAGTTTAACTTTGACTATAAATATTCCTTCTCATTCCTTGTGACCCTGTTAACAGCTCCGCTGGCAAACCCCGATTCTCTGGCAATATTTAAGCTGCCTGTCAGTTGGCAGAGCCCTGCTGGTGCCCGGCGCGGGGAGCAGAATAAGACCCAGCTGAGCGCAGTAAGTTCCCTTTCAGTTCTACCTCGAGTCGGGAGCTCCGTCGGGTTCGGGGCTCTGCTGGGCTGCTCGGAGCCCCGGCGAGCAGTGGTGGCCGGAGGAGGTGGATGGAGCCGGGGATGCTTTAAAAACTCCCCCGAGGAGGCATTTAGAGGCTGCGGTGCCTCGAGAGCCACGTGAGCTGCGCCCCCGGCGCTGCTGATACAGGGCCGGCTGCAGCGGCTTCATTCCCATGCCACGGATGTTCCTTCCTCACAATCTCTGGCGAGGAAAGCGCCGCCGCCTGTGCCAGGCACCGGGGGACAGCGGGCTGTGAGCTGAATTCACAAAACGGGCAAAATTTCCACTGGGCCACGGCAGAGTCGGGATCTGGGAATCCGCGGCGCTTTCCTGCCCCGGGAGGAGCCGGAGCGGCACCTGCGGCACCCCGGGACTGTCCCTGCAGGGATCGGCCCTCCCTCCCTGAGCCGCGGAGCTGTGCCCTGCCCGACACCTCTGGGACAGACAGACAGACAGAGCTGTGCCCTGCCCGACACCTCTGGGAGGGACAGACAGAGCTGTGCCCTATCCGACACCTCTGGGACAGACAGACAGAGCTGTGCCCTGCCCGACACCTCTGGGACAGACAGACAGACAGAGCTGTGCCCTGCCCGACACCTCTGGGACAGACAGACACAGCTGTGCCCTGCCCGACACCTCTGGGACAGACAGACACAGCTGTGCCCTGCCCGACACCTCTGGGACAGACAGACAGAGCTGCGCCCTGCCCGACACCTCTGGGACAGACAGACAGAGCTGTGCCCTGCCCGACACCTCTGGGACAGACAGACAGACACAGCTGTGCCCTGCCCGACACCTCTGGGACAGACAGACAGACAGACAGAGCTGTGCCCTGCCCGACACCTCTGGGACAGACAGACAGACACAGCTGTGCCCTGCCCGACACCTCTGGGACAGACAGACAGACACGGCTGTGCCCTGCCCGACACCTCTGGGACAGACAGACACAGCTGTGCCCTGCCCAACTCCTCTGGAGGGACAGACAGACAGACACGGCTGTGCCCTGCCCGACCCCTCTGGAGGGACAGACAGACACGGCTGTCCCCCTATCTGACCCCTCTGGAGGGACAGACAGACAGACACGGCTGTCGCCTGCCCGACCCCTCTGGAGGGAAGCCCCAGCCCTGTCCCCGTGCTGTGCGCGGTGCAGCTCCGGCCCAGGCGGACTCGGGTGATCCCTGTGGGTCCCTCCCGGCTCAGAGGATTCCCCGATTCTGAGATTCCGTGGCCCTGCTCAGGGCTCCGAGGTGGAAGGTGTCCCGGGCTGGAAGGAAACAGCGGTGCCAGGGGGAAGCTGGAGGAGCAGGAGTGGGGTTAGCAGCTTCCCCAGGCTGACATACCAAACCCTGTTTTTCCTTTCCTAGTTAGAGGTTAAGCGTGCCAGTAAAAACTCAGCAGCAGCCAAGACACATTGGCCCTTAAAGAGCTAAGATAGCAGCGGTCTGGCCATCAGTGCCCTGCATCCCTGCCAGGCACGAGCTCACGAGGGATCCAGAGGGATCCAGGGGCTTCAGAGAGCATGGAAAAGGCTCTGCCGAGGTGCTGAGCGTCCCCAGTCCCGGCCTGGTGCTGGGACCACTGCCCTCAACCAGATCATGGCTCTCTACCAGCTCCGGCACTTGTGCTGGAGGCTGCAGAGTCAGGACACAGCTCCCAGCTGGGGGAGCAGGTGCTGGGATGGTTCCTGCCCCTGGGAACTCCTTATTTACTGCCCGACCTTTGGGAAATGGATGAGCCCAGCCGTGCTGCAGGACACAGGGCAGGCCTTGCCCTCCTCAGCCCTCCAGCTCCTCCATCCTCCAGCTCCTCCTCTCTGCTGCTCTCCTGCTTCACCCACCGGGGCAGGAGTGGCCGGTCACGCTCTGGGCAAGTCCCCAGGCCACAGGTGAGCTCAGGGCAGGTTCAGCTCAGCTCCACAGCTGGACAGAGGGTGTTGTGGAGCCTGTGGGACAGGAGGCTGCCCCGGCCTGGCTTTGCTGCCCTGAGCTCAGAGGAAGAACTTGTCCGACCGCTCGTGATCCGACCGTCCGTGCCGGCTGTCCCGGCAGCCCCGCCACACCTTCTGCAGCCTTTGGGCAGGGGACAGCCTATAAGTGTCCCCTTACAAGTGCAAGAGAGGCCAGAGGACCTGGCCAGAGGTGCAGGAAGGGACCAGCAGAGGCCTGGCACAGGCGTGTGGTGACACCGGGGCTGGCCCGGCCGTGAGGCAGCGCCCGGGCTGGTGACTGCCCCTCCCTGGGAACCCTCTCCTCGGCTCAGCAGGGTAAGAGCAACAATCCCAAACCTGTCCTGTGCGGCCCTGAGGGTTCCATGGGGACTGACTGCTGAGCCAGGGACTGCCCAGGTGGCCTCGGCTGGCTCTCACCTCCTGTCCTGCTCTCAAAGCCTGCCTGAGCTCAGGGAAGGAGGAAATGGGAGGGAACTGCATTAACTCAAACACCCGACCAACCTCCCTGCCTGGACTTCATCCTGCCCCTTCTGCCAAGGGGCAGCACCACGGGATGCTCCAGGGAGCCCTTCCAGGGATCCCACAGTGCTGCCACCCCTCACCATCAGGCCTTTCTGGAGAAGAAAATGGGGTTTTGTGTTCCTTGGTGACACGTTGCAGTGTCTGTTCCTGACAAGGAGCAGGGGACAGCTCCCTGGCTCAGGAGGAGATCCAAGTGCTCTGCACAGGGCTCGAGCTCCTGCTGTGGCAAAGGAGGAAAATGCCATCACTGCTGGGGCTGCTCATGTGCCACCACTCTCTGCTGGCTTGTGAGGGACACATTTCTGGCAGCAGCTCCTCACTGGGGCCAGTCCTGCACTGCTGCCACCCTGGGCCCCTCAGGCTGTAACCCCCAGCTCTGCTCCTTCCCCTGCCTGTTCCAGCTGCTTTCACCTTCTCTCTAATGCCCCCATTTCAGACAGAAAACCACACAGAGCTCCAGCAGCCCAGCTGGGCTGCCCGCTGGCAGCACCTCCCCAGCACGGCGAGGGAGTCGTGGATGGGGCAGAGACAGGAGCCTCCCCCAGAGCTCTGGCTCAGCACCTCGGGAGCCCAAACTCCTCAAGGAGCAGCCCCACCTGCCCGGGGCTTTCCCTGGCCATTCCCCCATCCTTCCACAGGTATATGCAGCAGGACAGAGGAGTGCTCAGCCTGCTCAGCAAGCCATGGACCCCACCAGTGTCCCCCCAGCCTCTGTGACCCCCTCGTGGGATGTGTTCCCCCAGCAGACCCTGGAGCCCGTGGACATCGCTGTGCTCGTGCTCTATTTCCTCTTCGTCCTCGCCGTGGGGCTCTGGGTGAGCAGACACCTAAAAACCCCTGTGGTGCTGAAAAATGGGGCTGCTCTGCCTGGAGTGGGGCTGCTTTTCACTGGGGGAGTTTACAGGCCCTTGTCCTCTCCTCAGCCTGGGAAGTTCCTCACTGTCCCTGGGGAGTGCCCAGGCCTGTGTTAGCCAAGGTTATGAGAACCTTTGTGAGGAAGAGGCTGTCTGAGCACAAACTGTTGCTAACAATGATGTTTTGTTCATCCAGGAAGGAATTGCTGTCCTATAAATCACCTGTGCTTGTCCACAGGGGTCCTGCCAGCAGATTCCTTAGATTACTAACATTGTCTGTGTATGACTGGGGCAGAAGGACATCCTTTGGCAGGGCTTTTGTGACAGCCTGGCTGTCAGGAGGCACAGGGGAATAGCTGCTCCCCTTGGACGTGGTGCAGAGCTCTCAGAGTATTGCATGGACCATCTCTGGGGAAGGGGAGTCACACATGCCACCAGCTCTCCTCCTGAGGGCTCCTGACACCCAGGGATTCTGCAGATCTTGCCCAAAACTGCTTGCCTTCCCTTTGGAGTGCAGAAATCCAATCTTGAGTTTGCTGGTTACCCAAAGCATCCCATTTCCATCCGAGGTGATGGAAAACTGCCTCAGGGCACACCCTCAGCCCCAGGACCTCCTGCAGCAAGTGTCCCTCAGGAAAGCCTTCTGTTGCAGCTGGTGGCAGCTCAGGGGCTCTGAGGGCAGTCCCTGGGCAGCCCTGAGCCCGTGCCCCTCTGTGTGCCCGCAGTCCATGTGGAAGACGCAGCGCAGCACCGTCAAGGGCTACTTCCTCGCCGGGGGACAGATGGTCTGGTGGCCTGTGAGTAGCCCTGTGCCCCCTGCCCACGCCCTGCCCTGCACCAGCACCTCTGCTGGGGCACTGCCCACCCCTCCAAACAGGAATGAACAACCAAAAATTGCTCCTGTGCTTTGCCAGCTCCGTGCTGGCTCCCAGCTCTGAGGCTGCAGGGCGAGGCCCAGCCCGATGCCTCTCAAAACCTGGCTGCTTCTGGAAGTTTCCAGAATTCCCTGGGAGTGCCCAGCACGGACACAGCTTTGTGCCGAGCTTTGTGCCGAGCTTTGTGCTGGCTGGGCTGTCTCATCTGGGCTGGGCTGGTCCCTCAGCAGCTGCTGATCCAGAACCTGACATTTTTACCTGTTCCCCTCACCTTCTCTGCTCACCCACACAAGATTGGACGCTTTGGAAGCAGGATGGTCCCGAGCACACCCACAAATGGTGAAAGAAGCTGGAGAGAGGTGCCAAGGCACTGAACCTGTGGGGAAAAGAAGAATGTGTCAGAGGATTCCGTGTCCTCTGCAGCCAGGAGTGGGAACAGCTTCCCTGTGCCCCCCGTGCCGGGGCTGATTTCTCCCTTTCCCCAGGTGGGTGCATCCCTGTTTGCCAGCAACGTGGGCAGCGGGCACTTCATCGGGCTGGCAGGCTCGGGAGCTGCCTCGGGCATCGCAGCCACAGCCTACGAGTGGAACGTGAGTGGAACAGGCAGCTGGAGCCTGGAGCCCTCCCTGCCCTGCTGCGGGGCTGGCAGTGCCCGCCTGCGGGGACACCTTGCCCAGCCCAGGCCGGGCCCGAGCCCCGCTCTGACCTCCCTCCCCTCCCTCCCCTCCCTCCGCAGGGGATGTTCTGTGTCCTGGTGCTGGCCTGGCTCTTCCTGCCCATCTACATCGCCTCGGGGGTAGGTGCGGGCTGGGTGTGCCCGGGGAGGTGATGGATGGGCATCCTGGCGCTGTTCCCTGGCCCGGCTGGGGTGCCAGGGCTGCTGGCAGGGGGCTCAGGCCGCCCCCAGCCCCTGGCAATGGGCAGAGTCCCTCCCGGCCCGGGGGTGGCCGTGGGCACTCGCGGGTGATGGAGAGCCCCGTGCGGCATCGCAGCAGAGCCAAACGCCAGCCCAGGGCAGCCCCCGGGGCTCTCCTGCTCCTGCCCCTCTGCCAACGCCCCCACAGCTCCGTGGGGAGCCCCTGGCAGCTCTGGGAATGCCCCAGGGGCTTTCCCACCTTCCCTCACTCCGTGTCCCTCCGCAGGTTACAACCATGCCGGAATATTTGCAGAGACGCTTCGGAGGCAAAAGAATTCAGATATTCCTGGCCATCCTCTACTTGTTCATCTACATCTTCACCAAAATATCTGTAAGTAGGAAAAAAAAAAACATAAAAAGGGAAAGGGGTTGGACTGAATTCACTTTGGGAATGCGTGCTGAGCAGTGAGGCTGAGGCAGGCACGGAGTGGCTCTGCCTGGGTGAGCAGAGAAGGGTTTGTGATCAAAGCACCCAAGGAAGGGAGACTGTATTTTTTAAAGAACCTACATAAAAAGGAGAAGCTTCTCTTTTTTTTTTCTGCTCAGTTAGCACGTGAATGCTGACAGGAGGAGGGGAAGCTGGTGTCAGTGTCAGAGCAATAGCCCATGGAAAGGTGGGGCTGTGAGGGTGGATGTGGTGGTTGTTAGATTTTTGCACCCCTGGCAGATCCCCCAGTTTCTCCCCTTTGCACATTTATTGCCCGTGCAGACACCAGGTGCTGTTATGGCAGGATGGAGGAGCTGGGACAGGGTTAGAAGAGAAATCTTCATTCCTTTATTGCACCTGTTTGAATAAATAACTGAATCAAGCCTTGCACAACAGCTCGGTGGCTGTTCATTAACTGCCAGCCAGGGCACGGATCCGTGAAACAGGCAGATCCTGCTGGGGTATTTCCTGTCCCACAGGGGGACACGGTGCCTGACCCTGCCTCTGAACCTCCCAAAACTTCTGACAAAGCCTTGGAGTGCCAGGACACAGGGAACGGCTTCCCACTGCCAGAGGGCAGGGCTGGGTGGGATGCTGGGCAGGAATTCTTCCCTGGGAGAGATGAGAGGCACAGGGTGAGAGCAGCTGGGGCTGCCCTGGATCCCTGGCAGTGCCCAAGGCCAGGCTGGACAGGGCTTGGAGCAGCCTGGGACAGTGGGAGGTGTCCCTGCCACGGCCGGGGTGGGAATGGGATGGGCTTTAGGGTCCCTTCCCACCCAAACCACTCCAGGATTGTGTGCAATGGATGTGAGTCCCAGGGTTTGGATGGCACCGACAGGGAAGGCTCAGCTTCTCCTCTGGGTTCGATGGAATGAATCCATTTCCATCTGCTGGAATGTCTGGCAGTGCAGCTCCTGTGTTCAGGGTGCTTTTACATCTGTCTGCTCTCCCTTTGCCTGTCCTGCAGCTCTCAGCATTTTCACCTAGCTGCAGAGCTGGTTGGGCAGGGCTGGGCCAGCCCTGGGGACACTTCTGCTGATCACCCTGTCCCCAAGGCAGCAGGGACAGTTCTGGGGGGTTTGCAGGGCAGGTTCCCCAGTGCCTGCCCAGCCCAGCTCCCCCAGCCTGGGGGAAGAGAGGAGCTCACCCCACCCTTAGTCCCAGAGCTGGGCACATCCCCTCTTGTGCCAGCCCTGCCATCCCCTCGCTGGCACCAGCAGCAGTGACAAACTGGCTGGGAATGGTCCTGGTCCTGCTGTGGGGTGGGACCTGGGGCTGTGGGGGAGATGATGCTGTGGGGGGCCGGGGCCACATCCAAACCAGGCTGGTCCCAGTAAAGGGAGGGTTTGGGGGCTGAATGTGCACACTGGGAGGGGCTGGGTGGTGCTGTCCTGCACTGTGTGACTGTCACTGTGCTGTCCTGCACTGTGTGGCTGTGACTGTCACTGTGCTGTCCCTGCAGTGTGTGACTGTGGCTGTCA
>WBNO01003055.1:118003-168293 GCA_013400575.1 Peucedramus taeniatus | reverse complement strand
GTGCTGTCCTGTCCCTGCAGTGTGTGACTGTGACTGTCACTGTGCTGTCCCAGTGTGACTGTGCTGTGCTGTCCTGTCCCAGTCTGTGACTGTGCTGCGCTGTCCCCCCAGTGTGTGACTGTGCTGTGCTGTCCCTGCAGTGTGTGACTGTGCTGTCCCTGCAGTCTGTGACTGTGCTGTGCTGCCCTGCAGGTGGACATGTACGCCGGGGCCCTGTTCATCCAGCAGGCCTTGCACTGGGATCTGTACATCGCCGTGGCCGGGCTGCTGGCCATCACTGCCGTGTACACCGTGTCTGGTGCGTGCTGGGGACACACCTGCACTGACCTGACCTGCACTGACCTGACCTGGCCTTGATCTGCACTGACCTGACCTGCACTGACCTGCACTGACCTGGCCTGACCTGACCTGCACTGACCTGACCTGACCTGCANTGACCTGGCCTTGATCTGCACTGACCTGACCTGCACTGACCTGCACTGACCTGGCCTTGACCTGCACTGACCTGATCCTGCCCCACATTGACCTGCTCAGACCCTGTACTGCCCCTGACCTGCCCAGATCCTGCCCCAGACCTTGTCCCTGCCCCTGCCCCTGACCTTCCCCTGCCCCTGACCTTCCCCTGCCCCTGACCTTCCCCAGCCCCTGCCCCTGCCCCTGCAATGACCAGCACTGCCCCTGTCCCTGCCCCTGCNCAATGACCAGCACTGCTCCTGCCCCTGACCTTCCCCAGCCCCAGACCTTGTCCCTGTCCCTGTCCCTGCCCCTGCCCCAGACCCTGTCCCTGTCCTTGCCCCTGCCCTGCCCAGTCAGCTGAGACATTCAAGTGTCCCAGGCCAGGCTGGACAGGGCTTGGAGCAGCCTGGGACAATGGGAGGTGTCTCTGCCCATGGCAGGGGTGGCACTGGAAGGGCTTTAGGGTCCCCTCCAACCCAAGCCATCCAGGACTCCATGGTTCATGCCATGCACTGTCCTGCCCCACAGCAGCCTGGTTTTGCCATGAGTGTGGATATTGGGTGGGAAGGCAATAGAAAACTCACCCTTTTAGAGAAAATTGCCAGGTGAGGGAGAGTGACCCCTCCTCAGAGGCTGCCCCAGGTGGGTGCAGGCCTGCTCTGCCCCAAGGAGAAGCTCTGCCAGGGCATTCTCAGGGTGCATTTCCCCGTTTTGCCGGAGGTGTGAGGGTTGGCAGCACAATGAGCCGTGTAATGCGGAAAGACTCCAGGCTTGGATGCCCTTTCAGGGCTTGGAGTGGCCAAATGGAAAACAGCCACACAGAAATCCCAGACAAATGAAGGTTATTCCTTTCCCACTGCTCACCCCCAGTGATGTAAAATCACAACCCCCTTTTTTTCCCTCCTCCTTTCTCAGCCTGGGCTTTGTTTTAGAGCTTTTCCATGTATTTCCCGTAGAACTGCTTCTGCTTTTGGCTTACAGTGACAAAACGGTGACTCATGATGACTCAAACCCTGAGAAGTTCCAAAGTGCCACTGGCCAAAGTTGCCCCAGCGTGGACAGAACCCCCCGGGCAGGCTCAGGGCTCGGCCTGTGCTGCCGGGCAGGAACTTGAGCAAAGTGTCAAGGGCTGTGACAGAACAAAGCCAGCTGGTCCCAGTTTGTGCCTGTCTGCTCTCCAGGTGGCCTGGCAGCTGTGATCTACACTGATGCCCTGCAGACCCTCATCATGCTCATCGGGGCCGTGTCCCTCATGGTCTTCAGTGAGTGTCTCCTGGGCTTTGCCTCTTACACTGTGACACAAGCCTCATCAAGTTACATATTAGGGAGAAATCCTTCCCTGGGAGGGTGGGCAGGCCCTGGATCCCTGGCAGTGTCCCAGGCCAGGCTGGACAGGGCTTGGGGAAGCCTGGGATGGTGGAAGGTGTCCCTGCCATGGCAGGGGTGGCACTGGAGGGGCTGTAAGATGGCACTGGATGGATTTTAAGAGCCCTCCCAAGCCAACCCACCCCAGGATTCTGTGATTCCATAGGAGAGGCAGCACCTGCTGCAGCCAGCAGTGCCTGCCCTTCCCAGCCCAGTGTGAGAATCAAGAGCTTCTGATCTTTAGGGAACACTCGTGGAGCATCACCCACGGTGACCCAGAGACTGGAATCCCAGTCCTGACCTGGGGGGATGCAGTAACAGCTTCTCATGACCCATTTCAGGTTTTATTGAAGTTGGTGGCCTTGAAGGTTTACAGGCAAAATACTTTGATGCCATTCCCAGCATCCGCAGGGAGAACAGCAGCTGTGGCCTGCCCAGGGAAGATGCTTTCCACATTTTCCGAGACCCTGTGGACTCTGACCTGCCCTGGCCAGGAGTCTTGGTGGGAATGACCATCCCATCCCTGTGGTACTGGTGCACAGATCAGGTGGGTCACTGCTTGTTCCTGTGGTTGGGTGGATCCCATTACAAACCTGGGGGTTGCCATCCCACCTGGACTGATTTTCTGAGGGGTATCATCAGTAAAATCTTGTTTTGCCATCGCCAAAATCAGGTGGTTAAGTCCTAAAGAAGGAAATCTTGATATGCACAGCTAAATATTAGTAATCACCTCCATGGAAAAAGGGGTAAGAATGTGTTTGTGTGTTAATCCCAGTCTATAAAGAAGTCTTTTGTTTGTTTGTTTGCTTTTTAACTTAATCCTTTTGTTCCTTGTGAGCCACTTGTGAATTTCTTCTTTCACCTTTCCCAGGGTCTGGCTCCCATCCCTCCCATCAGAGCCAGGGACCTGAAGCCCTAAAACACCTCCTCCTGCTCCAGCTGTGCTTTCTTGCTCTCTTATTTAACTCTGCCCATTTCAGCTCTGTCCTGCTCCTTGGCCAGGGGTCTCCACAGGCTCAGGGAAGTGCCCAGAGCAGGAAGAATGGAAAATCCTGGCCATGGGTAGGTGAGGGTCAGGCCCTGCAGCACAGTGGCTCGGCTGGAAGGGCACAAAGCAGTGCCTGTGTTTCTGCAAGGAGCCAGGATCCAGAGGCACAGCCAGGCTCTGTGATCAGCCTCTGTGATCAGCCCAGAGTTCCGTGGAGATCAAAGTCAGGATCGCTCCATCTCAGCCAGCCCCTGCTGCTGGCAGCCAACCAAGGCCATTCCTTCATTCCTAGGTCATTGTTCAGAGGTCCCTCGCTGCCAAAAACCTCTCCCACGCCAAAGGAGGCTCCTTGATGACCTCCTACTTGAAGATTTTGCCCCTCTTTATGATGGTAATGCCAGGCATGATCAGCCGGGTTCTGTTCCCAGGTAAGTGCTGAGGGAGGGATCTCTTCCCTCCCTCTGGCTGCGCCAACTCCACAGAGCTGGAGAAGCCTTTCCCCAATAAATTGAGAGGTTCTGATGCATCAAATGCCCAACACATGAAGAAATTGTCTTCCAGTCCGGAGCTGGAGGATGCAGATCCTGCCAGAGCAGCCCCATGTGCTGAGCTAGCCCTGTGTCACTGGCTGGAAGCCCCCAGTGTTTCCCTTAGAAAGCAGCTTACAGCATCCAGCAGAGGAACTTGTTCAGAGACACTGGTGAACTGTGCCTGGGAATGCTGCCTCTCACTCCCCACTGCTTCTTTCAGATCTGGTGGCTTGTGCAGACCCGGAAATTTGCCAAAAAATCTGCGGGAACCCCTCTGGCTGCTCTGATATTGCTTATCCCAAGCTGGTGTTGGAGCTCCTGCCTGTGGGTAAGAGCCTGGTGATGGCCCTGGCACTGGTGGGGTTGGCACGTGGCAGCCACAGGTGTCTGGGAGGGAAGCTCAGAGAGGCAAATAGCCTGGAACTGTCATTTAGTGGGGTTTGTGTGGGACAAACCTATCGCTGTCGTTTTAAACTGGAGCTAAACCCAGTTTGAACAGTCTGTTCTAGCCCACAGAAGGCCTGGAGGCCACCCTGCAGTGGAGCCACCGAGGGTTCCTCAGGGTGGCTCTGCCTCTCCTTGTTCCCAGGACTCAGGGGCCTGATGATGTCAGTGATGATAGCAGCCCTCATGTCCTCCCTGACTTCCATCTTCAACAGTTCCAGCACCATTTTCACCATGGACCTCTGGAAACACTTCCGGCCTCGCTGCTCCGAGTGGGAGCTGATGATCGTGGGCAGGTGGGGAGAACTGGGAGGAGCTGGATCAGAGCCTGGCTGCCAGACACGCACCTGGGCACAGCTGCTGAGGTGGCACCACCCTGCCCAGCTTGGGGAGGCTTTAGGGTTGTGGGACACCTGGGTCACAGTGAGCAACGGGAGAAGCGGGGCCTGAGCTCCCAGCAGCGGCCCCTTTGTCCCACCCAGGGTCTTTGTGCTGCTGCTGACCGTGGTGTCCATCCTGTGGATCCCCCTGGTGCAGGCTGGCCAGGGAGGGCAGCTCTTCATCTACATCCAGTCCATCAGCTCCTACCTGCAGCCGCCCGTGGCCATGGTGTTCATCCTGGGCTGCTTCTGGAGGAGGGCCAACGAGAAGGTACCGGCTCTGCTGGCCCGGGAGCAGCCCTGCACCCTGCCCGGGGGCTGCTCCAGCACAGAATTCCCTCCCTTCCCTTCGCAGGGAGCCTTCTGGGGGCTGCTGGTGGGGCTGCTGCTGGGCGGCGTGCGCCTGGTGCTGGATTTCATCTACCCCGAGCCGCGCTGCGACCAGCCCGACACCCGGCCCGGCCTGCTCAAGTACATGCACTACCTCTACTTCTCCATGGTGCTGGGAGCCATCACCACCCTCACCGTGCTCCTGGTCAGCGTGGCCACCGAGCCCCCGGCCCCCGAAATGGTGAGTCCCCCCCTGCTCCCCCAAACGCCTCCCAGGCTGCCCCACGCTGCAGCCCCGGGGACAAAGGAGCTGCAGGTGCCAGGCTCGGCTCATTCCTGCTTCGTGGTCACACCTGCAGCAGTGAGCCCTCCTCTGCTCCAGCCCCTTTGCTGCTGTCTCTGATTTGGGGGCCAGAAATCCCACCCTGGAGATTGGTCAACAGTAGATTCTACCGTGAGCTGCTGTTAAGTTCAAGCGTGTGTGTTTCATCCATGACAAATTAGCTTTTTCCCTCTATTTTCCAAGAAATTCCAGCTTCTGGGTCATCTTTACCAACTCTCTAATTAACTTAGCAAGGAAATATTTTTACTGGCAGAAAAGAGAAGGCCAGTGCAGGGAGCACCTCTCCTCTGGAGCAGGTTTGTGCCAGTTTGGCTGTTTCCAGTGGATGTCCTGGTGCTGAGGCTGCAGGAAGGAGCAGGAAGGAGGGGCAGGGGGGCTGCAGAGCTCACACAGGAGCTCATCCTCTTGCTTCAGAACAGGACTAACCCTGAACTCAGAAATGCCCAGCAAGGGAGATGCCTGGAGGTGTGTGATCAGTCCAGAGCTCACCTGCCCTCCCTGTATCAGCTTTTCCTCACCTCCAGCCTGAATCTTTCCAGCTTTATGTGGAGCTCATCCCTCTCTATCCACACTGCCATTGAGAACATCCCTCTACAATGATTCTCTTAGATATTTGAAGAAAAAACCCCCTATTTCCCACCTGTTGCCTCTTCTCTCAGCACCCCACCCCAAGCCGGCCCTCCCTGGGCACAATTTCTGTTCTTTCTGCTCCTCCGTGCCCCGCTGTCAGTCTGCCCCAGGGTCGGTCCCGCACCGAGCACAGACCTTGCAGACTCGTTTTTCTGAGCTGGAGGCCGAGCAGCTGCTGTGTGCCAGAGGCCACAGCCCCGGCAGAGCCCTCGGCTGCTGCCCGGGCCGGGAGGGTGGATTTGGGCCGCTCTCCGGGGCCAGCCCGGGCCAGCAGCCGCTGAGCAGCGCTGTTCGTGCACAGATCAGCCGGCTCACCTGGTTCACCCGTGGGGATGCTCTGCCCCGGCAGGAGCCCGCAGCCGCTGCCAAGGAGCAGCTGGAGCTGAGCCCCGCTCCCGAGAGCGGCTCCGACGGGAACAAAGGTCAGTGACCCCCACCCCACTGACCCCAAAGGTCAGTGACCCCCACCCCACAGCCCCGGGCCCTCCCTCCGGCCCGCGAGACCCTAAAGCTCCTTCCTCTGGCATTCCGCAGCTTCAGGGAGTGCTGGAGAACCATAGAATCAAAGAGCAGAGAATGTGCTGAGCGGGGAGGGACCCACAGGGATCACCCAGTCCAACTCCTCCCCAGCAACCCCACCCTGTCCATCCCTGCAGCGCTGTCCAAGCTCTCCCGGAGCCCTGGCAGCCTCGGGGCCGTGCCCATTCCCTGGGCAGCCTGGGCAGTGCCAGCTCCCTCTGGGGAAGAACCTTTCCCTGCTCTGCAGCCTGACCCGCCCTGGCCCAGCTCCAGCCGTTCCCTGGTCCTGTCCCTGTCCCCAAGCAGAGATCAGAGCTGTCCCTCGGGAGGAGCTGCAGAGCACAGGGAGCTCTGACCTCCACCTCCTCTTGTCCAGGGGCAAAAAGGCTTTACCTGGCATTTCACCTAAGCAGGAGTTCAGTTTCTTTTCCAGCTCTCAATGGCATTACAGAAGCTTGAAACAAAGGAGCAGGATGGGATAGAGAGCCACAGCCATTATCTGGCACCTGCTGCCAGACTGGCTGGAAAAGGGGAGGGTGGAGGAAACCACAATAGCGTTGATGAAATTCCCTTTCTGTTTTCCAGCAGGGATTTCTGCTGGGCTCTAGCAGCAGGGAGAGCCCAGAGCCCTTGGGTTCTTGGCAGATCAGTGAAGGAGGATGTGCATGCTCTAAAGCTTGTGNAAAGGTCAGTGACCCCCACCCCACTGACCCCAAAGGTCAGTGACCCCCACCCCACAGCCCCGGGCCCTCCCTCCGGCCCGCGAGACCCTAAAGCTCCTTCCTCTGGCATTCCGCAGCTTCAGGGAGTGCTGGAGAACCATAGAATCAAAGAGCAGAGATTGTGCAGAGCGGGGAGGGACCCACAGGGATCACCCAGTCCAACTCCTGGCTGTGCACAGGACCCCCCAGCAACCCCACCCTGTCCATCCCTGCAGCGCTGTCCAAGCTCTCCCGGAGCTCTGGCAGCCTCGGGGCCGTGCCCATTCCCTGGGCAGCCTGGGCAGTGCCAGCTCCCTCTGGGGAAGAACCTTTCCCTGCTCTGCAGCCTGACCCGCCCTGGCCCAGCTCCAGCCGTTCCCTGGTCCTGTCCCTGTCCCCAAGCAGAGATCAGAGCTGTCCCTCGGGAGGAGCTGCAGAGCACAGGGAGCTCTGACCTCCACCTCCTCTTGTCCAGGGGCAAAAAGGCTTTACCTGGCATTTCACCTAAGCAGGAGTTCAGTTTCTTTTCCAGCTCTCAATGGCATTACAGAAGCTTGAAACAAAGGAGCAGGATGGGATAGAGAGCCACAGCCATTATCTGGCACCTGCTGCCAGACTGGCTGGAAAAGGGGAGGGTGGAGGAAACCACAATAGCGTTGATGAAATTCCCTTTCTGTTTTCCAGCAGGGATTTCTGCTGGGCTCTAGCAGCAGGGAGAGCCCAGAGCCCTTGGGTTCTTGGCAGATCAGTGAAGGAGGATGTGCATGCTCTAAAGCTTGTGCTGTTGGGACTGGGCACAGCCGTGTGCAGAGCTCCCTGTGCGTTCTGCAGCCACCACTGGCATCCCTTGGTTTTGCCAGGCTCAGCCCCTGTTTATGTAACGTGTCAGCTCTGCTGCGTGTTCCTTTGATCTGTAACAAGCTGTTGTGAGTTAATGAGTTATGGGGCAGCTCCCCTGCTGCTGGGGAGTCTCACGCTGGACAGGAGCGTTGCCTTCCCAGCATTTCATGATGTGTGTCCCAAGGCACTGGGAAAGTCCAGGTTAGAGGTGTGGCAGGGATGGACAAGAGCAGCACTCAACTGAGGGGCACCAAGCAGCTCCAGCTCAGCGTTTAGGTTTGGTTTATGGTTACTGTGGCTGCTGGGAAGAGCAGAACCCGAGCTCAGAGCTGCAGGGAGGCTGGAACTGGTGCTGCAGGTGCTGACTGGAGGGGTGCCAGTGCAGAGTGCTCATGTAGAGACCAGGGGCGTGTTTCTGCACCAAACCCCCTGCACAGGGGCACAAGGCATGCTGCTGGGGAGTCTCACCACCCCGGCTGTGCCAGGCTCACCCCAGCTATGCCAGGCTCATCCCGGCTGTGCCGGGCTCATCCCACCTGTGCCAGGCTCATCCTGGCTATGCCAGGCTCACCCCAGCTGTGCCAGGCTCATCCCAGCTCTGCCAGGCTCATCCCGGCTGTGCCAGGCTCTGCCCAGCTGTGCCAGGCTCTCCCCAGCTATGCCAGGCTCACCCCAGCTGTGCCAGGCTCACCCCAGCTGTGCCGGGATAATCCCAGCTGTGCCAGCTCACCCCAGCTGTGCCAGCTCACCCCGGCTGTGCCAGGCTCACCCCACCTGTGCCAGCTCACCCCAGCTGTGCCAGCTCACCCCGACTATGCCAGGCTCACCCCAGCTGTGCCAGCTCACCCCTCCGCTCCCGTTGCAGGTGCGGCCGAGGCCAGGGGGAGCTCGAAGCTGCTGAGCACCCTGCTGTGGCTCTGCGGGATGGAGCGCAGGCAGGAGGGCACCGAGGCCGTGCCCAGGGCTGAGCCCGTGCCCGTGGTGTCCCTGGAGGAGGAGCCGCTGGTGAAACACGTGCTGAACATCAACCTGCTGCTCTGTGTGTGCGCCGGCCTCTTCCTCTGGGCCTACTTCGCATAGCCAGGGGCTGCCAGCCCCCACAGCATCAACTAATCCTAACTGGTGTAAATATTAATCATTAGTGGAGGTTTAATGTCATTCTTAATGCTTTCTAAATTTTATTTCTTTATTTAAGATGGTTTAAAGACATAATATTTTCCTTATTTCTAATGGGGGCCTGGCTGTGCCCAGGGCCGAGCACTTGGCACTGGCACCGCCAGACCCCACCTGGCACCAACCAGCTGAGGAAGGTTGGTTTGGTTATTTTAAATATTTAATTTTGCTCTTTGGCCTTAGAGCACTGCCTGGAATTCAGGAAGCCTGGATTCTCTTCCTATTTATGCCTCTAGAACCAGCTACAACCACTTGAGTCCCCTTTGGTTCATCTCCTCTGGCCTTGAGGGACAAGAGTGACACTCGAGTGCCCTGAGCAGAGCCAAGGGCTGTTGTCGGGGCTCTGGTGTGCCTCTGGCTCAGCTGTGTCCCTTCAGCTCCTTCCCTGTGTGCAGTGAGTGCTGATGGACCTGTCTGGGAGCTCTGGCTGAGTTACCACCACTGACACTCCAATGGCAACACCAACACCAGCACCCAGCGTGGAAACTGCTCCAAAACTGCTGCCAGGCGCACCTGAAGGACCTAAACCAGCCAAACCCACCTGGTGTGCCAGGGGCAGCCCCTCATGGCCTGAGCATCCACAGCTGTTCTGGAAGCACCTCAGTGGAGAGCCCTGGGCTGGGAGCATCACTGGCCCTGGCCTCGTGCAGCTGCAGAGAAACATTAAAGAGTGAGAGCTGGTCCCTGTCTGCCTGGAGTCTGTGGGGATGGGGGGGCTGCCAGCACCTCTAGGCCCCATGCCCAGGTTGGAGGAGGCTCCTCCTGGAGCCCCTCACCTGCCCTGGCTCCCTGCAGAGCCTGCTCCCCCTCCCCAGCCTGCTGGGGGTTCCCAAAATTCATTAAGAACTGCAGGGTGGTACAAACCTCACTCCAGAGCTGCCAGTGCTGCGTGTGCAGGCAGTGCCAGCAGGCAGCACCAGGGAGGAGCACTGGAAACCTGCAGCAGCTCACAGAGTCAGGAAATCCTCTTAGAAACCATAGAAAGGGAACTGGCACTGGGGGATCCTTCCTGAGCATGTGAAACTCTGCTGGAAACCCTGGGGGACAGAGGCACTGCACAGTCTGGGGATAAACAGCAAAATCAGTCGCAGGACTGGAGTCTGTGGCTCATCAAACTGAGTTTAGAGTTATAAAAATTTGTTACAGGGCTGGTGAGGTGACAGAGGAAGGTCTCAAAGTGCTCCCACTGAAGTGCTCAGGGAAAAACCAAGCTGAGCAGCCAGTGACTCCAAGCTACAGTGCAGGGGATCACTGTGACCTTCAGGAGCCAGTGGAAGCAACAAAACTAGAATAAAGATGCCTTAAGTTGACAAAAAACAATCTTTAATTTTATAAATGTTCACTCAACTTCTGAATCCAAACAGCTGTTTCAAAGTTCTCTCAAAATTCAACCGTTTTCAACAAAAGCACAAACCCCATTTCCACGGTTTCCTCATGAAACAGTTGCCAGTTGCACATGAACAAAGCAGGTTAATACAAATAACTATGAAATCAGGGTAAGTACTGATCCTAAGTAGCAATGAAATGATTAAAGAGACAGAAGTTCCTCCTACAGCACGACAGTCCTTGAAGGCACTGGATGCATCCACAGTTCCACAGGTGACTGAGAACCAGCAGTCACCACCAGCACTGGGGCAGGGGTTTGGTTCATGGCTTGAGGGGAATCTGCAGCAAATCTGAGAGGGAATGTCCCTTGGGAGGCAGCTCCTGGTACGGGCTAAGAACTACAAAGAACCTCTAACCGTGCCGTGAGAGGGATTATTTCCGTAATACACACATGCACTTTAAATAACTAATGTTCTGCTTCTTATTCTTTTGGGATTTCTGCTAATACCACCTGTATCAGCACCAACCACGCTTCCTAGGCGAGTTCCTGCAGGAATTCATTCCTTCCATCCAAGAGTTTGAAAACCGTTGTCCAGACCCAGATCATTAAACTTCTTCTGCGGGCGAAACCGGAGCCCGGCCAAAGGTTGGGCTCGATTTTCTGAGAGGTCTTCTCCAACTGAGCCATCCTGGAGACCAGAGTCCCCACGAGGCTGCAGTCCCAGCTCTCACAGCTGTGCCACGCTGCCAGAAGAAGCCTTTCCCTGTTAGGTCTGTGGGTTTTCCCCCCGGAGGAGCGCGGGGAAGCCGGAGCTGCGGTCACAGCGCGGTGCTCTCCGTGTCATTGTCAATGTCCAGCAGGAGGTGGTTGTGCAGCTCTCTGCCCGCCAGCTCTGCAGGAAGCTCTGGAGGAGGGTTTGGAAGTGGTTCTGGAATACTGGAATTAGAGTCTGCACAAAAAGGGAACAGCAAGTTTAGCAGCAGGGCCAGGGCCAGCTCACTGAGTCGGGAATTCCTGGGCATCTCCTTGGACAGAGAAGGGAGAGCAAAGATCAACGAAGGCTCTTGCAACAGAGCTGGCCCCTGTGGGCACACGGGGCTGAGCCCAGCTGAACAGCTCAGACTGCTCCTCCTACAGACCCTGGGTCAGCCCTGGGCACAGTAACAGAAACCCACTTCTTCCTGAGGGAGGGAGGACAGTGAGTCTGATTTAGGATCAGACTCCTCAATGCCCCTGGAGAGCTACTCTGGACTTTCACATCAAAACACTCAGCAAAGTAATTTAGCACCTAAATCATCCATCAGGGAACACCACCTGTGACTTTGAGAAGCAACAGGAACAAGGATGGTGTCAAAAGGAGGCAGAAGTTATTTACACCAAGTGCAGATTAAACCTCTCTCCTGTGTAAACAGGGCATGTCATGGTCTTTGTCTCTTCTGAGGAGAGGAGGATTTTGTTCAAGCCAAGGTGTCCAAAAAGGACCACAAAATGCTGCATCTCTGGTGACTGACTGCCCTGGCAGCTAGAATTATCAGACCAGAAAAATCCCTAGCAGCTCAAAAAAAGGTAACTGAAAATCTTGTCAGGATTTTAGAAAGCTGATTTACAACATGCCATGACATCCCTTACTGCAGTCCAGCAGCTGCTCCACATAGAAAGTAATTTAGATCACTTAAATCAACAAAAAAATCCAAATAAATGCCTTGTTTTCAAGCACAGGAGGTGCAGACAGGCATCCTAGAGAGACTGGGACTCATAACTCCAGCATGAAACCCTGAAGTTAACCCAGAAGTTACTGCAGAAAAGCTCAAGTTGAAGGTTTCTGAGCTGAATGACCTGGAAGAGGGGAAAGCAGCCCCTGAGAGCATCCTGCCCTGCTCCTGAGCCCCCACAGCCCCAGCAGCCTGCAGGGATCTGTGTCCTGGGATCCTGCACATCCCATCCTGCTCTGGCCTGGCACTGAGCAGGAGCTTCAGCCACAGAACCCCAGAATGGTTTGGGCTGGAAGGGACCTTAAATCCCATCCCATCCCACCCTCTGCGTGGGCAGGGACACTCCCACTAGCCCGAGCCCCTGGAGCAGCTCCTCTGGGAGGCTGTGACACGGGGAGGGAGCACTTGTGACACAGGACAGGGCAGTGACACTGACACAGCAGGAGCCTCTGCATGGAACACAGCTCTGGGGTTTCTGTACATGGAGGCAGCACAAGGTGAGAGTGGCCAGGAGACACCAGGAGCTCCACATTCTGCTCTCCAATGCTTTAGTGGGTTAATGGGAGCAGCAGCAGCCCCTCTCTGGCCATGCCCAGGGACACACACAGCAGGGCACTGGGGGGGTTAGTAGTTAGCACACACATCATTAGCAATTAGCAATTAGCAACAGTGTCGGCCAATCAGGGGCCTGTTCCTTACCATTGCACTTGCCAACACAGTTCCTACTGAATGCTGGTCAAACATCTGGATTATTCAATAAAACCTTTGATTAGAATATTCTAGGGCTTCTCACTTGAACACCATAAATAGAATTTGAGGCATTACTAAAGCCCAGCACATGGACAAGGGAGTCAACAGTATCCTGGGGACAGTTCAGAATTCCTGTGCAGGGATCATTATGAGGTTTGCTGGCACCTTAATTTTGTTCCCTCATTCCAATTGTTAGGGTTCAAATTAAAACCAGCAGCTGCACATTGTGAATTAGTGGGTCTGTAAGTGCTGGTATGTGCAGGTGTGAATATTAGAGCAGACACTCTTATGTGGCAGGTGGTGGTGTTAATTCAGATTATTAATCCTTTAAAAACACATTGATCTGGAAAAGGGGGATGCTTTAGCATGGAGTGTAGTGCTGGAGGTGAGCCTGAGTGTCACTTCAACCCCTCCCCAGGGGGATTTTAGCTAAACTGGCTGGATCTACTAAGTCCCTTCACAAGTTTAGGAGAGAATCCTCCCTCAGCAGCTTTCCTTTCCCCATTTCCCTGCGTGGCAGCTCCCATGCTGTGTTTACAGCACACACCTGGGCCAATTTGCTCTGGTTTGCAGTCCCCTCTGGCAGGTGCTTGCTGTGCCCAATTCTATTGAAGCAGCCCCAGCTGGATGTTAATTACAAGATAAGGATTTCTCCCATTACACTGGGGTAAAACAAACCCTCCCTGTCTGCTATCATTGAAGCAATTTCCTCAGAACCAGGAAAACCCTAAAATGAAAATAAATATGGTCAAACTATGAAACACTTGGAAATTTAGATGAAGTCTTCCCTTGAAGTTTGACTCATTAGCACAGCTGCTGCTGCTAACTTCATTGTAGAGTGCTGTCAGGATTCAGAGCCCAGCCCCACTTCTGACTTCAACTTGGGAATAAATTATCCTCATATTTTAAATATACTGACAAAAGTACAACCAGAAGTCAGTTACTTTAAAAATCAAAGCTACTTTTTGGTTGCTTAAGCAGCTCATTTACTGCTGGTTTCATCCTGGAATCCCATAATGGGCAGGGACACCTCCCACTGTCCCAGGTTCCTCCAAAAGCCCCACCCAACCTGGCCTTGGCCACTTCCAGGGATCCAGGGGCAGCCACAGCTGCTCTGAGCAACCTCATTCTCCAATTAACAGAAACCCCAAACCTGAATGACTTCCAGCCTGACTTCTCAGTGCAATTTCAGTGTCCTGGCTGCAAACAGAGAAATCCTGCTCCACCTCAGGCAGGCAGCCCTGACTGCCCGGGGAGGCAGCAGCAGCACCCAGGGCCTCCCAGCCCAGCAGGGACATGAGTGGGGTGTGCATGAGTGGGACTGAGCAGGCAGAGCCAGCAGGGAGGCTGGAAGCCAACGTGCTACAGTGCAGGTGCTGTTCTGCCATGGGTTTAGTCACATCAGCCTGGATTTTGCCAAAAAAACTCCAAGTGGTTAAAAATAACTGCAAAGCTAAAGTGAGAGCTGCATTAAAACATAACTACAAACCACCAATTTGTAGGAAAAATCATATTGGCCTGCACTGAGGAGAACAAACCTGCTGGAAACAGGTCACTCATCACACCTGACTTGGGGACTAATCTGGGGGCCAGGTGTGAAGTGTCAATTCTTTCCAGGGACTTCAGGAGTAACTGCATGTTCACAGGTCTATTAAACTGAGCAGCAGAGGCCTTAGACCCTCCTGCAGGCAGAATGCTATGGAGGGATGAGATACAGAGCTGGCAGAGCACATTTCCTACGTGGGGATGAGGACACAGGGCTGGCAGAGCACAGTTCCAAGCGCATGTCTGAACTCAAGCTACAAACAGGAGCAGTTGAGCTGCAATTGCAGTTTCTGTGAGTACAAACCTTATTCGCAGTAACCATCCCCACCTGTGAAGGCATTGGGGTAGAGCTGTTAGGCAACAGAATTGATACTCTGCATTCCAATACATTAGTCTAATTCTAGAGAAGCTGCAGTGTCATGGGAAAGTTCCAACCACTATTAATTATAAGTAGATTTAAAAGCATTAGTCTCCCACATTCAGTATCTCTTCCTTCAGAATTTCCCAGAATAAGCAGTGACTCAGCAGGAAAACATTCCAAAATCTGCTGGTTTTGAATGGCCTCAGCAACTACATTTAAAAAAATAAACTTTATTAAAGTAACATTATCCCAACCAAATTGGTAACTACAAGCTTCATGAAGCTTCTGTGAGAAGACAAAAGTTTCTCTTTACTTCATGGCTGTCTTAAAACAAGGATTGCACTTAAGATGTGAGGCTTTATAAATACTGACCTAAGAAATAGAGTTTAATGCAGGTGATTCTTCAGCTTCTGGATGTCCAACTTAAATGCACATCAGAAGGCTCTGTTTTCATAAGGTAAAACATTCTCTGCATGTTTTGCCTACTAGAACACGTGTCAGTGACCACTTGTGCCCTTTTCTTATCTCAGTATGTGCTGAAATCCACCATCCTTGGCTACATCTTCTCCCTCCTCTAAATATTTGCTTTTTGGCAACAGATGTACAAGCAGAACTGACTGCCAAGATGCTGAGCTGGAGCTGCTGTCACAGCGTTAAGCTTCCAAACAGGAAAAAAAAAAACCAAAACAAAAGTTCATCTCCACTTGCCCCCAAACACTTCTGCCTCAGGAATGACACCCTCGTGTGCAGAGCAGCTGGGTGGGCATGAACTGGAAAGGATCTGCGGAGTATTTTAGCTGTGATTTGCGCTTCCCAGTTCCCCCCCATGGACCCCCAGCTCCAGGCAGTACTTCCCGCACTGTCAGTCCCCAGGAGCAGCAGCCAGGGGAGGACGCACTCACCTGTGACCACTTTGGAGGCCGTCGGCGCGGGGTTTGCAGGCGCGCCCTCAGCGGGCAGCTGTGAGGGAGGGTGAGGCGGAGGGGGCACGCTGGGTCTGTTCCTGGGCTTGGGCACGGGCCGCGGCCGGGGCAGGGTGCCGCTGTGAGGGGAGCAGGGGGCCGGGCAGGGCTCGGGGGCGTGCTTGCCCAGCGGGGGCGTGTCGGGCGGGGTCGGGGTCTGCGGCAGGGGCTGCTCCGGGCCCTGCTCGCCAGGAGATGCTTGGCTGCTGCCCTTGGGCTGCAGGGGAGGAGTTGCCTGTGCTGGGGGCTGAGGGGGAGGGTGGCTGGGAGCTTGCAGCGGGGACAGGCTGCTGGAATATCTCCGAGGTGCGGAAACCTGGCAAGGGGAGGAGGTCTGGGCTGCTCCTTGGTTTGAGTGTTGAGCAGGGGGAGAAGAGCTTCTGGCTGGGGGTTTTGGAGAGACAGAAGGTGGCTGAGCAGCTGGGGAAGAGCTTTGGCTTCCAGGCTGCCCCGGAGGGGGGTTGGCTGGTTTGGGGGGGGCTGGCGCCGGCTTCTTCACAGCTGTGGAGAGAAGAGGGGAGAGTCCAGCATCAGGGACTGGGGGTTTTACAGGGACAGGCAGTGACAGGACACGGGGAATGGCTTCCCACTAACAGGGAGTGGGGTTAGATAGGATATGGGGAAGGAATTGCTCCCTGGGAGGGTGGGCAGGCCCTGGCACAGGGTGCCCAGAGAAGCTGTGGCTGCCCCTGGATCCCTGGCAGTGTCCCAGGCCTGGTTGGACATTGGGGCTTGGAGCAGCCTGGGACAGTGGGAGGTGTCCCTGCCCATGGCAAAGGATGGAACAAGATGAGTTTTAAGGTCCCTTCCAACCCGAAGCATTTTGGGAGTTCCAGAATTCCAAACCAAGCTCCCAAAGAAAACAATTAGCAGCACAAAAAATGCCTAGCTATGTTATCAAAATAAAGTGGTGCATTATCAACTACAAGCATTTACTGATCAATAGCTTTTGAGAGTTTGTTAAACAGCACTGGTGACACTGTCACCATTCAGAGAGTCCAAAAGTCACAGCTGCTTTACAGCCAGGCCTTGGGGACAAGCCAACAGATTAAACTGCTGTCTGTATAAGGGCAGAGATGCTGATAAAGTTATTTCTGCAGTACATCAAGGCTTGGAAAGCAAAGGAACACACACCTCTCCTCAGGGCGTGGGGACTGGGACCAGCAGCGTTCTGGGGCTGGCTGACAGAGAGCTGGGAGGTGCTGGGCACTGCCTGGCCCGGGGCAGGGCCTGCCTGGCCGCCGTTCCTCACCGGGGGAGGAGTGGCTGCACTCGTGCTCTCCTTGGATTTTGAGGTACTGCAAGGAAAGAGCCCACATTAGAGATGGTTGTAACGTGCCTGCTCCGCCTCTGCTGCAGCTGTTCCCTTGCAAACCGTGCTGTGGATCAGATATTGGGGAACAATTTTCATGGAAAGCGTTGTCAAGCCCTGGCACAGGTGCCCAGGGAAGTGGTGGAGTCACAGTCCCAGAAGTGTTAAAAAAACCTGTGGATGTGGAACTTGAGGGCATGGCTCAGTGGTGAACGCTGTGGCAGTGCTGGGTTGATGGTGATGATGGAGGATGAGCCAGCTGAGGTGGTTCTGGGCAGGGTCCCCTCCTGTGCCTGTGCTCCTGCAGGCTTCTCTCACTTCTCTGTATTTAGAGTCACCTGCAGCAATTTAGCCCTCAAAAGGACTGACTTTACTCACTTCCACTGGCAGCTTGCAGTCCCCATTTCTCCCAGGTGCTGTTAACAAATTGTGAGTACTTGCACAGAGGCTGTGCAGATTTTAAGTGCAACTTTCAGACACGACCCCTGAGGTTTTGTTTCAATTGCCTCTACCACAAAAGCCATCTGTGGAGGAAATACTGGTGTGCAGGGGATTTCCAAACGAGCTGGTTTTGTAAATATGTCACCTGAGAACAAGCTTTGTGCACAAGAGTCAGTGCTGCATCAAACCCCACGGTGGGGTTTCACCCTGAGGCTGACATTTGGAAACACTGCAGGCTTCACACGTGGTTTGTCACAGCTCTCAGAGCACTGAAGAGCTGACAGCAAAGTGCTGCTTCCACCTCACAGGAGGAAGTCAGGCTGTTGCAATTAGCCTTGGAGTCCAGGGACACAAGTGCAGAGCTTCCAGAGAAATTAAACAGCAAAGAGCCTGTGTACCTACTTGTTCTAAAGAAACTAATCCTGAAATGTGATAAACTGACTGACAGTTTTCTAGTAAGTAAGTCTGCTCATCACTAACACTTGCTACAGACAAATAAACAAAACAAGACATATCCAGATAACGTGTACAAGAAACAACAAACAAGACCAACAGGTTTCTGCTATTGCCACTGTAGGTTTTGCTCTTTCAGCAGCAAACTGGTATCACCTGTGTGCACATCTCTAAAACACAACCTGGGAAGGTCAGTGTGGGCAGTAGAAACAGAGGGAATTTTTCATCATCATTTTCCCCCCAAGAATTCCAGTATCTTAGAAGATGAACTCCAGAACAGACAGAACTGTGTATCTTATATTAGCAGATTAATTCTGGAACACCCACAACCGTGGATGCTATTTTATAAGACCAATTCTGTGTGTTATTTCAGAAGCCCAATTGTGGAGCCACACCCACAATTGTGGAGAGCTCCTGCAGGGTGCTGCTGCCCACACCTGCCAGGGCACACACCTGAGGGAGCATGGGTGACACCAGTCTGCTGCCGGAGCCGCTGCCAAGCCGCTGCCAGCGCACGCCGTGCCTCTTACCTGGCATCCTCAGTGCCTGGAGCCTGGGGCTGCTCTGGGGCAGCAGAGGGAGCGGGGCCAGCCCCGGGGCCGGGCTCAGCCCCGGCAGGAGGGCAGTGCTGCTCGGCTGCCGCGGGCTCGCAGGGCGGCAGCGGCGGCTGGAAGGCGGGTGATGTGAGCTTTCTGTTTACAGTGCCACATCGCCGCGGGGTCGCGGGCAGCTCCAGCACCTTCACACCAAAGCTACAGAGAGAAGAGAGAGTGAACACAGCAGGCGGCCGCCCCCAGGTGCTGCAGCAGCAGGACTCTGGGGGTCCCACCCCCGGACAAACCCCGACATGCAAAGCGGCGACGAGGAAAGCTCCGCTGGCTGCACGACACCACGATGTTAAAGCCTCCACTGGCTGCAGAACACCAGCAATGTTAAAACATGCAACAGGATTTGGCTTATCCCCACAGAGGGATAAGCTCAACGTCAGTGAACAAACTACTCAATTACATTTGGAGACAAACACTGATGACAATGAGGTCAGAGCACTCGGAATCTCACATGTAAATACAGACGTTTCCTGACATACCACAGTAGCTCCTCACTAAATGTATTTTGCCACATGAATTTTGTTTCCATCACACACTAAGTTGCAGCAGAGATTCAAGAAAAAGCTACTGGATACAGGCTGTGATTTGGGGGCTGGAATGAGAGATCCTTACAGTCCTTTCCAACCCAAATCATTATATTTGTGTTTCAAGGAGAACAGTGGAGAAACAGACCCCAACTCTAACAGATTTTAGAATGCATACAGCACATATGTTCTAGAAATTATTTTATTCTTGTTGTATTAAACACTGAATCTTGAAATGATTTTCTTCTTCCTCTGTTAAGTGCTGACAAATTTGCATGTGGCTGGTCATAGCTAACAGGTAACAACTTAACATTTGCATCAACAGCTAAAAACAAGCACATCACTTGAATACTCATGATGAGTGATAAGAATGAACGTTACACTACATGTTATATGGGAAACAGCACGTTTTACTGGGAGTTTTTAGCATTCTACTGCTTGCTGTGGCAATACTGTACCATCATCAACTCAGAAGTCTTATCATGAAGGCACCAGGTAACACCACCTCAGCTTATGGGCTTTGAAAGAGAAGCCATGGAATACCAGAAGTTAGACACTGAGAGAGGCTACTGCAGACACTTCTGTTCCAGTGAATCTCAGACCACCCCCAATCTGCACCAGGAGAATGCAGACTGGGAGCAGCAGTATCTGCTTGGGATTTATCATGCATGGAGTGTAACTGGAAGGAAGTAACAGTACATTACCTTTGAGCCATCCTCAGGCTGCAACAACAGGAAATAAATCACTATTGTTATCTACAGCATTTGCATGAAATTCCTCTCCTGACACCAGTGAAGGTGCCTGATTGAAGCCTCATTGGAAGAGGGCTATAATGGAGCCCTAAGATGAGAATTACACCTACCTTTCCTTCTTCAGTAAATCCCCTTCCATCACAGTCATGCTCAAAGGCCTCTTCCTCTCCAGGGTCCCACATTCATAGTCATTCCCAGTGTGTGACAAGTGATTGGAATTTACAGCAGGAACTGCCACAAATGCCCCAGACACATTGAAATCTTCATCTGGAAGAGGGACAGACAGAATGCCTCCTTAGATAGACACACATATCCCAAGGGGTGCCTCACTGCACGAGCCACTGAGGGTGACCTGGAGGGGAATGTAAAACTGCTGAGCTGTGGCAGGAACTCACCTCCAGGGAAGAACCAGTCTGCATGCTGAATAATGGGCTCAATAACTGCTACCACATGCACTGAAGTGGCTGCTGCCATTTCAGCAAGGGATCTGTAGGAGAGATTTGAACAACGCTTTATTCAGAGTTCCATCAAAGCAAGAAAATTAACATCAATTCAGACTACCTAAATAACAACTTAGGCTAAGCATGATGGATCAGCTCCTCAGTACCAGAGAAAGAGCAACTGTGCTGGACTCCACACTCTTCAGTAACATCCACAGCTTTTGGAAACACCTCTAAAAACCCTCCTGCCTCAAAGGACCTGGAGCCATGGGCTGAAAGAACACCTGAAATATTCTTTAGGTAAACAGCACATTGCTGTGAATAGATTAAAGGATTTAAACCTATCAGTTCTACAGCTTCCCCCAGTTCTGCTTTGTAGCTTTCTTAAAAGAACTCACCCTTCATTCTTTGCCCACAGCAAGTTGGGGCCCAAGACTATGGCGATGTTGCTGGGTGTCATTTTGTTAACGTCACTGTTCTGGGCAAGCTTGGCTAAAAATTTAATTAAATACCTTCAAAAAGGAAAGAAATAATTAAACAGCAGAAACCATGACAAAAAGCAAGTAAATAAAAATTCAAGAACTTGTACAGAGAGCTCCCAACAACATGGAAATGAGATGAGCAGCCTTCTTGCTTGGCTGCTGCCCAAAGCTTCTGCTCCTGACTCATAAAAGTTGAACTGGGTAGCAAAGAAAGCAGCTCCCATCTTAGCAAAATAGAACCACAGAAATACTATACTTCCAGAGAAAAATGCTTAATTTCAGTTTTAGTTTCATGCCCTATAATGGAAATTCCATGCTTCTAGGAATCACCAGAGCTGGTTTTGTTCTGGTTCATTTCCACAACGCAAAACCAAAAGGAAAAATGAGGTGTTTAAGACAGATCCAGGTGATTTCTAAGACTGGAAACTACAGCAAAAAGCAGAGCATGAGCCATAAGTAGAAAGGCTCTGTGTATCACTATTTCCTGACAGTCAATAGGGAATTAATCTGAGGACACCACCTATGCATGGCCACTGCTGCATGAAATAAGAGGTATTTTTATAAATCTCAGTGAATTTGGCCAGGAAAAGCACACCTGGATTAGAGTTTAGTTTAACTGGCTTTGAGTGCAAAGCAGCTGAGCTAAGAGATGTTCACACCTACCTGAAGTTAACACGGTAATGCTCAGGTAATCTGTTACAAATCCTCCATAACTCCTGGAGCTTCTTATCCTGGTCCTGAATACTGAAAGGACAAAAAAAAAAATGCCATGACATCTTACTTTCAGGGCAGAAATTGTTTCTGCAGTGACAAAGAGATGATGGTATAAACTTCCATTTATGCCACATAAATGTTTTGTACTCAGTAACCTGCTTGTCAGATCCTTGAACTATGTCTACCTGTAACAAAACTGCTTGAGCATCAATACTGTGCAGCCAGCAACCTGAAGCAGCCCTAACAGTTAAACAAAGTAGAAATTTCACCACATTTTGTGCAATTTTTATTAAGCTATTTATTATTTAAAATAATTTGTTATATGAAATACCCGTTAGTGAAATAATAAATAACTGTGTGAGCTTGGCTGTTTCTTTTGAATTAATCTATGAAGAATCAAATGTAACAGAAATATGCAGCATGACTTCCTCTGTAGCTATTTCTAGCATGCTTACTTTGCAGCTTGTGTCCACTCCTCATACAGGCTGTAGGTCATGAGAGGCTCTGGCAGCTCCCGTAAATAGGATTTCAAGGCACCTGCAATGCAGACAGGGACAGGCTGGCTCCTCAGCCACTGCTTTCACACTTCAGGAAAAATCCTGCCCTCACTTTGCAGTTTTATCTGTGCAATGAATTCCAAGTACCAGGGAAAGTGGCAAGACCTGACACTTGCACAGTGGAACTGCTCAGATCTCAGCACAAAGGGTCTGTCAGTAATTGGTGAAATTTGACAGGAACATGCTGTAAAACTCTGAATCATCTCTTCAGGACAAAGGACTTACAAAGATATCTTGAAGGTCTACGCACAGCTCTAATCTACCTTGACCATGTTAACTTTCTTGTCATGAGAGATGTGACAGCTGGGCCATTATGATCACCTGAATTTTACACACCATTGTCACAAATACATCAGCTGTGATCAGCATGGGCACCCTACACTTATCTGTGTCAAACTGTGCAGTGAACTTTCCACTGACTGCCACTTCTCCCAGTCTAACTGTGGAGATTAACACCTGAACAGCAGGAAGTTGTGTTGTGTCAATTTACACCTGGTTTGGATTCAGAGCACTCCCAATACCTGCAACAGCGTGGGGATCTGAGTAAAACTCATCAAGCTGGGAAGTGGAACAGTCCAGGGCAGCTTTCAGCTTTTTTAACTTGGAGGCTCCAGCAGCAATTCTGAACAAGCCCTGCATCAGAGAAATGAAATGTCCTGATTGGTAACCACACATTGGCACAAGCATGGAACAGCACCAGTTTTACAACAGCCTCTTTCAGAACATTCCAGCTTTGGTGCCTTCCCCTGACAGTTATGACCCAGCTGACCCTTCATGTGTCCCGTCACTGCCACCTGACCATGGTTCAGCTCTTTCCCCACCTTGGCCCACCCCTAATTTCATTGTATGTGCATCCACCTCCAAGATACTTCACGCAGTGCTGAGGTTATTCTGTTGCAAAACATTTACCAACTACTTAATGAAGAAATTAGTTAAGCAATGTGTTAACAAACAGACACCAGTTTATGAGCTTCACTGGGCTCTCTTCCCCCTCTTGCTGGCCTGTGATCTGGAATTACCCACCTCCTCTCTCATCCCTGTTTCCAGGAGCATCATGACACAGGCTTCGATGGGAACTGCGATTTCCCGCCCGCTGCGCTTGAGATGCTCTTCCAGGGGAGTTCCAAAAGCTGGTTTTTCAGTCCATTTGTCTAAGTTGGAGAGTATCAAAACACTGAGCAGGATATCTACCAAACCCTTGAATTATAGCCCAGGCAAGAAGAGAGGAAAGCCTCTAGTACAGCACAGAAACATTCAGACTACAGCAGGAGTTTTACAGCCCTTGATTGGTAAAGTCCCTTGGATCATGAGCAAAGAGAAAATGAGGCTGCTGGTGGTCAAGAAAAAAATACTTCTGCATCTTTCTTGATGGAATATCACATAAAAATTCTGTGTATGGCTGGAATTATAAATAACAAACCTCAACAAGTGCCAGCACAAGGCTGCACATTCCAGTAACACTGATTTGGCTCCAGTCTGCAAGAATCTGTGAGGCAAATTTTGTCCAGACTGCATGACCTGGGCTGATTTTTGTTTTAACTGTATTTAAGGTGAATAAACACTGAGCAGTTTTATTCCTTAGATTTAATTCCTTAAATCAGCAAATTACAATGGATGTTAACAGCCCCAGTGTATCACATCAGAACTACCATGGTAACAGCCCAGCACTGTAACATTCCAATTTTCAATTTCATTCTTCAATTCTTGTTAACTCCAATTGGCACAAATTTCTCCAAATTGAATGTGAATTTCTTCTTGCCTACAATTTAGGTTCTGACCCATTTCTTCTATTTTAACTGAAAAAATGCAGATGTAAAAGGTTACTGTTAGTACAGATGTGTTATTTCTTTAATGTGGAAAAGAGGCCAAGAAAGACAAAAACTTCAGAGGACTTCAAAGAGTGCTCTGAAGGCGAAGTGTTTCTGCAAAGGATTTCATTCACCCCTTTTCTTTACAAAACCACATCAATCACCTCCCTTGTCCAGTTTTAGTCCCTCTCATTCATTAACACGCCATGAGATGCACATGGCATTTCCCAACCTTTGCAAATTACAGCAAACATCAGGAAAAGAAACCTCAGTACTTGTTCAAAGTCCCAGCTCCCATCCCTGGCAGTGCCCCAGGCCAGGCTGGATGGGGCTTGGAGCAGTCTGACATCATGGAAAGTGTCCCTAAACATGGCAGGAGTGGCACTGGATGGGCTTTAGGGTCCCTTCCAACCCAAGCTTTTATGGGATTCTAATTTACACTGCAGCTAGGAACACAAGGTGAGAAATTCCCTACATCAGCCACTTGGCCACCATGGCTCCCAGCCACCTTCTAGGGAGGCCAGTCCATTCTGAAATGTTTGCTGCTCAGCTGCTCTGCCCAAACTTTCCATGCAACAATAACAAATTTCAAGCAGCCATATCCACAAAGAACCTTCTGCACAGCCCTGCTGCTGTACCAGCATCACCTCCTCTCCCACACTGAGTACAGATATCCCACACCATTTTCCACAATGCCCCTATTGATTTATGTATTGAATTGGTTCATCTTTAACAACCTTCATCAGCTGAAGATACCTGACCCTTCTCAGCTCAGACTGTATTTTCCCTCAGAATCTGTTCTCCTATTCTCCAAAGACTCAGGGACAGCACAGCCAATATTTTGGAGAGTAGTCTCCAAAACACACAGTGCATCTTCATCCCAAATCATCAGTGATACACCTGAAAGTCCCCTGACAGTGGAAGCTTAGCAGCAGTTCCAGTTCCTCTTAGGGAAGAAATGAAGCTGCACAATTCACTTGTTTAACAGCTACAAGATAATCAGCACAAGAACCCAAACTCTCCATTTCCCTGCATGCAGTGCACACTGGGAAAGAGGACTGCACAAAATGAGGGGGGGGGAAAGGTAAAGCTCCTCAAAATCCATGGAATTTTCCTGATAATCACCTGTAATCACTCGAGAACCAAATGACACTTTCATCGGCCTGAAGAGCCAGGTGTGACTCAGCAAAAGGGCATAAGGAAAACAGGAGAGCAAATAGAAAAATCCTTCCTTTACCCTCCTGAGTATCAGAGATATCCTAATTAATATTTTATTAGTGTGTTAAACATGGCTGGAGAACTCCGGAGAACACGAAGATGGAATTATGCTTGGGAATGTAAAATTGTTAAGCAGATCAAAATGGCCTTATTAAATCACTCTGCATGCAAGAGAATCAAGATAGAGGAGGAGAATATTGTGCATAGGTGGCACAGGCAAGGAGAAGCATCAGCCAGAGCACAGGTTACTTTACCTTGATGGGCTTGAATTTCGGGTAGGACCTTTTCTATGACTGCTAATGCTTTTCTATGGTAATCTGCTTGTGCTTCTAATAACTGAGAACAGAAGCCACATTTTAAAAACAAAAAGAGCATTAGCTTCTGATGAGCACATAAGACAAGACTAAAGGTTTAGCACACAAAATGTCATCTCTGAGAACTGAGTGTGTGTGCCCAGCTGTGCTGAAGCAGAGCCCCAGTGCCAGCACTCACCATAACAAAGCAGCGGGCGTACTCCCCCTCCTTGGACACGAAGCTGTACATGTCTGCAGCCAGCTGATCCTTTGGGAAAGATGCAAACCAGGACAGCAGATTACTCATCTCAAACTGGACAGACAGATTTATTGTGTTTATTTTGCCTGCAGGAAGTTTGAGCTAAGAAGCTGTAATGCACCTGCTCTGATCCAAGCGTTCTTCGAGCAAAACAATTTCAAAATCTTAATTCTGGTTTATCCAGCAAAGCAGTTGCCCCCTTCAGTCAAGGACATATTGCCATTCAGTCCAGTTATTTATAGCACTCAAAGACAATAATAAAAAAGGTTTCAGTTCTCAGTACTCAATGGAGCATTTGCTGTTGAGAAGTGAAAATGAATGTGAACTGCTCGGAGGTGTCACAGGTCCTGGGATGGCCCAGCTTCAGTTTCCTCCAGGTGCCTCCTACTGCACAGCTGCCCCATGGCTTGGAGCACCCAGACACCCTGAACATTCATTCATGGCCAGGACACAGCTGGCTCAGACTGAAACTGAAAATAATGTCAAATACCCAAATTAGAAACACCCTGGATGGAGTTCCTCATTGAACTAAAGCAATCCAGAGATCAGCTGGCATGAAAATACCCCCAGGACAGACACTGTCACAGCCACATGATTTGCAGCTGCACAACTGGGCAATTCCATGGGAGGTGTGGAAGGGACACTCCTCCTGTCCTTACCTTGCACTGCTCTACTTTATTTCCAGCTTCATCCATCTCTTCCTTAAGAGATTCTATTTTTGAAGGGTGCACTTGGAAATTTGTTCCTGAAGTCTTGTGGGCTTGGTTGTATCTGGGGAAGAAAAGTTTCATTCTGAATCAATATTCACCATGAATCTGCATTTATGGCTCCCTTGGAATTGGTTTCTTTCAACAGGAAACAAACCCCACAGCTCCAGAGCTTTTCCACCAGAACTGAAAGGTTCCAAACACACCATTCATGACATGCTGACAATAATCCACCAGCAGCTATAAAAACCTCCAGGAATCCTGTGTCTGCCCCATAAGATGGGTGTGGAACATGCTGAAAATGGCTCCACCAATTCTCAGGGCAGTGTAAAACCATTGAAAGGCACTCAAGGGTGAGATGAAGCACCCAGGAGCCTCCCAGTGAGATGGCTCCATACAGGGCTGTAAAACCACTTGGCCTGGTTACACAGAGAGACTCCTGTTCCCTCTCTAAGCTGAAAACTTCAGTGATTCCTTTTTAAACACTTGTATGAACTGGAAACTGGATGAGTTTCCAACATTTTTTCCAATTATATACAGGCATGTAAGAACTCTGAAATCTTCTGTTTGGATCTAGCAGTCATGGATCCTTTTCTGGTGTAACTTAAATGTTAATTTGTCTTTTTTCACCTCTTGCCTGCTCACAGCAACTATTCAGGAGCTAGCACCAGAGCAGAGCAGGTGCCATGAGATGCCAACAAGGAGTTCACATGGACAGAAAAGCACCCAGTGACTGAAATGCTCTCCTACCTTCCCCTGGCAGAATCCCAGTCCAGCACCAGCTTTGCAAGCTGCTTCCTCTGCTTCTGAATGTTGGGGATCTCTGTCTGAAATGAGAATTAGGGGCTTACATTGAATTTGAAATTGTGCATTGTAACAAATTACATTGTAGGCTTCATGCACACTTTCCAGCAGTAACACAGGGCTCCTTAAAGCAGCTTTTAAACACCAGCTCTGAGACAATCCACTTTTGCTCAGTTTATACATCAATCCAGATGTGTTCCTCCTCTCAGGCTGAGCTGTCTCACCTCTGTCAGAATGCACAGTGGGTCTAGAACTTCTTTCTCAATCTGTACTTCATACTGGGAGAGCTCCATTGCCAGTTTGATCTCTGCATCCCCACAGGTATCCAGCATTTTCCTGTAAGAATTACAGGGAATTGGCATGGCAGTTACCACTGACTGAAGAAGGATTGAAGGCAGAGCAGAGCTTTGGAAAGCTGTAGAAAGCAAAGCATCCCTTCATGGCCTGAACCCAGCTGCTCTGTGCTCTCTTGGAGAAATCTGGGACAGGCAAGTGGTGTTATTAAACCTTTTTCTTCTAAATTCCTGAGCCATGACAACACTTTGGAGGCTTTTAGACATCCAGGTGATTATACCAGCCCTGAGGGCACAGAAGTCAGTGTTTATTTCCAAGCCCATCCTTCCATCTCACAGATGCAAGAGAAATTGCTCAATGCAGTATTTCATTTTCTCCTAAGCCCCTTTAATGTGAAGGTCTTAACACCCTAATTCCCAGCAATCCCATCCCCAGCAGTCTCAGGCTCCAAACCCATGACTTGACCTTCATTTTATGCTTGTTATAAGGAAAACCCCTATTCTGTAAGATTTTTATCCAGGTTTAAATCTCCTGCAGTGGCTCAGAAATATGTTCTCAAAGGTTTCTAAGGTCATTCTACACTGCCTCCATAAGAATTCCTACCAGCAATGAAAAAACCCACTTGGCTCCAGGAATTCAGCACAGGGAGGTTCATTTGTTTCAGCCACTTTCCTGTAAATTGCAAATAACCACTTTGCCAGGATAGATAAATTGGGGCTACTTTGAACTAGGAGCCATTAATGCAAATTGACATTATTTTAAGTCATCGGTTCAAACCTGCAGAATGCAATTTAAAGTAAGAATGCAGTTTAGTTGTAGAATACACAATATTTTAAACTTCAAATGGAGACAGTATTTCTACTAACCCACAAGGAAAAAAGCCATTTTAAAAGCTTTTATGATAGCAGAGAATCAGAATCCTCTGAAATGCAATTCAGCCTAAAACTTGTCCCCAAATCATTCCAGAAAAATTGCTTGCTCACTGTTTCTCCCTTTGGATTAGAGAAAGAATCTAGAAATATTAAGTTTTATTAGATTGAAACCAGCCTTTGTGCACCCAGAGGCTCTAATTAGAGCCCTGCAGGCAATAAGATGTCAGACTGCAAGTCAGGAAAAGAAGGCAAACACTTACCCCAGCAGAGTTTCATCACTCAGCTGGATGGATCCTTCTTGCATGTTTTGAGCCAGAGCTGTTAGAGGAAGCTTTTTCTATGGAACAGAAGGAACAGTGCTTAGCTTAGTGCTGCTCACTCTTTCCAGCTTCCCCAGCACATCCCCTCTCAGGTTTTGCTCCTCTTCCATGTGGTTTCTATTACACAAACACAGCTCATTCTTGGACTCGAAGAAAATGCCAAGTCACAAAAAGTTTGAAGCCCCAAGACTCCTCAGATACTCTGAAAAGCACTTTCTTCTCAGTTTTAGCTGGAATGACTGGCCCAAAGTGTATCTCAACTACTGCCAAGGAGAGATGAACAGCTCTAAGCTGAGATTTAAGCACCCAGCTTGTCACGTCTGTCTCCTGTGTGCCCCTGCTCTCAGCTGTTACTCAATAAAAGGAGAAAGTGTGAATGTGAATTCTTTCTGGCTCTGATGCTTTAAGAAAACCTACCTACAGCTTTGCTAAGGAGGGACAGAATCAAATGTGTACAGAAAATTATTTCCAGCCAGGGGGAAGTGTCAGTGTCCAAGGGCAACTCCAGATGTGAGGAGCTGGGTCAGAGCTGCAGATCATCTTCCCCCAGCTGGGTGCAGGAGAGCTCCAGGCCCCCAGCACACTGCAGGGACAAGAGGTGTCCTGGCACTGCTGAGGTGTTCCCAGGCTGTGCTGTGATGGGGTTTCACTGGGGCTTCACTGGGGTTTCACTGGGGTTTCAATAGAGTTTCACTGGGGTTTATAGGGTTTCACTGGGGTGTCACTGGGGTTTCAATGCAGTGTCACTGGGGCTTCACTGGGGTTTCACTGGGGTTTCAATAGGGTTTCACTGGGGTGTCACTGGGATGTCACTGGGGTTTCAGTGGAGTGTCACTGGGGTTTCACTGGGGTTTCAATCAAGGTTCACTGGAGTTTCACTGGGGTGTCACTGGAGTGTCACTGGGGTGTCACTGGGATGTCACTGGGGTGTCACTGGGGTTTCACTGGGGTGACACTGGGGTTTCACTGGAGTGTCACTGGGGTTTCACTGGAGTGTCACTGGAGTGTCACTGGGGTGTCACTGGGGTGTCACTGAGGTTTCACTGGGGTGTCACTGGGCTTTCACTGCTGTTTCACTGGGCTTTCACGGGGGTGTCACTNGTTTCAATGGAGTTTCACTGGGGTGTCACTGGGGTGTCACTGGGGTTTCAATGGAGTTTCACTGGGGTGTCACTGGGGTGTCACTGGGCTTTCACTGCAGTGTCACTGGAGTTTCACGGGGGTGTCACTGGCTGTCACCAGTGCCAGCTCTGGCAGAGCTCTGGTGCCCTGGGCTGCCCTGGCAGCAGCAGCAGGGTGGCACACACAGCTGTACTCACGTGTCTCTTGTCAGGGTCTGTGCCATGCTGGCCCTGCAGACAGGCAATCAGCCTCTTCTGGGCCAGGTGGCACACGGACCTCACCGTGTCCAGGCGCCGCTCGATCTGCTCCCCCCGGGCAGAGGGGAGGAAGAGAAAACAACACAAAAAAACAGAAGTTATTTCCCTGGCCTCAGCAGAAAACCTTCCCCCCCTGTACCACACGCCGCTCTGGGCTGCAGATTTCTCAAATTCTCCAGCTTACAAGAAGTGCAGCTGCTTAGCAGAACTGCCTGACAGCAAAAACGCTTGGGGGGAGACTGAAATTGGTTTTCTCTTCAGTGGCACAGAAATTCAGTCAGAGCTCATGGCACTGGAAAGTGGGAAAAGGAAAAAATCATTGCCCTGCTTGGCACCTCAGCAAAAGGGAATCAGGGTGACACTTGGCATCTGAGATGAATGGCACATGCAGGTATCTAAGGCACTAATTTAGAGAGGAAACTGTGGGAAAACTCTCTGTGACCTTGTGAAGTAGGTGCTGAAGACACATCTGACAGCTCCTTCCCACTGTACTGACCTGTACTCCAAGCTCCTCCTGCATGTCCTTCCCTGGCTGTTAAACACAAGGACAAAGCTCCCACATGCTGGGCAAAACAGTATTTTCAGGGAGAGACTACTGAGATTCACAAATGGGATATGGAATTAAAAAATAGGAGTCAAAGCCCAAACAAGAGTTCTGTTTATCAGCATCTAATTCAAACATGGCTTAATACACAGCCTGTGAATAGGACAAATATATACATGATAAACTGTTCTTTTGAGGGATTTTAAGCAAGGAATTTGGACTATTTTATTTCAAAGAACACCAAAAACAAACAAAGTGATGAGCACTGGGACAGAACTGCTCATGGCACTGAGCTCTTTGTGCACAGCACCCAAAGAATGCTGTTTATCTGCATTTTGATGACTCACCAAGAATAACAGGAGGCCCTTTGGAATGGATTCTATTTAAAAAGCAAGGGGAAAAAAAAAGTAGATTTCATCTGTAGAAATAATCTGAACAGATTCCAGTTTTTGATACAGCTCTAAAATCACTTTTATTATATTTTCAGGAGGGCAAAATGAACCCAAGTTGAAGTGCTCAAAAAGATCAGTAAAAATCTGTTAGGGCAGAAAAAGCTGCAGAGAAACTGCCCAGAGATTGCTCTGAGAGCACAAGGCTCTGTCTTTATCTACAGAGCATGGAGCAACAAATTCAAAATTAAGCCCAGGTGGAAAAAGTCCATATGGAGATCAAAGAACAAGCAGGTATTGTTTGTGGTCTATTGTTCCAGCCAAGATTATTCACTTTGCTTGTGTTATGTTCAAAATGAAATTCTAAAATGGTTTGGCTTGGAGGGGAGCCTAAAGCCCATCCAGTGCCACCCCTGCCATGGCAGGGACACCTTCCACTGTCCCAGGCTGCTCCAAGGGCAGCCACAGCTTCTCCTGTGCCAGGGCCTCCCACCCTCTGAGGGAGCAAACACCACCACCACACTCTAAGCCATCCTCTGGTTACAGAAGAATTCATTTTTGCAAGGTCAGGCAGTTAAAACTTCTAACACAGAGCACAGGGTTTCCCCACACGGTGAGATCCTGGACCTGAGGCACCCCTCAGACCCGGGCAGATCCCAGAGCTGCCCTGGATGGGGGCTCTCAGGTTCCCTGGAAAGGCTCTGGAGCACACACATTCCCTGCTCCTTCCAGAATGGCAGAGAGGGCAGATGACTGACAGGGGAACATGACCCCAGAACTTCACAGCCATACTCTCTCCTCTCTGATCTGCCTTCTAGTGCATAGATGTCAAGAAAGCCACAAAGGACATTAATCTCCTTCAAGCCACCTCTGAACTGACAATGTGACCCACGGGCCACGCTGTCTGTCCCCTCAGGCCATCCCCAGAGTACAGAACATCACACAATTGCTTTATTATCTGCCACGGGGCCCTGCCAGAAAGCAGGGCTATTGTAAAGGCCTTTTGAGCACTGAATTATAGCCCTTGTCTTCAGATGAAACACACTGAACAGACACTTGAAATGGAGCACAACCCTTCAGAAAACAGAACAAAAAAAAGCTGTAACAATCCTGTGGCAAAGCTCGGGCTAAATATAAAAAAGCCCAACTGTGAATCGTGTTTGTGAAGTGAGCAGCAGCATGTTTCCAAACTCTTGGGTTAGATAAGAGCCTCCTGCCCCTGCTCAAGCCCCCAAGAGCAAACAAACAAGTGAGTAAATTCTTCCACTTGGGTGTAGCCAGGCTGCTCGGGGCCTGGGAAAGCCTTGCTTGCAAAATTTTTTTGGCAACAAGCAGCAGAGCTTTTGGCTTTCACTTCTTGTTACTATTCTGCAGCTAAGCAAGAAACCAGATGGGCCCTCGCAGGCTACCAAGGTGTTTGACATCCTTTGTGCCACTGAGCTGCACATCTCCTCAGAAATTAGGAACAGAACTGTCAAGCTGGGAAGGCATTTTTAGTTTAAATAAAACAACCCCCTGAAAAGGGGGTGAAATGTATCAGGTCACCATTAACCTGGACAGGGTGCCCAGAGCAGCTGTGGCTGCCCCTGGATCCCTGCCAGTGTCCCAGGCCAGGTTGGACAGGGCTTGGAGCAGCCTGGGACAGTGGAAGGTGTCCCTGCCATGGCAGGGGTGGCACTGGATGGGCTTCAAGGTCCCCTCCACCCCAAACCAGTCTGGGATTCTGTAATTTCATGTATTTGTGCAGAATTCATGTCTGAAGGCTGACAGACCCCGTCAGCTGCCACCTGAACCTGGAGAGCTCTGAACCAGAAGCACTTCTATCATCTGCCTGACCTCCCTGCTCCATCTGCAGGCCCTGAGCTCAAGCAGGCTGAGGTGCTTTGTAATTAATCAGAAATGAGCACCACACTCGAGGTCCCAGGAGCAGCCAGCCTGACTTCCCTCATCAATTTGTGTTCTTTTCATAAACCCTTCATAAAGAAACCAGAGGAAGACAACTATGTGGGACAAGTCTGCAGGCAAATTTGCTCCATGGAATCAGTCACCCTTGTTAATGTGACAGTTGCAGTTTAAATTCCACCATGAAAGTCGTGTTTGATGAGATGATAAATCTGCACAAAGATGACAAGTCTGCAAACAAATCGATGTCAGCATGACAAATCTGAGAACAAGTACCACAGCTAAACAAGAAGCATTTGTACACTCACTTAAAGCAGTAGCAGACTGTATTAGTGAGCACTTGGAATGATTTTTGTGCCACTTCTCTTCAGGCCCAGTTGATCTGTCCAGGTGAAAGCAGTGAGGACAGAAACCAGCTGTGCCCAGCAGGGTTTCTCCATCCTCCTCAGACAGACTGGCACATCACCAGCACCAAGGGTTCCTGGGCTCAGCAGCTTGTTCATCTCATTAAAAGCAGGAATGGTTCCTCCTCCACTGTACCAGGCCATGTGACTGGACTCAGAAACAGAAGTAACTGAGTTTTTCTACTCAAAATGTACCCCTGTTTTTTCAGGTGCTGAAAAGTCAAGGACATCCAGAGTTCCATCCCTGACATGTGCAGTATTTTTCCCCACATTAGGTACTCCACAAACCTCAGAAGGCTCACACATCACAACATAAAAAAAAAAAAAATACATATGAAGCATGTTACAATACCTGCAACAGGTCTTCACTGAGTACCTCTGTTCTCTCAGCCCTAAGGGAGGAAAAAAGACCATTATCAGACAATTGGCATGTTCAGGGGCACAGATTGCCTCAACAATTCCAACAAAACCTGCTCAGTTCCAAGTGACGATCCCATGACTGCCACTGCTGCAAACAGCACCACGCTCAGCACGTCACAGGGAGTCTGGGAAACCCTGACATCCCTGGAATGCCCAGCCTGCAGCACAAATCCATTGCACCAAGCTCCAAATGGTGTTTCCAAGTGCACATGGAATAACCCAAAGCAAACTGGAACCAATGCACCTGAGTGTAAAGGAATATAAACCTGTGAGAAGAGCAGGGGAGCCACCATCACCTCTGTGTGCTGGAGCACTGCAGAGCTTTATCCCTCAGAAGCAGTGGGGATGGCAGCCTGAAGCTTCCCTTAGCCTCACACACATAACCTCCACCAGAAACCTCCCACCACCTCATCCTGCTGAGCTCCTAACACTTATCCAGAGGGTTTGGTACTTGACAAGCTCAGCAGGAGTTAATGGTATTCCCAGCAAAGGCTGCCTTCCACAGAAAACCCCTGACTGCCTCCACACACTCCAGACACAGGCTGCACACACACTCCTGTCTCTACACACACACCTCCACACCTTTTGTCAGCCCAGCTTACACAAACTTTAAATTGGTTAATGTTGGCACAGGTTTATTTGTTGTTGGCTCTTTGGCTCTAACAGTGATTGAGTCTCCCTTTGCCAGGCCTATAAAATAAAGATAAATTCAGCTCACCCTGATCTCTCCCTCTCTGCTGCTCACCGTTACTACACATCTACACCACGGAGCCCTTGGAGGGACTCCAGGACACTCTTCCTGTTCAGAGAGTTTCCCCTGCTGCTGCCAGAGTCCCTCAGCTACTCCAGGCTTTATCAGATCCTGCAATCTGTCAAATAACCCACTGCAAACCTGGGCATGCACGGCAAGCTCGTGTTCCTGACCAGGCCTCAGCAGCTGAACGTGCCAAAAGCCTCCAAGGACAAGATTCCTTCAGGTTTGGGTTGCTGCTTTTAAAGCATTTATTTGACTTCAATTTTACAGCACATTATCTGCTTGAACTAGTTGTGAACCATAAGGTGTTTAATAATTAAGTGCCAGAATAATGTAAAAACTCAAACCCTCAGCCAGACTCAGACAAAAGCAGCTGAAATACTCTGACAGCACTGGAATATTTATTTGTTGAGGAAAACACAGACAAGATTGATAAACTTTTCTCCCACCCAAACAGAAATATTTCGTCTGATGGAAATTACATCCTGTTAGAGAGCAATTATTTATACTTATTATTTATATATATATATTTTATCCCTGCATAACCCACTCTGCTGTAAGCACAACTTTAATTCAAACCCCCTCATACATTGGACTAGAGCTTCCATACAACTTTAGAGTAGTACAATGTTTGATCTCCCTTTTTCCTAGGGTATTCTATCCATTGCAGTGAACGATGGTCAGTACTGTGCTGGCAGAAGTTTGTTCCCAGTTTAAGTGTGGTTACCCATATACTGTGGATCATTTTGTGAGGTGCAAAACAATGGTACTTATTTTTCTCAAACAGAACTGGTTTCTCCAGGACCCAGAGCCCCAGATCTGCTCCCCGTGGGATGCTCTCCCCAGCCCTGGGTGGCAGCAGGAGGTGGCCAGGCCGGGCAGAGGCAGAGCAGCCCCTGCTGATGATGTCAGGGTCGGAAGTGCAGTGAGGGAAGACCTCACCCTTCCTGCAGGCCCACATTCCACCTTTAATAAGGAAGCCAAGAAAGAGCCACTAAATAATGTTGTTTTTCAGTGATCACAACCATGAAAGAGAAAACACAAGCCTGTGATAGCAGCACAGCCCACCTCCTCTCTGCACTGGGGAAAGCAGCAAACCATCAAAGGGACCTGGCTCCTTTGGAATTAACCTCTGTCTCCCTGGAATTACCCTCTGTCTCCCTTGGAATTACAGGTATGACCAGTTTGAATTTATATCCAACTGCAGCTTCGAGGGATGATAATTCCTTCTGCCAGCTAATCAGGGAAGCAGCAAACTTCTCAAAGAGAACAGATTTTCACTGCTAAACTTCTGTCCTCAGCCCTTGTTAGGGCTTATTTGCACCTTATCTAATTGAAGCAATGAAGAAATCCTTCTGGAATCAAGAACTGGAAGCCAGAGCTGCAGAGTGTTCCTGAGGGCTTCCCCAAGCCCAGCAGTGCTGGTCACTGGCCACCAGCCTGGAGGCCCTGCACTGGAGCTTCCTTCCTCCACGGGACACCCTGAGCCCAGCCCAGCCCAGGCTGAGCCTCTGGAGGCCAGGCTGCAGCAGCCAGGGCTGTTTACATTCCCAGAGCTGGACTCCACTCAGTCCAAACAGTTAAATCTGGGTTGCAAAAGCAGGTCCCTCCAAGCCATTAGTGATGGGTAATTAGCCCTGCCCAGCCCCTCCCAGGGCCCCCACCACGGGATGGTCCTGCAGGAGCTGTCCCTGTGCCTGGGGAGGGCAGGATCCACAGGGAAATGGGCACAGAGCCTCCCCACACCTCTGGTGACAAAGGTGGCAGTCCCAGAGGTGCTGCTGGCAGATGGGACAGAGCAGGGCACAGGCAACAGCCAGGGAATGCTGGATTGGGCATGCAGGGCTGGCACCATACCTACCACAGCAACAGCACCGGGCCTTCAGCTGCCCAAATCCAAAATATCTGCCAGCCTGGCAGTGCTCCACTGCAGCAGAATGGAGCTGCTCCCCTGGGAAAGGAGAGCTGGAGCTTCTCTGCTACACCACGAGAACCTTGACATGAATCAACTGGTACTGAGGTCTTAAGCCAGCAGTGCATTTTAAAAGACTGATTGTAAAAACACAACAGAACAATCATTTGTTATGGCTGTAATAATCCTCTTAATGACAAAAAGGGATAAAACTACTGAACTCTCTGAAATCAGTACTTTCACACAGTTAGCACCACGGCCTGCCCGCTGTGCAGAGCTCCGTGTGCTGCTCCTCAGTCTGCACTGCCCTCTCCTCATGGATTCAATAATTTGACAGAAACAGCTGCTCCTCAGCCAAAGCAGCTCCCCCAGCTCACCCTTTGGACACACAGCTCCCTGACACAGCTCCAGGGTGGGAACAGGCAGCAAAGGGCAGGGCAGGCTCCGAGCACAGCACAGCACAACCCTGAGCAGGGCCAGCCTTGCCCCCCATGATCCCAGGACACTGAGGAACTGTCATTTGTAACAAAACTGTTGGTTCTTTAGGCAAATTTTCTTTTCAAGACAGTAAATACAGTACTTAGCATGAAATAGGATATGAAACAGAAATGCTGGTGCCATTTCCCACTTGTGGGTGGCATGGCTTTAACTCGCTCCAAGCAAAAGTCCAATTGGTTTTACAGGGAAAGACTGTATTGTTTTATTCTAGACATGTTAATCACAATACTTTGGCTTGCTGGGATATTTTAAAAATGCATTCCGTGTGCCCCTAATTGAACTCCTGTCAGAGTGCTTTATGCTATAATTCCTTTTAATTCCCTTTACTTTTTCCCTTCTTTCTGACCTAGCCTGAAGCCCAGCCAAGCCACAGGGCTCTGCTGCAGCTCAAAGCCTGGCTCGGCCCAGGCAGGGTGAGCAGAACAGCTCCCACCCCACAGGTTAAAAACTGATCCCCTCAGTCATTTTTCCCCAAAATGACTTGGTCATTTTGCAGCTCCTTCACACTTCCAGGCCAGAAGTCTTCCCTGTACATCTGGAAACCGCAGAGGGAAATTCCTGAGACAAAAGTGTTTATCTTCCATTGGGAAAAAATTTACATTTCCATTTATAATGCTTCATCTAAACAGTATCTGAGAGCCCCCTGGTCCTGCCCATCACTGGGGCATCAGTACTGGAGCAGGGCTGATCTCCAGGGCAGGTCAAAGGTACAGAACCATTGCAGGGGACTTGTTACAGGGGCCTGGGGGAATGGCTTTCCTCTGCCACAGGGCAGGACAGATGGGATACAGGAAGGAATTCCTCCCTGGGAGGGTGGGCAGGCCCTGGCACAGGGTGCCCAGAGAAGCTGGGGCTGCCCCTGGATCCCTGGCAGTGCCCAGGGCCAGGCTGGACAGGGCTTGAAGCAGCCTGGGACAGTGGAAGGTGTCCCTGCCATGGCAGGGGTGGCACTGGATGGGCTTTGAGTTCCCTTCCACCCCAAACCATTCCAGGATTCTATGCAATCCACACTCCTGAAAGGCTGACCAGGAAGGAAGGAGAGCAAACCTGACACATGAGCCATAAAACCTTGGCCACTGCCAGCAGAAGAAGTGACTCAGTTGAAATGTCACCGTGGAAACAAACCCCTGACTCACCCGGCAGCTGGGCGGGGGCCCTGGCAGAGGTGATGCCATGGGAGGGCAGGGACAAGTCCACAACCCTGGAAAGGTTTCAGTGGAAGCAAGGAGACATCCACCCCAATCTGGAGACTGAGTTACAGCCAGCCTTCCCTGCTGGGTGGTTTTTCCTCAAACAAAGGCTGTGTTTGTTACCAGGAGTAACCAGCTCAGCCTGCTGGTGAGGTAACATTGAGCACCTTGGTGGGCTGGCAGCACATCCTGCCTGCTTTCCACATACAATAGGCAGCACTTGCTGCCAGGAAAAATGAAAGAATCAGCAGCTCTGCTCCAAAACAAGGAATCCAGAATTAGATGACAATTTCCCTTCAAAAAGGTTTGCTTTTCTAACACTCAGCAAGACAAACTCAACGGAAAATACAACTCCAAGGTGTTTCAGGACCACAAAGACACTCCTGCCTGTTTGACCTTAGGCTTAAGTTTTGAATGGAAACCAGCATGACCCAAGGTAAACATCAATATTCTGAAGTGGGTTTCAAATGTTCAAAAATAACTCAGAGAACACTGTCAGGTGCTAATCACCACTCACTTTCAGTATTAGTATTGAGGGAACACCACAACCAGCCATCAGCATGACTTTTTGTTTGCCTCCTATTCTCATTTTTCACCCAAATTAAAAATGTAAGCTTTTGTACATGTATTAAAATTGATTTAATTGTAATCTGGCGACCATGGGTGTTTCTCCGATGCAGAAATCCCACCAAAGGCTGCTATTCTGGAGCTCACCCACCAGCTGCAACCCCTGTGCTTCCAGTCCTTTAGAAGTACTTTAAAAATGGTGCATCACCTCCAAAACATTTCAGTGATCCAAACACCTCAGAGCTGCACAACTACAATTCAGGCCTCAGGGAGTGGATAAAGAAAGGCAAAGCAGCAGAAATCTTTCTTCTTTATTATCTCTACTGAGTTCCCCCATGAAACTGTGCTTGGTCACTCACTCTCCAAGCTCAGCTTTGATCTCTTCCACCTGAGCCCTGGAGTGGGAGCTGCCTGCTCTAGTGGGAGGCAGAGCAGGCTGCAGGGAGATCATCATCATCACCATCATCATCATCATCATCATCACCATCACCATCATCTTGGAAGGAGAGCAGAGTGCCCCTGTGCAGAGAAGGGAAACACAGGACACACAGGAGGGGATTGAAATTCCTGCCTCCGTGAAATGGATCCAAGGCTGGCCTCTGGAGCCAGGCAGTAAATTTAGCTCTGGAGAACAACCACAGCTCAAGCCAAATCCTATTTTCAGGCCAGTCTCAGAGGGACAGGCACTGCAGCAAGGCCCTGCACAGCTCCTCCTTGTAAAACACACGCTGAGAGCTTTCAATGTCACACCTTGAGGGCTCCACCAAATCCGGTGCAGCTCAACAAAAGCACTGTGAGCTTCAGCCTAGCAAAGCTGGGTAGATCACTGACCACAGCATTGCAAATTTGAGATGAATTTAAGCTGAACTTTCTACAGGCAAAAATACAATTGTGGTCTAAAAGTAGAAGCCCATTTACAGCAGTTGTGTGTGAGGGAAGGAAGCGATAGCTCAGCAAGCAGCCTGATGAGTCCAACAGCTTGTAAACTTCTGGGTACAAATAAAAATTCACAATTCAGTGCTTCCAATCACCTGCTATCCCAGCAAATCAAATACTGACTGCTGACCTCCTATTTCATACCGAGGACACAGTCACAGACACCAAGTTTGCCCCCATGTTCTTTTTGACTTTGAAAAACCCCAAACCTCTGTCAGGCAAATAACAATGTGACTTCTTTTAAAAAGTGAATTTGATTGGTGAAACTGTTAATAGCTTCTGGAGGAAAGGCAAAGTGCTGCTGCAGGGGATTAACATTCTAACTGCTAAAATCCAGAGTGGTCTCATGTTTAAAAGTTCTACAACAAGCTGTCATAAATTAGTGACCAAAAAACCTCAAAGAATCTGAGACAAACTTTTTAAGGTTTCTGGTGTAGCTTATCAAATGATGATGTATTTCCTATACTTTGCTTTTTCCCCCTAATCTAAATTTCTTATGCTATACTTTACTACAGAACTTGAGCTTTCCAAACATGTCAGTGTATTAACATAATTTATTTTAAGAAAAGATACACAAACACACTCCACACCATGTCTTGGTAACTGCTTTTAATATTTAACTGCCAGGTATTTACTTACATTTAAAAGTTTATTCTCACCCAGCAAGCAGCAATCTCTTACTTATGCAGAATCATTTATGTAAAATTAGTTGGGTACATTTCTGCTATAAGACACAGTCCAGCAGAAAGCAATCTAAATAATTCCTGAATTGTTATTCCTGAATGTTGGGTGCAATTTCACAACCCCTGCGTGCCAACAAAACAGGAGGTGCTGCCAGAACAGGGATCCCTGTGCTTCGGGCCCCAGCAGCAGCTCCAGGTGAAATTTAACCTGGGCACCAGGAGCAAGAAATGATCCTGCAGCACCTCGGGGCCAGCACCTGGCCAGGGCTGCTCACCTGGGCCCTCCAGGGCACCCAGGTGTGTGCCAGCTCCAGTCGCCCCATGCCAAACCCAGGGCACGGAGCAAGTGCTGGACTGCCCCTCAGTCAGTGCCCACAACCTCTGTCCTGCCAGGGGCCCTGCCTGATCACTCCCCCTTCCCAAAGGGCCAGTGCAGGTCCTTGCAGCCCTCCCTGCAGCAGCAGCTCTGGCTGCAATCACATCCAGTACAAGAAACTGGTTCCCAGCTGCCCTGGCCCTCTCCTTGGGCTGGGGAAGCAGCAGCAGTGCAGGCTGCAGGGACAGGGAAATCTGTCCCTTTCAGCAACAGCAGCTACTTAAGATCAGCTTAAACTGATAATGGAACTGCACCCCGGGGCCCACATTTCCTTCCCAGGAGGTGACATCAGCTGGCAGAGCTGCTGACACAAGTGGCTGTGTCCTGCTCCTGGCCCTGGCCCGGCAGGAGCATCCCACTGTCAGCAGCTCCAGGGACTGGCCTGGCTGGGAGAAAAGGGTTTTCCACTCAGAGGCCAGAGGTGTGAGCTCCAAGGACTGGGAACAAAGGGAAGGGCAGCTGGGGATGAGGCCGGCAGGGCTCTGGGCACTGCTGCAGCCGCAGTCTGAGCAGAGCAGAGGGCTCAGGGTAACAGGAGGGCTCCAGGATTCCCCACATGTGCCTCTGGCAGCTCGCACACTAAAACAACTGCACTCCCCTTGCCAAACCACCTGCTGACATGAGAGCTCCTCCACATGTGAAAAGGGAATTTAAAAAACTACCAGAACACCCTCCAACATCTCCTGAACTTCCAAACAGATCCTGATTTCCACTCCAGCCATGAGACAGGTGGATTAGCACCGACTCAGGACATTTTTAAGCTTCATGATTTCTTTTCCCAGAAGTCTTGCATTGTCAATTGCTGGAAAGAACTCCAAGAAGCAGCACTGCCTTTTCCACAGACAAGCTTTTTACAGGACAGACATGTCTAAATAGGAAAAATATGCACTACAGGAATGAACAAAATTCACTGAACTGCTGAAAAAACCCTGGGCGTTTTTTTGTGTATTTGGTTCCTGGTTTTTAAACTTTGACAGGACAAGGGGGAATGGCTTCACACTGACAGCAAACAGGTTTAGATTAGATATTAAAAAAGACATTCTTCCCTGAAAAGGGGGTGAGGCCCTGGCACAGGGCACTCAGGGATTCTATGGCTTCAGTCTTGCGTAAGTGTCAAAAAACTCCAGTCCAGAAATTATTATTTCACCAAAGGTAACACCGCTCTTTTTTAACGTATTGCCCAGCTTGATCTATTTTAAGTTTGGGGATTCACAAAAGTGGCAAGAGAAAGCCTTGGAGAAGGAACCAAACTGAATCTACACAAGAAGCAAAACAAGGAAACGCAGAAAAGGCAGAACAATGAAGCAGGAATAGAAAGTGAGGCTGCAAGAAGGAGCTGGAAACATTGAAATAACAGTCAAAAGGCTGCAAGGGAATTCGGGGACCTGAAATTATATAAAGTCAGCTGGGGACAAACCAGGCATTATTCCCTACGCCCAGGATTTCACAAGGGAGCCTTTGCGCTGATTTCCTGAGCAGGGCCGTGATTAACAATTAATGGCTGAGCCCTTGATTGTGTTTCTGCGGGAGGAGGCGAGGCCAGGCAGGGCCGGCATCCCCGGGATCCCGGCGCTGGACACGGCTCCTGTTTTGCTGTTGCCTGGACACAGCACACACAGAGCCAGGAGTGTCCAAGGCCAGCGCTGGGCCATTCCCACCCTGCCACGAGGCTCCGCTGCTCTTCAGCTCCAAACTGAAACTCAACTCAAGCCCTGCGTTTCTGAGGAAATCAGAATTTATGATCCTGCACTTCAACACACGCCTGGACCTGCTGTTACAAAAGCAGGATTACTTTAGCTTGCTGTTCTGTTCCTACAAAACCCAGCAGCTCAGAACACTTAATCTGCGTGTGAAATCACTTTGCAGCAGGGCAGAGCAGCTCAATGCTCAACCCAAAGAGAAGCTGCAAGCTCAGCTCACGCATTGATTTCTCTGTGTGAGAATATCAGTTTTTTGTCAGCTTCATTTCCTACAGAAAATAGAATTTTTAATCTGGGGATTGATGTTTCCTAACAATTGCTTGATATTTATATGTGAAGAGTCTGCATTTGAGTAACTGCTCCATTTCCCACAGCCGTATCTCAGCTGTGACTTTTCAAACTGCCTGCAGGACAATTTATCTTCTAAAATCCGGCCCACCTTTGAAATTCATTTTCCTGTCACTGGCTAAAGTAGCTTTCTTAGCTTTAAACACTGAGGATGTGTTACCTGTGTGTACAACAGCATTTTCAGCTCTCACCAGTGACCTACCTTGTCTCTGCAATATTCAGCTGTCAAAGCTACCACTTATCCTTTAATTAATTTTAAATCTCACTCTGGAAGCATCACTGGGATCCTGAGTAACCAGTGAGGTTATGTATACAAAAGACTCAGTGCAGCAATGTGCAGCATAGGGCAATTTGCAAGACAGAAGGAAAATCTCCTCCGCTATCGATCTGCTGGCCCTTGGATTCACTGCCCTGCAGTCACTCCAGGATGTCCCTGGCACTCTGCAGTGCAATTAACTCCAGCAGACAACAATCCCTGTCCAGGAAAAGAGGCTCCACCTCAGCCAGAGGAGCGCTTGTGACCTCACCCAGCTGGCCAGGGCTTGAGGAGCTGTTTCCTGGTGAGAAGGAGAAGTTGCACAAGTATCCCGACTGTCCTGTGGATCAGCCGTGGAATAGCAACTTCCAACTCCAAGGTTCTAAGGCTATTTGGTTCCTAAGGAATAAATTTTAATCAAAATCACAGATTGGAAGAGAGAGAGGATCGAGTTTAGCCTTCAAGACTGGTACCTACCACAGTCAAACAGCCTGAAAAATGAGGAATCTAGTACAGTAACCTGTTCAAATCACTTGGTATGTCACCAGCAACTGCAGTGAAGGCACTTGGTTCTGAATTACTGTAATCAGACTTCCCTACCCAGTTTAACTGGGGTTTAATCAAACTCCATGGTTTCAGATCACAGCTGTGCCACTGCTGCCTTAGACAAGGCCCAACACTGTGGGCTGGGGATTCTCCTAAATGCCAAAAATTGGAGCTACTTCATTTAAGTTACAATTCCTTCCTTTCTAGAAACTGTGCAGAGTATTAGAAAACATTTCTAAAACACACTTTTCATTTAACCCCTTCCTAGAAAGATCCTGTAATTTGGCATTTCATCATTGCTAATACAATGACCTCTAACAAGCAGCTCTGGCCACAGATCCATTATCATAACCTTAAAATAACATGCAAGTGTGTAAGAAATACATTTGCTTTCCTCAATTCCAAGTGTATCCCATTACAGCATCAGGCTGAAACAGACTCTTACCTCACTTCTGGCTAATTTAGCAGATCAAATCATGACTATTTCAAGATTTTGAGTCTCGGCATAACCTGATACTAAAATTATTGACTCTGAACAACTTCCACCAGATCGAGTCAGAATCAAGGAATCATCCATGGTGGGGATTACTTTGTTTATATGAATAAATATCAGGAGGAAAAGAGGCACCTCCCGTGCCTTCAGCTGAGCTGCTGCCACTAAAGCAGATGCAGGTGTAGTTTTACCTCCCTGTCCTGCTGTGATGTCAGATACCAAAACCTGCACCCTGGGTGCACCTAACCCCTTTGGACAATATCCTTTCCCACTGCCCCAGCTCCCTCTGCTCCTGGGGCAGCTCCAGCTGGGAATGGTGACTCAGGCTCCAGTTACGAGCTCTGACACGGGCACAGTGTGCCAGCTTTGGCACTGCCCTTCCCCAAAACCCTCCTGGAACCACCTGAGAGTCACCTGCACAGAAAGAGGACCCTTTATTCTTCACATTAAGGCACTGTAAGACCAGGCTTTCTCGAGACAGAGGCTCCCTTTATCCTCACACCATCCTGACCCTGTCAGAACAGGGAGCCCGGGCTGATCCAGCAGAGCAGATCCCACGGTGTCTGTCTGGATTGTGAATATTTTATCAGCCCTCTCATCTGTTTCATCAAGCAGCAGCTCGAACAGAGCCAAAGGAGACGAGGACACGCATGCAAGAAGGCAATTAATACTACCCAGCTTGGAATATTTTAATTTCTTTTCCTGCAACAAAAATCTCAAGTATTTTACCCACTGCCCACTCAGCACCTGACACACAAGTGGGACACAAAGTTATATAGTTACTTTTTTCTTTTCACCAACAGGCTTTAGCTGGTTCCTACTGGAATTCACAACAATTTATTATTCAAGTAAACAAAATTTAGTGTTTTGTTTAGTTCTCTCTGGGAAAGAGAAGCTTTGGGGTGACCTAATTGTGGCCTTCCAGCACCTGAAAGAGCTGACAAGAAAGACTAGGAGAGACTGCTCACAAGGGCCTGGAGTGACAGGACAGGAGGAATGGCTTCCCCAGGTTAGGTGGGACACTGAAGACCTGGTGCTGTCAGATGCCACCACACAGAAGCCACCCTTGGCTCAGAGCTGGGAAATGCCACCCACAGGATCCCTGGGCATCACACCCTGCCCACGTCACTGCTTCTGGACGTGGGCAAGGCACAGGCAGCCTGGGCAAGGCATTCCCAGGTTTCATGTGGTCTGGAAGCAGATCACAAGCGATGAGGCTTTCAAACTGAGGGCTGAGCAACTACTTACTCATTGATTTAAAACCTGGTGCTGCCCTTGTAAGGGCAAGAGAAAGAAGTTTCTTAAAAACACAACGTAATTTCTGGAGTGTCTAATCTTCAGGATCCTTCATGACCTGGACTTTAAACATGAGATCATCTTGGCCCACGAGGAATTACAAGATCCTGATAAACTCACTGCCTTTACAAAACCTAAAGGAAACACCAAAACTAGGCCAGAATATGCTGTTTTCTTTCCCGTTCACAGCCAGAACCTCTGGTCCTACCAGGAGCTCCAGCACAGCAACCCAGCAGCTCAGCAGAGCAGCAGCTCAGCCTCACGGGTGTCCCCAGCTGCCAAGCTCTCCACCGAGACAGAACACTGGAATGAACTCACTACCAAGTCCTCACCTTCAGTACATTCAGGTGATTCCTCCTCTGGCTTCAGCGATCTGCTCTGAAGGGGACATTAATCAATGGGATTCACAGACATGCTCACACAACTCAATCTAGACCACAGCTTGGATCCAACTTATAACACCCATTTCTGGAATTATTTCTATAATCTGTGGTTTAGGACTGTGATGATACAGTCCCACCCCCCCCACTGGTGCCAAGTCTCACCACAAGCAGCAGCCCCAAACTGAACACAGAATAGCTGTTTTTCTATAATTGGAAGTTTGTCCTGGCAGAATAATCCAACTCCCAAGCTGCACAAGCCATTACATTGTGTCAGAGATCCCCAAAGGGTGCAGGAAACAGATAAATGCACTGATACCGAGACTTTGCAGAGCCTGCTGGGGTAACTGAGCTCCTTCCCTGCTCACACCCCACATGGAAACTCCACTTGGCCGAGTTCTGTGCCTGTGCAGAGCCCCCAGGCAGCTCCTGCTGTGCTCCTTGTCCCACAGCCCCATCCCCAGATGTTTATTCTGACAGTGATCCCGGGGCTGTCATTCCCCACACTCTGCTCCCTCCAGTGCAGCCCCAAACCCTGCCCCTGCATCCCCCTAATTAAATCCACTCAGCCTCCTTTAAACCCATCATTGGATTCAGCTGCCATCCAGAAAGACCTAATGCAATTTCCTAATTAGAGACCTGGAACTTCATTTGGAGATAAACAGGAAATGCTTAAGATAACGATTATAAACACTGAAATGAGATTTTTCTTTTCATGAGCACTCCGATGGAGACAAATGCCAACCTGCAAACTCCCTGTAAATATGAAATATTTCAACCCTGCTTATCACTTCTTCAAATACCTCTGCCAAACATAAGAAGCAGTGCAAGTAAGTAATACTAAGCAGACTTCTATTAAAGGATGTTTGCGTGAGCCAGAAATTTCATATTCATTTTTCCCCCCCCCTACAAAACCAGAAAAACATTAAAGAAGAACTTCTTTGATATTAAATGGCACTGTAGGGTTAATGTTATATTGATGGAAGTATTGAGAGAGATGGATGCACTCTTGTTTTACCACCCTGGACACTTGAAAAAGAGAGATTCAAAGTACTACCAACAAAACTTGAAGAAAAAGAAAAACCTTCCTTAAGTAACAATAAGCAGAACAATTCTGGGAAATAAAGAATCGATGGATAATGCTTTAGCAGGGAAAAAAAAAGGACTAATTTGGACCATCCACATTTTCCATGAAGTATTCCTAGAAATTATTGCTTTCCAGCAGGTTTTCCATGTACAGATAAATGTAGGCAGCTCCTCCTTGTTCAATATTTCGATATCAGACATTTGAACATAACCTGCTTTAATGCAATAATTATGTTACAACTCCAGTTCCAACTCAAGACTCGCTCATTGCCAAGTGGCTTGAAGAAACACTAAATATAGTTCAGCACAGTAACTTTAAGGCAGGACATGAGCTATTAAAAGCCATGTTCCAAAACTCCTTGTGAGTCACAGCAATGCCATGAGTAGAGGGCCTGGAAAAACCTATTTGTACACAAGGAGTTGTATTTGAGCAGTGGGAAACGAGCACAGAAGCTACAGTAAGTCAGCCTTGCATAAAACCAGAGTCTTCTGAGGCACTCTGTGGGCTCTTCCAGATTTCTAATTAGTCAGAGCTGCCTGTCCCTGGTTTAAATTACTGCAAGAGCCTCGGGGCAGATCGAGTATCTCTCCCAGCAAAGGCAGTAAGAAAATCCACCTGCCTGATCTTGGGTGACTTCACCAGACCCAGACCTCCCCAGCAGTTGTCTGGAATCATTTTTAATCAGAATGGTACTCAGGGATTGCACCTCAATATGAAGAAAGAACCTGATGGTACCAGCAGCAGGTCCCCAGAGGCCAGAAGCCCAACTCGTGGAGATTGTCACAGCCTGAAATGTCATTAATTACCAACCTGAGCTCTGTAAGCAAACAGCACGATCCAGACCTCTCCATGGGCTCATTCCTCATGGAAATTACTCAGCTATGTAGTTCAAATGCTTATTAGTGTATCAGTGCAAAGCTTTGATGACAATAGCACTGAACATTTATTTTCATTAGGGATGACTACATCTATAAAGGAGAATATTCCCAAGCTTCTAATCAAATCTGTCTCCTTTGTAATTTATAAAAGGGTATGGAAACCAAGACAAGCCCTTGTAGATACATGAAGAATTACGTTGCTGACATCAAACATAACACAATTTAAATTTCTGAGCCCAACACTCAGGTGCTGGGCTGGAGTGAGGATCTGCACAAGAAGCATCCCCAGGGAAGGAACAACCTCAAACCTGTGAGACAGCATATCCTAAACCTGTGTCCAGGCCAAGCACACACAGCTGCTCCCAGGGAATACAAGCCCTGGGCCTCTAAAGAGATGATTTAGAGGAATTAGGAGAGAAATCCCATCAAAAGCAATCCCAGCACGTGGCCTTAAGGAATCACAGGCCACCTGAAATTCATGAAGTTCAGAATTAAAGTTATTCCTTTCTTCTCCACTCCCTCCCCAGCTAATTTTTTTCAGCCTAGCTAAAATTTCCCAGCTGTTTGCAGCTGGATTCAGGATGTAGCTCCAGATAAAGTCAGCTCTGAGCTGGTTCCTCTGGGTGATCAGCCCTGTGCCTGCTGTGGGCAAGATGCCACTTTATGGCAGTGCATTAATTCAGCTCATGTGGAACTGATGATTTCCTGGCAAGCCCTGCCTCTGCTCACCTGCAGGTCCCAGCTCTGCTGTTTGGGAATTATCCTGGCTAGGTGTGAGAGCCTTGAGGATGCCATGAGCACCAACACATACCAGGACTCCCAGTTCACTCCTCCAGCTAAGCCTGCCCTGAGATCACCTTATGATGCCACCTCCAGTGCCAGGCTGTGTCTGTCACCCTGCCCAAGCTCTGATATCTCATTTTTTAGTTTCCCAGAGCTTGTGCTGCTCCCCTCAGCAGCACTGACAACAAATCTGTCCAATATATGAAATACAAAGTCCTCAGCAGCAGATTGAACACTTAAGGCAGCCAAGAACATCCATGAGATAATTGCTGCAAAATATTTAACACATCTATTAATTATTGTGGAATCCTGTTCCACTGAGCTAATCCCCTCTTTAATTAGTTTCCTACATGTATTTCATAACTCCATATAATTCTATCCATGGACTCACAGGCTCCTTATAAATGCCATTCCTCGGCTTTGATGGAGCTCTTGCCCATCTTTTCTTATATCCCATGTTAAGGTGTTATTTCCCTGATGCCAGCTCTGATATTTGGGGTCCAAGGCCCAGGATGGCACCCCTGGAAGCTGGCTGGAAGGTCTGTGTCACTCCTCCCTGCACTCAGACAGCTCCTCATTAAGGCACCAACCCCAGGGTGCCCAGCCCTGCTGACCTCAGGGGAACGGCCCAGGAACCTCTGAGGGAGGGAGAAGCAGAGCAGGAGGACACAGCCCTTCAAACACAGCACCAGGAGCTGCAGCAGCAGCCAGGCAGGGATCAGCCCCAGGGGATGGACCCCTGGGCACAGGTCCCAAACACCCCCAACACTGCTTCTCCTGGGAGCAGCTCCTTCCCTGCAGGGTCCCCACGGTGCAGGGCCCTGGAACACTGAGCCACCAGCTCTGCAGGCATTCACACAACCACAGGGATCCTCCTGACACAGGACTCCTCTCCTCATTCGGTCCCAGCGTAAAAAACAAAGGAGTTCACCGACTCAACAGAACATAACACAACTCAGTAGAATATACAGTATTGCCTGTAAGATCCTGCTGAATGTCTGTCATGTCTTCAATGAGTCCTGCAGGGCTTCTCAAACCAAATTTGACATCCTCAGCCCTGATACCTGGAAGTAAAACCTGTTAAAAGCCATCCCTGCTATGAGATTTTACTCTGGGAAACAAAATAAGGCCCTGGTGACCACAGGAATGCTTGACTAGCACCTGAAATGTGAGCAGCAGGTGAGCAATATGAAATAGTCACCACTAATGAATATCAAACATATAAAACCAAACGACTCGGTGCCATTTATACAGCTTTTAATGAAAACCAATGACAGCAGTGTCAGCACTGGAATGAAACCAGCCTCCCCCCCAGGCCGTGCATGCCCAGGGCACCCCAGAGTGTGTGGCACAGGAACCTGCCCAGACACCACACCCAGCACCCCTCAGCTGCCCGGCCAAAGGTCAGTGCCAGCTCCCCACCCACAGCTCCCAGCTCTGCCCCGCATTCCTTTGGACCCGGGAGCACAAAGCACCCCAAGCTGTTTATCCTGCCCAGAACAGGATTGCTCCGCATTCCGCCCGGGATTTGGAGCTGTGGGGCTGACACACATGCCAATAATCCCTCCAACAGCATCAAAAAGTCCATTGATTCACACGAAACGGGAACCAGAGGATGAGGTTGGTCGGGAAGTTGTTCCCTCTTTAATAGCAAAACAAAGCCATTAAAAATCTTCTCCTTGGGCTTTATTAGCTGGCACACCTGCCCTGGGCTCCAAGGAAAACAAACACCCGGTTGAGAGAGTTCTTGGAAAGGAGGCCACCAAGACATAAACTTAGATAATAACTTTATACTTTCAGTATCACTACAGACTTTCAAATTATACCCTCAACAAAAGAGCTGATCTTGAAATTAAATTTTTACTGAAAGCAGAAGGAAGTTCCTGCGGGAAAGCATCGATTTCTGCTAGAGAAGCAGTGGTGACATTTGCATGTTGAGCTCGGGGACAGCTGCTGCTGCTGCAGGGCACTTCCCTGTCTGGGTACAGATTTGCTGCTACCCAGCCGAGCTAAAAACCCTCCAGACTCCGACAGCTGGAAACTGGCGGCAATTGTACCTACAGGGCTGCTGCTGGATTTGTTAAAATGAATTCCTGGGCAGGCGAGCGAAGTCCTGGGGAGGCACTCTGTGAAGTCTTCTCAGACGTGCGAGAAAGCGAGAAACGGAGCAAAGACCGCAATAACAAGGCGGGCAGAAAGGAAGCGAAAGCCGCCAGAGCGCAGCCAAGCAGCGCCCGGTGCAAACGGCCCGGGGGGGGCTCGGGGAGCGGCTCGGGACCCCCGCGGACCCCCCGGGATCCCGGCGTGGCTGCGACCCCCGGGCGGGCGAGGGGAGCCCCGGGACGGCGCGGACCG